>JAAOMT010000128.1:1463670-1551894 GCA_016748015.1 Geosiphon pyriformis | reverse complement strand
TAATCTTTGATCAAGATTATTCACGTTGTTACTAATTGATAAAAGCTTTATTGTGAGAATTAGAAAAGCACTAAAGACCATTAACATTCTGTGTTTCTAGATTAGAAAAACACATCAGGCAATTGCAAGGATAGCCTCAGAGAAGACCCCAGACAGTGGGTAGATTTCAGTTCAGCCTCTGAGAAGGAGTACATAAACACACACAACAATCAAGAATTAAAGAATAACTTACATCACAACAGTAAAAAGAAAGCCTTCAGTGTAACAGTGACATTATCACACAAATAGAATTGAGAAACTCACGAAAAACTGATTGCAATTAAAGCGGGATATCAGCAATTAAATATAACAAGAAAACCATCCCATAACAGCATGATGGCCAGTAATTTGGCAGAGATGCTTTTTTGGTAAGCTATTCTTAAATTATCAAACTTTATATCTTTTTTTGAGGGTCTTTTACCAGACTATTCTTGACATCAATAACTTAGTGCTTAATCTCTTTAATCAGTAATAAATCAACAAACAAAAGAAAATAAAAGAAAATAAAAAGAAAATAAAAAATTAGTATTTTATTAATAGCCATAATTAAGAACTATTGTGCCAGCAGATTAAGTAGTAGATAATAACATGAATTTAAGGATAATTGATAATTTCATTAATATGAGAGTGATTTCACTTCAAGTTATAATATTCTATCTTTTGAAAAAAAGGTATTTAATAATTATAACCTGCAAATCTAATTGACTCTGAAAGTCCTACTAACTCTCAGTTTTCTTGACTTTAAGTCTAATTAACTAATTTTCTAGCTTCTGATACTATTGCTATATATACATAAATTTATGTTCTATGAGATTGCTCACATTTTTGAGCAATATGCTATGATTTTTTGAGCAATATGCTGTAATTTCTGATATTGCTTCACATTGCTAAACAATGTGCTCATATGCTAACTACTACTTCTTTATTGGTCTATTATTTTTTATATCTGTTTTTTTTATGAGTAATACTGCTTAACAACTTAAATTCAAATAAAAAAGATTAATTTTACAAATATTAAGTATAAACATTATACCAAAAATAATTTTAATATTATTATAACAGAAAATTTTTAAACAATATATAATTTTAAAAATTGTTTATAATAAATAAGCATATCTTTAAAAAATATACTTAATTAATTCAAATTTTAATCATATTTTTTGCAATCAAGAATTTTTTTAATTAACAAATTTAAGAATATTTTATAAATACTTTAAATTATTTTAAATAAAATTTTTATTTTATTTTATTTTATAAGTAAAATCTAAATATTATTTAGCAAAATACATCAAATTAAATAATCTAAACTAGGTATAAATTATATACTTTCTATATGTAACCAGCCATTTAAGCCAATCAAAACAATACTATAAACCTATTTTAACAAAAATTTTATTATTAATATCAGAAATAAAATACAAAGCTTACAAAAACCAAAATTAATACTATATGTTTTCATAATTTCAAGCAATTTAATAATATTATAAGAGAATAAATATAATAAACCACAGATTATTAAAGACACAAACCTATTACATATAATCAAACTATTTTTTTCTATAATTGTTCTATACTTAGATCTTACCAACCATATTTTAACATAATAAGTTATTATTAATTTTTATATAAAGTTAACAATTTTTTCAACTGCAGTTCTAGCATAACTAAAAACAGACACAGTTTTCAAATACCAATTTTTAAACACAAAATTTTTATATAAAGCAATATAAATAATACTATCAGATACACATAAAAAAAGTATTTACAAATACAAAATATTAATAAGTTAAAGCTTAATATAAAATTTCACTAAACCAACTACAATTTAAACAACTTTTTATGTACAGCAAAATTCATATTATATGTAAAAGAGTAATCAGAAAGCTTTATTTTTTTGCAATAGAAACATAATACATTATGATATTTTCTATTATATAAGCATTTATAAATAGTAATAGACAAATAACTATACAAAGCTTTTATATAATATAAACATAAACCAGTAATAAATTTACTCATAAAACCAGAGACTATATACAAATTAAGATGTTATACTAATGACATCCAAACCCAATTTATGTTTTTAATCATATTTTTATTAACAATACTAAACTCAAATTCAACTTCTTAATAAATATAACAGACAGTCTTAAAAATATTATGAACAAATAACAAGTATTTTAAATACTGCCACTTTATTAGTCTTGATATATCTGTTCTTAACAAAAACAAAAAATACCAAATTCAAATACAAAGCTAAATCCATCAGCTTATTAGCATATTCATTATCCAAGATACCCAAATGGCTCTTAACTTTAGATTAAGAAATTTTAAGATTCTTACTTTTAATAAAGTTTGTAATACAGCATTTTTCAAATTAACAACAGTTACAATAATCTGACAAAACCATATTTAATTTTACAATACAAATGTTCAAAGCAGTTTGACTATCTAAATACATTACAACTGCATTAAAAGCAAAAACACATCTTAAAACAAAAACAATTATTTGTAATTTAACTAAAATAAAGAAAACTAAGCCACCAATTTTAATATTTATATTCAAATCCAAGTTAGCAAAAAACACAGCTGTGTCATATTTTATGTTTTGTGTACCAAAATTCTTTAAAAACACATCTATGTAAATATTGATAATATTTCAATTGGCACTAAAAAGACATTTTCTTACTGCAGTAAAATTATTAAAACTAAAAACATCTAACAGTTATAAACTATTAATCAATAGCTAATAAGTATAATAAAAAACATTATTAATTAAATAATCACATGCCAAATTGAACCAAACAGAAATTAAACCCTTAAGATCAAGTTTTTTTGAATAACAAAAACTTTTTTATTCAAAAACTATTCTTTTTTTATTATATAGTTATTTAACAAAAAAAATACCAAATTTCATAAATAAATAGAAAACATTATAAAAAACCAGAACTTCTAAAACAGATAATATCAGAATGCTATCAGAAAAGCAAAATACTAAGAATAGATTATTTACAAAAGAGAAATTATAATCCAAAAAAATTTTTATTATACTAGCCAAAAAATTATTAATCAGATTGATCTTTAACTTAACAAGATACTATAACAAATGATTAAAAAACCAACTTAATATTTGCAAATCCAAAATTTTATGATTAAACAAGTGACTAAGAATGCTATTAGTATTTAAAAAGCTCAATACAAAAACTACTTTACTTTTTATCTATATTTGCTCAAATGTTTTTAAGTTATACAAAAATAAATAATAGAGAGTCTTACTAAAAAAATCTTTCAATAAGCCAGTTTTTGTCTTTAAATTCTAATTAACATGTTTTATTTGGTATATATATTTTTAGAAATAAAACTAAACTGGGTTTTATAATCAACAATAAGTTGTAGTATAATCAAGACCAAATAAAAAACTGCTTGTTTAAAATAATTTTTTTTAAAACCAAATTAGCAAAAACTTAATATTTAAATAGACCTTTACCAAACTAGATCTGAACAAACTTTCAAAAGACAAAAAAATATTCAAATACATATAAAGCTTCCTTTTTTGTGTAATAGAAATAAGCAGACTACTTATTAACAATAAAACATTCTTAATTCTCTAATTAATAGGAATAAATATTATTTTTTTATTGTTTATTAAAATATTATTAATACTAAAAAACTTGTTCATAATATTCAAAATATACTGAGTAATAGCTTAATTATTTTTTATCCAAATTATATTATCAACAAATATATTAGTTATTAAGTAAGAAATTATTTTAGCTTGGTATTTAATTTTATCAGTTTTGGCAATAAACTTAGTATTAGCCAGCAATTTTAGAAACTTTGCACACATGTTTGGTCAGTACAATATTTATAATAATTACAACACCAGAATCCAAGTAATCAAAGATAAACACTCAAATATTATCAAACTTATTAATAATTTACAATGTATTTTACTCTTTAACTTTATTTTAATAACAATAAAAATTAAATTGTTTATATTTTTGTGTCAACAAATAATGTTTTTTTGCTTAGCAAAATTGTTTATACTCCTAATATTGTACACAGAAACTTTCCAAATAAGTTTAGTTATTAGTAAAATAAGTTGTCTATACTTAAATTAATATTATCTATTTTGGCTAAAAAATTCATCACTATATTTAACAAACTGTCTAAACTATTTTTCAATTTAGCAACAACTAAAAAATTAGAAGATACTGCTCTTATAACAGTCTTATTACTAGTGACTGCATTCAAACTCTTACTTATTATTATATCTGCTCTTTGATTCTGTAATAAAAAAATCATTAATGACTGACATTTAAGATTAAACTAAGAAACTATTGGTTCAAATGTACCCAATTTTTTAGCCAACTTATTAACTTGCTTTGCAAAGCTAACAAAACTATATTTAAAAGTAGTAAACTTATTATTTATATTTATAAACACTAATAAAAAAGATTTAACATCCAAAAAAAACCAATACTAAGAAAAACTAAAAACACTATATAAAAAATAAAGTTATTAGCAATTTGTATCCAAGTTTTACTACCAAAAAAAACTGGTTTGGCAACTGGAGTCTACTTTTTCTTATAAATATTAACTAATTATACTTGATTCTAAAAAGTAATTTGTTTTTTATTATAGATATTTAAATTTTTACTAGTTAAGCACATATTAAAAACATAACTTTATTGTTTGCACTAAGTATAATAAACCAAAAAAAACTAGTCCAACACAAATTAACACTCTTAAAAACTGAAATAAAGCCAATAACAGCTTTTTTTGAAGTTTTATTACTAAAACAAATAACAATACATCTATTATACTTATAAGTACTTAAATTACAGCCAATAAAACAAGTTTTTCTATTATAAAACACTATTAGATTAGAAAAATTATAAATACTTGTTTTTGTTAACAGTATATATAACAAAATTTTATGCTAATTTCTAAATATTTATATTTGTTTATCTTTAATAATCTTAGTCACATGAACAAAATCTTTATCCATAAAAACAAATCACTCAACTATAAACAAATTGGCAATTTAAATAGACTTAAATTCAATTAAGGCTTTTTGTCAAAGACTAATAAGCTGTATTTTAATTGATATAATTTTGTTAAATTTAGAGAAATCTGAGTTTACAGCTGATTTAAAAAAATCAATTGGAATTTCTTTGACAATTACTTCTTAATTTATATAGTTTTTTACTTTTTTGATATTGTTATTAACCAGAATTTTTTTGCCAATTGCCATTTTTCTAATCTTATTCAAACTAAATTCAAAAATAAATAATGATTTAATAATATCTGAAAATTTTGAAAAAGTTAACATCTCCTTAAAACTATTAATATAAAAAAAAAATTTTTTTACAGTTATCAATTTATTACCAAAAGTTTTGTTAGATATTGCAAAAAGTTCAATATTTAATATAAAAAATTTAACTAAATTAAAGCTCTATTTTTCTAAAATATGTAATTTAATTAGTAATAATTACTTTAACCAATAAACTTAGAAGATAAAATATTAGAATATTATTACTATTACTTAAATTCTTAAATAAAATAACTTTTAGGGAACATTTTATAATATATATTTTGGTATATGTTTTTCTTAGCATGGCTTTATTCATATTATTATCAATATTTGAAATATTTAAGTTAATATAACTAATTTCCTCAGTTATTATATTTTTTATGTTTTTTATATCTGAAGTTTTATTAGTATTGCTAATTTTGTTGATTGCTTTATTATTTCAAAATCTTTTTTGTTTAACATTATTAAACTTTATCTTAGCAGTATTAATAAAACTAGCAAATATATTAATTATATCCTTAACTATGTTAGACAATTTGGGCTTTCTAGATTTTTTGTAAAATGTGTTTTAAAAATAAATGCTTTTAGCATGTTTTTTTTTTTTTTTTGTGTCTAAGCAGATCTTTAAATCAACTAAACCAAAACCAAAACTACTAACAAAAGAGCTTATTAATTTCATTATAACAAAAAGTAATATATTAAAAGAAATAACTATAAAAAAAAAAGAATAAAAAAAGCTATTTTTTCAATAATTTTAAGCTCTTATTGTGATTAGAGAATCAAACAAAAGAATAATTATTTTAATTATAATATTAGAATTAAAAAACTTTTTTCTTTCATTCATCTCAAATTTCCAAAAAAGAGCCAAAATATTTTTTTGAAGTTTTTTCTGTTTTCATCATTCAGTACACTACTTCCAAACCATTTGTGCTTGATTATGAGGCCACTGTTGGCCCTAATATTGCAGTTCTGAACAAGTCTATTATGGAGCCTAGCTTTAACATTGGTGTTAAGTCTGCTGAGTCCAGAAAGAAGAGAAGAAGTGTTGTTTTGGAAGATAATATTGATAATAGAAAATTTGCTGCTACTAAGGTGTCAAGTGGTCATTCTTGGGGTTCTGAAACTAGTAATACTACTGAATCTGATAGTGTGAATATGGAAAAGAAATGTTTAGTTGAGGAAACCAACTTTGATTTTGGTGAAGGTGGTATTATTGTTGATAGAGACTTAGAACAAACTCCTAAGAGCTCAAAGATTCAAACTAAGAGAGTGTTTTGCAAACCATTGGGGAAGATTGATTTTTTGGGTGATAATAATAATAATAATGACATTCTCTTGGACAAACCTGTGGTTCTCCCCCCCTCTTTGAAAAATTTGATCAATGTTTCTATTAGAAAATCTTTCGTTCTGGACATCAGCTTCAACAATGTTGTTGGGAAATCCACCCAGGAAAAGCTTGTGGTAATCAAGAAACTATTTTCAAAAATCAATGGTTTTGGGGAAGTCTCTACTCCCTCAAAATTTGCTGGTATTGTCAGAGTGATGTTTATTTCCAAATTGAGTTTAGTAAAAGCTACCAAGTTGGCTACTGATGTGAAGATCCTAGTGAACACTGATCTTAAAAAATCATCTGGGCATTCAGATCAGACTGTGGTGGTAAAAGAAATTTCTGTTGGAATGTCAGTTGAGACTGTGTGCATTGTGCTTTTCAAATTTGGGATAATTAAATCAGTCAAGATACAACTAGTGGGCCTATGACAAAAAGTGATCATCAAATTTGAAGATCAGAATCAGGCTGATCTTTTGGCTTCTAGATGGTCCATCCTTATTGGAAAAAATGCTATTCATGTGGCCAGAGCCAATCTTGATAAACAAACATGGAACTTTAGGGATCTGCATAAAACACTGCTTTATACTCTTTCTGTAAGAACCAATGCTCATGATATCTGGGATTATATTGGCTTTATAGGTGGGAAAACTTGTGTGATTAATCATCATCCAGTCATATATGCTTAAGCCAGGTGTGCCATTATTTGTTTTGGATCAGCTGAATCATTGAATACTGTCATGGGTACCACTCCTGTGTTAAGGGGTGCTTATCTTCATTGGTCTTATCTTAGTTCTGTTGTATATGCAAAGTGTAATAAGATGGGTCACACTTCTCTGAACTGTGTTTCTGGTGAGAAGATTTCTTCTTGTAGCTTATTATGTTGGGTTTTCTTAGATGCAGATAAAAGCAAACTGGCAGCCATTTACGTCAAATGTTCAGTGCCAGTTTCTTGTTCTGTCTCCTTTGGTGGTGTTTCATGGGCCAAGATTGTTGTTGGGCCTTTCTTTCCTTCTCTCCTTGTTCAGAATGTTTTGTTGAATAATGGCTCCTTCTCAAAAATGAAACCTACCTCACATGTGTTTTTGGTGTTAAATGATAGGTTTTGCCACTCTTGAGTGCAGTCTCGTCAGTCTTGCAGAGCACATGGATAAGCTGACTAAGAGGTTGGAAGCACCTGGGTTAACAGTTTTCTAGCTTAGCCCTGGATGTCAATCATTGGTGACACCTTTGTTACAGAATTAAGGGGCGGATATAGTGATGAGTAAAAGTTCGGGTGTGGTCACTGGTAGTGAGGCTGTTACAGAAGTAGTAGTTTTTGATCCTGCAGTTATATCAAAAATGGAGGAAACATTGAACAATCTTTTGATCACAGTTATGAGCCTTTCAGCTAAAATAAACAATGCTGGTTTGGTTCTTGATATTCATTCTTTTCAATGATGGATTTGGTTTGGAAAATTACTATGTGCAATGTTCAAGATATTAATGTCCCTGCTAAGCAGGAAGACATTGTTCATTGGCATAAGGAATCAGGGAATTTGGTCTCAATTGTTACAGAAATGAAATTAAGATCTAGCTGTAGACCATGGATTAAGAATAAGTTTGATGATATTCGGGTTTTTACTTTTGGTTTGGATGTAGGTTTTCTTGATACTAGAATGGCCATAATTATGAACATTTTTCTGGTTTGTCATGTGTATAAAATTCCTGAGGTGTCTGATCGGCTCTTTTCTATCAAGTTGCTTTTTAAAAATAAGCTGTCAGTGTTAATTTTGGGGCTTTATGCTGGTGCTTTCCTGGCTGTCCATTTTGCTCAAGCAGGTGAAGTCAACTTTTTGATTGTGAAAGCTGTAAATGAGTCTTCTTTTGTCGTCTTGGGTGGTGATTTCAATGAAGATAGATCTCACAAATGTGCTAGTTTCAAGAAATGCTCTGATTTTGGTCTGGTCAATTCTTTGAGTGAAAGCTCATTTGTGAGAGTACCAACATGAAGCAATTTTCAGAGTGTCTCAAAAACAATTAATTACATGTTTGTTTCTTCAAGTTTGGCCAATGCAATTGTATATTGTGGTGTTTTGGATGTTAGTGAACATTTTGACACTGATCATTAAGCTGTTTTTGTGTCCATGGGTTTGAGTGGCTTATTGGATGTACAGTTGAATTCTTTTTGCAAGCAAGCAAATAAAGATTGTTAGAAGTTTAATTTTAAGGGTGCTGATGTTCCTATGTGGACCAGATTTAAGGATGCTTCAGCAGCTAATACTGCCATGTTCTCTGATAATTTTATTGCTTCCAAGCAATTCTCAGATTTGGATGTGATGTGGAATACTATTCGCAAGTTTGTTATGTTATCAGCTAATGAAATATTCAAAAAGAAATGGTTTAAAAACTCTGGTCACATCTTTACCAAAGAATCTTCGAAGTTTCATAGATTAAAACTTTTGGTTTCAAAGATTGTTAGGGCTTTTTAGGGAGCTGATGTTGACGATTTTGTTTCTCTTATAAAGTGTTGGTGTTCTTTGGACAGTGCTAAGGCTTCGGTTATTCAGGATTTAATGGACTCTGGTGTGATTTTTGATTGTGTTTATTTAGCTCTCTGTATTATCAGAAAATCTTATTGTGTGTTAAAATATGCAGAATCTCTAAGAGCCAAGAAAGCAAACATCAGATCTGTCATAGATAAGAGAATGGAGAGCTTTAAAACAAATAAGGGTCATACTATCAGAAGTGTATTGGAGTGTCTTTTTTGCAAAATAGTGCTTAACCATCTGGTTGTCAATGATAAGCTGGTTCTAAAGCTTGGTTTGGTTAAGTCTAAGGTGGATGCAATTATAGAAAGTTAGACTTGAAAACATTGGACAGTCCCTGATGTTTTTAGTAAGTGGCATTGTCAGTATCAGCCTTTGGAATATGTTTTTGATGGAGCTTTTTCTGGTGTAATGTGTTCAATTGAAATTGATGAATTTTTTGGGGTGGTATCTAATCTGCCTAATGGCAAAGCTGCTGGTCTCTTGGATATCTCAAATGAACTTTGAAAGCATTGCGATAAATCTGTTCTAAACATATTTTTGGTACTTTTGAATTCATGTTTGGTTGGTGGATTTGTGCCCAGTTCTTGGAAAGAGGCTTGGATCTTAATGATTTCCAAACTTTATGAGTGGGAGAGTGTTCTAACAAATACTCACCCCATTGCTTTAATTAAGACAGCTTGCAAGGTTTTTTCCAAGATTCTCTCTAATAGGATCTTTTTAGCTTGTAATACTTTTAATGTTCTTTACAGTAATAATTTTCCAGTCTTAAAGGGCACAACAACTCAGTTTCCAATTTTTGCAATTGGGTCAGTCATTGAAGATGCTTTGAAGAAAAACCGGAAGCTCTGGCTAGTTCTGTAGGACATGTGGAAGACATATGATTTGGTGGGCTGAAAACATCTTGAGAAAAGTTTAGTCAGGATTAAGATGTGTAACAGATTTATTCAATTTTTTGGTAGTATTTATAGAGATCATACTAACTGAGTTATAACAGATTTTGGTTTGATGGATGGTTATAATATACATGATAGACTGAACCAAGAAAAAATTTTATTCCTCCTTTTGTGGTGTATATTTTATGATCTTCTGTTGTGTGAAGTTAAACATCAAGAGAGTATGTGTAGATACAGAATCAATTCTCACTTTATTTCCAGAAGTGGTTGTGCTAAATCTTGGGCTGGATTTTTTTCTTTCCTTGTTGCTGATGCCTTTGTTGACAATACAATTTGGGTTGGCAGCAGTCAGAATGCTATCCAATACATTCTTAATGTTGCTAGTGAATTTTTTTAGATTAATGACATTTCAATTATTAATGACAAAACTGTGGCCATTTTCATCAATAGCAGAGTCAGCCACCCATTTCTTTTTATCAGTGGTTTGCCTATTTCTGTAACCCGTAAAGGAGAATCTCATCAGTATGTTGGTATTTTTTTGTCAACTAAGAGTCTTTTTAAGCCTAGTTTGACTAAAGCACATTTGAATGTTCACTTCTTCACTAATTTGGTTCTGAAAAAGGCTGTGTTAGGTAAGCAGTTCTTGTATCTGGTTTTAGTGGTTCTCTATCCTATAGTTAGCTACAAAACACAGTTTAGCTTTGTTTCTATTAGTGTTTGCAACAAGTGAGATGCTTTAATTTGCAAAAACTTAAAGCTAAAATCTGGTCTCCTGCTTGATTTCTCTGGTGATACAATTCATCATCCTTTTTTTTATGGTTTGAAGTCCTTTTTACAATGTTAGTCTGAGAGTAAGATTGCTTCACTTATCAGCTTTGTGAACTCTGGTGGGATTCTAGGTCTTTTGTTCAGCCACAAGTCTCATGACTTACAAGTTCTATATTGGCACTCCCTCCATCTATTAAGTTCTCCTGCTTGTATTCATGTCAGTGCTTCCAATAATTTTTTGTTAGGTATGGTTCACATTTTTTGTGACTGCAATTTGTCTTTGAGTGGCTCTTTGGCCAGCTCTTTTTGATTTCGTGATGGGGTGTCTATGTCTACTATTCTGAACAAGTCTTTGTTTTTCAAGTTTTTGTTTTCTCTTTGGCATTATGGCATTGTCTTTGTGAATCAGCTTTGTGATTATCATGGTGATGTTTTTAACTGGTGTACTTTAAGTGGTGGAAGAAACTGGACTCTTATGGGCTGGTCTCTGATTGGTTTAAGCTCTCTGTTGCGTTTCTTGTTAGTCCACTTCCCTCTTTTCCAGCTTTGGATAGTGTTGGCCTTTTAAACATTTGTGGGTCCAGTGATTTTGTGTCTGTCTGCGATCATCTTTTTCAGGTTGGCTCTGATAGTCTGTCTGTTTATACAGATGGTTCTCTTAAGAATTTGGGCACAATTGGTTGTTGGGCTGGTGCTGCTGCCTTTTTTGAGAACATTAATTTAGGTTTAGGTGTCAGTGTTCGCAGTTTGGTATTATCTACTTTAGCAGAGTTGCAGACTATCACCTTAGCTCTAAAGTGTATACTCATGTCTCACTCTGTTTGCTTGTTTTCAGATAATCAGGCTGCTTTGGATGCTTGTAAATCAGAGCTAAATCTGATGCATCCTGACTTTTGCAATCAGTGTTGGGTCAAGCATTGGCATATCAGTAATATTATTTGCAGCAAAAACTTAGAGATCACCTGGTGCAAGGTCAAGAGCCACTTTGGGATTTTGAGAAATAACTGTGCTAACAGTCTTACTGATACTGCTTCTTTCTTTGGATGGTTTCTTTCTCTTCATGTTGGTGAACATTTTTTGGTGGCCGATGATGATACAGTTTCTGGTAATTCTAGGCATTTTGTTTAGGATGTGTTTCATGCTGTCTGTTGTGTGTATTAGGAAGTTGGTTCTAGTTCTGGTTTTCTGGCAGGTGGTTTGCTTTCAGATGTTGATTGGTTCAGCTCTTCCCAGGTATGGCACTCTGATTTACATATGGCTGCAGGTTTTACCAGCAGATGCACTGCTGATACTCATACCTACTTTATGAAGGCTTTGCACCGTCAGCTTCTCATAGCTGTTTGAAAATGTCTCTATGACAAATGTTATCTCAATGTTCTATGCTTGTATTGTAAGGAGATAAAGATGTTTGATCATGTGTTTTCTTGCACAATTGATATTTCTGCTCATCACAAGATTTTGGAGTTTTGTGTGTCCTCTTGGAAGGAACTTTCTGGTCATTCTCTTTTTCTTTCAAGTGTTTTGCAGCTGTTGTCAGCCTGTGCTTCAGATTTTTCAGTGTTCTTAGCTCTTTTCAAGGGTTTTGTTTTCAATGAGTGGTTCTCGGAGGCTGTTTCTGTCTTCCATGATCCCAAAGTTGCTAGGATTAAAGTTGCTGAGTTTGTGCACTCTCTTTGTCTTGCTTTTAGAGATGACATTTGGTTAATTCATGCTAAGCATCGTGCCTTTATGGAAAAACATGGGCTGATCTCAATAGATGGTTCAGCTCCTGTCTCAGTTTCTGGCTCAGCTTTAAAGTTTTCGGCTGGTTTGGTTAAATTGCTTGGGATTTCTGAGACTTTTGATGTCCAGTTTGGCTTTTGCAAACCTTGTTTGTTTTTTTCAGGTATTGGTACCTTGGTTTCGGTTAATATAATTGCATAGTGTTGTCCTGATTAATTTAAGTGGCTGGTCATGTGTAGTAAGTGCATAATTCATGCTTAGTTTAGATTATTTCTTTGATGTATAGTTCTAAGTAGTGTTTAAACTTTGTTCGTTAAGCATTAATAAAAAATAAAAAAAGCTTTTTTTTTAATTATAATATTTGTTAATATATTCTTATATATAATTGAATATAAATAATATTATGTATTGTAAATAAATTAATTTTGCAAAAAAAATCAGTTAATTTAATAATTTTTTATATTAATAAAATATATTATTTTAATATTTATAAAGTTTTTTTGTTTAGTATTTTTATTATTATAATAATAAATATATAACTTATTAATAAAACACAAATAAACTTTTAAAATAAGCATAACTTATATATTTGCTATATATAATCAATTATTTAAATTGATTAAAACTATATTAAAACAAATAATTTAAAAAAATACATATATATAATTAATTTTTTTTTATATTTGGTTTTTAATTTAGAATTTAATAAATAAATATAAATTTTATAACTTATTAAAATAAAACAAACAAAATTAATATTTTTTAATAATACTATTTTAATATTTTTTAAAGAAGCAAATTTTTTAATTAAAATAATATATATATTTTAACTATATATTATAAAGTGTTTAACATATTTATAAATACATTAAAAATATTTTTTAAAACTTAAAACAATTATACAAGATTAAATTTTTTTTAACAGAGTTTTTTTACACAAAAATACATAAATTGAATTTTTTTTAATTTATATTAAATATAAAATATTTGAAATTATAAAATTACTTTTAATAAAATATTTTTTATAAACCATTTTTATACAATTAATTTTAAAAATTATTTAATTGGTAAATTTAAATTTTTTTTTTTTATTGCTTTATGAGTAAGGTCCAAACACTACCTAGTGCTATATATCAAAGAAATGATCTAAACTAGGTGTAAATCATGCACTTTCTACACGTGACCAGCCACTCAGGCCAATCAGAACAATACTACGCAGCTATGTGAACTGAAACTGAGTCACCTACACCTAAGAAAAACAAACAAGGTTTGCAAAAGCCAAAATGAACACTAAAAGCATTGGCAATGCCAAAATTTAAATTAAATATATTTAAATTAATTTTTTAATATAATTTTATAATAAATAGTTAATTTTTTATATATATTATTTTTTTATATATTTTAAATATTTATTATTAATATTTTAAACTATATTTTTTTTATAATTATTTATATTTTAAGTTTTTATTATTATTTATATTTTTTTAAAAACATATATTATTAAAATTTTATGTTATGTTTTTTTTAACTAAAAATAATTGGTTTATTATTTAATTTTGTATAAAAAAAATTTTTATTATTATAGTTTTTAAATTAATAAATAATAAATTATTTTAATTATGTTTTATTTTATAAAATTTTTAAATAATTTTTTTTTTTTAAATTTGAAATATTATATATTTATAATAATTAATTAAAAAAATTCTGGTTTTAACTTTGATAATATAGTTTTGGTTTTTTGTTGATTGCATTTTTTGTGTTTAATAAGATTTAATATTATTTTATAAAATTTACTTTTTTTTACTTTAAATAATATTTTACAATCTTTTTGCTTTTTTAAATATTAAAATAATCTATATACTTATGTATAATATAAAACAAAAAAAACTGCTCTTTGAAATTACATAATTATAAATAAACAACTGTATTAAATTAATATTATTAACAAGTTTATATTATATATTTTATTGATTAAAAATCAATATAGTATTCTTTTACAATTAATTTATCTTATTAAATTTATTAAACTAATAAAATGTAATATGAAAATTTTATTTTATTTATTTATTATATATTTCTTAAGATAACCAAATTAAAACTTTAAAAACATTTTCTTTGAAAATAATCCAAGTAAGTATATTTTAAATTATTATCTTGTTATAATTATTATTATCACTTACTAAGCATATTTTTAATTTTTAAAAAATGATAATAAAGAATTTTAGCATAAATTTAGCATTTATTATTTCTTAAAAGCAATTAAGTTAATTTTATTTTTTATCCAAAATTCATTTTATGTATTAATTTTTGTATAATTTTTTGAAATGTAATAAATTGGTTATAAATTCTTATATCAACATTTTATTATATTTTAAAAAAGTTAAAAGACTATTTTATTTGTAAAAAAAGTTTGATTTCAATTGTCATTAAGATAAATTTGAGCTTATTTATTTATTTTTTTTGTGATGTAACTGATAGATATTAACAGCAAACTTACAAGTCAAGAAGAACCTTCTTGCAATGATGGCCTACCTTTGCGCGCAGGGAAGTTCACTGTCTAAATGACAGGCGTGAGTCTTCCGCACGCACCTCCGCCGAACTAACCGACTAAATATCAAATCAGCCGGCAGGCGATTGTAATAGTCTCCTTTCACACTTCCATCAACAGCCTCCGTCTAAATGACGGGCATGGTTGCGTGGACATAGAGTAATGATAGATCTAGTTTAGATTGCTTTGATTGGCTTAGTGGCTACTCACGTGTAAAAAGTGCGATTCTTTAAATGTGTACTCTCATCTAGTTATATTTCCGTAAACGACTTTTCGAAAATGTTGGCATCCAATTCTGTCACTTCCCCAGGCCGTCTTCGCGCAAAATAGTGTCTAAACGCTTTACGTAGTAGTTGTTCCAGATTTTCACAGGATCGACGCGTAGTTGACAAAGTTTTTGTAGGTCCAGCTGTCAACACTGTATTTATCGAAATAAGAAGTGAGGGCTTAACCGAAAGTCCGAAGGTTAGTAGGGTGTTTTTGGCCGACAAAAGGAGTCCAGTCTTTGCTTACCTTCAATCATGGCGAGAGTTGGCAAAACAGAGTCGCTTTTGGGGTCCACATTTCTGTGTTCCCCAATTGTTCCCAATATTCTACGAAATTAGAGTATTTAGTATTATAGCTCCCAATATTTTACACATCAGAGTATTTATTATAATTGATGTGAAGACTTACCACCATTGGGAACTTTATATAAGGTAGCTTCTGGGTAACGCGTTTGGTCAATGTCAACAAGAGGAACAAAAGCCGTGGTCTGTTATGATTTTGGTGATTTAATCACCTGATGGGTTATGCCCTCGAGATCTATAGCTGAAGCCTCGGACCATAATTCTAGATTTAAATATAGGATATCAGCGTCATTTAGAGGGTCGATAGGGAGGGGGACTTGAGTCTTGGCGAGTGGTCTTAAAAAATTGGCAGCCACTAGCAATTGACTAGACAACTGAAAGTGGGGCTTATAATAGTTCTAGCATGTACAACGGGTGGATTCTTGATTAATGTCAAAATGTTCACTTTGGAAGCAAAAATTATGACATCATACTTGAGATTTTGTAAAAAATTCTCATTTCGCAAGATAACAATGATATTCAAACTGCATAACTCATCAAACGCACAAAAAATGGCGTTATGGACACAGGCCTCTTGAATTAACTTAATTGTTCAAGTTTTAAGGTTGCTTGCTAGTCATTTTAAACCTTTTTCTCGCACTCATTTAGAAATTAGTTAAAGAAATAAATTAGCTAATTGACATTGCTTCAAATGAGCAAAACTCTATAATAAAAATAAAAACGATATTTGTGGACTTTACTATATCAACTTTTTTAATTTGAGAAAAAAACCAAAATAAAGTTAAAATCAAGTTTTCCCAGAGAGGAACAATTAAAAAACACAATTTCGGTGTCAATAATGGGCTAAGAAATTATGAGAGAAAGAAATTTTGAGAGAAAGAAATTTTGAGAACATAATGCCCCACTCTCGTTTTCTGAATAGGGTAAAAGAATCAATGTTTCCTGGTATCAAAAAGATTTTGCACTGCAGGGTAAAAATTCTCACGATGTATATTCACAAGATTAGAATACCAATTTAAGAAGTTTTCGGGTGATTCAAAGTTAAAAAGGTATGAAAATTTTTTCTCATGTATGAAAAATTTCAGGCTCATGACATTTGATACGCCCAAAAATTAAACTTTTAGTTTTGGAAAAAATTATTCGTTCGAATTAATGCCTAATTTTTCATCATTTAGTTAATTTATTACGGAAATTTATTTGCTCTCAAAAAAATTGAAATCAAAAAAGGTATAGAAAATAATGATGCAATTTTTGAGAAGAATTTCCAGCTTTGTTTTTCATCCCCTCATTATATAACAAATGTTGTATAACATCCAATTTTATGAATTTAAAATACCAGTAGAATATTCAGAGAACATCCGTGTTTAAAAACCTTTCCCTAATAAATAAATCATTCCTTATCACGACATTCTGAACAATAAGTTCATCATAGAACTCGTGATTAAAAAAAGAAAACAAGATTGTTTACCTCCAAATTAAGAAAGCCCTTTTCAGCCACCACTACCTCTTTGTAACAATCTATCCCCTTTATATATTTACATATTTTTGGCCAGAGTCCTATTTTTTAAAGGCTTTTCTATCAAATGTCTTATTTACCTCAAGGTACCAAATTTGTACCTGACATTAATTCAATTATGAATTTAGAACAACTCTCTAAAGAAGCATCTTCAAAAGATTCCACAAAAACCCTTCTCCCTTCATTCAGAAATATGTTACTACCTTCTACTGGCAACGTTTCTACCAAAAAATTTTGTTATCAACATAGGCCAAATCAAAAAAATCAATCGACTGGTATAGAACCTAAAAAAAAAGAGCTTCAAAAGGTAGGATTAAACTCCAATTGAATAAATATATTTTGAATAATTTAAAACAGGATTTTTCTCAAAAAATTCTTTATTTAAAAGCAATTGGAAAATCTATCGAAACAAGATCAAAGCAACATTACGCATATTTGGTCACTTTTTTCAGCCGCACCTGCAAAAAATCGTCGTATAATATTACAAGGCCTTCTAAATGAATGTTGCTCATCTCAACTATCGTTTCTCTCGAACAGCCTTGATGATTTGATTCGAATTGATTTTCTAAATTCACTTCCCAACGAACTTTCTTTCCATGTACTTTCATTTCTTGATGCTAAATCATTATGTCGTGTTGCTCAGGTTTCCAAAACCTGGAAATTTATGGCTGATGACGATGTAGTTTGGCATAAGATGTGTGAGCAACATATTGATAAAAAATGCACGAAATGTGGTTGGGGTCTTCCACTTTTGGACCGAAAAAGAAAGGGAGGGCGTAAATTTTCACCACATTCATCTTTAAATGGTGTGATTTCACCATCTACAGGGAATAGCTCTTGTGCTATAGACCCATGCACAGAGGATAGGTTTTCCCAACTCCATCACAATATTTCTCTATCATCTTCACCATCCCCTTCATATTCATCCTCATCATCACCAGATTCATCATCACCTAATTCGCCAGGACATGTTTCATATCATGAAGAACGAGAAACAAAACGTCTTTGTATATCTGAAAAAAAATCGGTACCACTGTTTCCTTCACTAGCAAACCAAAATAATATAGTTTTAACTAAACGAACTCGCCCCTGGAAAGACGTATACTCTGAACGCCTTGTAGTTGAGCGCAACTGGCGTAAGGGTCGCTTTAAATGTCACACATTAAGAGGACATACCGATTATATTGCATGTCTTCAATTTGACGACGATAGCAACACACTAATTACTGGATCTCATGACGCCACTGTCCGGGTTTGGAACATAGAGACGGGTGAAATGATCCGTATTCTTAAGGGACACCGTCGAGGTGTCCGTGCCTTGCAGTTTGATGAAGCTAAACTTATCACGTGTTCGTTGGATCGGACGCTGAGAATATGGAACTATCACACTGGTCAATCTATTCGAATTCTTGAAGGACACACTGATGCTGTTAATTGTTTACAATTCGATCAACATATTCTTGCGAGTGGCTCGGTTAACGCTATTATCAAAGTTTGGAATACTCAAACAGCCCAATGCTTTACTTTGACTGGACATCGAGACACGATCAATCGTGTGGTAATTTACGAAAAAAATATTCTCTTTTCGTCTTCCGATGACAAAACGATTCGTATTTGGAATTTGAAAACTAGAAGCTGTATTAGCAAACTTGAAGGCCATGTAGATCAAATTCAATTTATTCAACCCGCATCCCCTTCTCTTTTTGCTGGGATTATTAAAAAAGCCAATGAATCTACGGAAGATTGGATTGATTATGATCGCGAAGTTGATCATCATCCTGGTCATGCTTTACCAGTCCTGGTATCTGCTTCACTCGACAATACCATCAAAATATGGTCTACCAAAACAAATCGCTGTCTGGGTACCTTATTCGGTCATGCTGAAGGGGTATGGACGTTAGCATTTGATAAACTACGAATGGTCAGCGGTTCAGAAGATAAGACTGTTAAGGTGTGGGATTTGGATACTGGAAAATGTTTACATACTCTCAAGGGCCATATTGGAGCTGTTTATTGTGTTGCCTTGAGTGATACAAAGATTATCACAGCGGGGGAAGATATGGAAGTTAGAATATGGGATTTCCGAAATTAATTCAATTATCAATGGCTTTCTCCCACTTCTATTTTCCCTTATACTGTGTTACTATTTAATCCCGCAAGTGGCTTATCATTAAATTTTCTAAATCATTTAAGTTTAACTGACCAATAGAACAATAAGTCGTGAGTTAAATTAGTTTGGAATAGGTGATCGGTATTACACCAATTTTTGTATATATAAGATTTTGCTATTGATTGGCAAGTTTTTTTCGCCTCTTCGTCTCGAGGTTTATCTCGGTGAAAATTTAACAACAATATGGCCAGGAGCATTTTCCAATAATAGCTACGAATTCTTTTGAAAAGTATAATATTTAATTTTTTTCCGAGAATTAATAAAGATCTATGTAAATTTAGTCCAAATTCATCAATGTATTTTTATCAATTGAAACAAAATTTTAAATGCTTCAAGAGGTTCCTTAAGCTTTATCAGGTGATATCCTCCTATGATCTTGAGTTTTTTTGATTGGTCAAAAAGGGATCTAAGCTCTTAAGACTACTAAATTATATCAGCGATATTAACAGTATTTGATAATTATTACGTGATTTCCATTTAAGGATTGAATCGATCTCGGGAACCAGCGATTATTTTAAATTTTCAATTGTATACTACTTTTTTATGTATTTGGGGAGTCAAATAGCTTGATCCCACATGCCAAAACCAAAGTTATCTTGATCAAAATAATTATTCAGCTTTGTTTAAGTCACGTTCGGTTTTAGTACTTTGTCAGCGTGTACACAGTAGTGTTACTCATTATTATTATTATTATAAGCAATATAAAAACTTTTTACTTAATTTTTCTTTTAAGAAAATAAATCCAAATTTTATGAGATTTATTTGTTTTAACTTCAAATAATTATCATAAAAAATTTAAATTCAAAATCTTAATAATAAATTAAGCAATAATACAGGATATTTGGGTCAAAATTAAAAGTTATTTAAAAGTTTTAGAAAATAAAAAGGTAGATAACTTAGTAAACTGTGTAAACAAAAATAAATACATGTTATAATATTGCAAAAAAATATTTGGTTAATAAAAAAAGTATAATTGTGTTTTACAATATATTTAAACCTTATACAATATTTTAATTTAAATAATATAAAATACTAATTGTTTAAAAAACTATTTAAATATAAATATTGTAAATAATATTAATTAAAAAAAAACAATTATAATTTAGCATTCAGATTTTTTTATAGATAATATATAATTTTATTTTAAGCAACTATGGATTTTTTAATAAAAAATAACAAAATAATAAATTTTATTATTATAAAATTATTTAATTTTACAAATTTAAAAATCTTAAATATATTACTAAATTAGATTTATAAAACTTAAATTAAAAATACAAAATACAAAAATTTTATAAAATTTTAAATTTTTTAATAATTAAGTTAAATCAATAATATTATAAAACAGTATTATTAAAAATAATCTTTTAATAATACTATTTTTTTATTATATAAAAATAAATAATTTAATAAATTTAATAAATTATACTTAATATTTTTTTTTATTAACGTTTTATGAGTGAGGTCCAAACACTACCTAGAGCTATACATCAAAGAAATGACATAAACTAAGTGTGAATCATGCTCTTTCTACATGTGACCAGCTACTCAGGCCAATCAAGATAACACTACACTGCTATATGTACCAAAACAGAATCACCAATACCAGAAAAAAAAAACAATGTTTATAAAAGCAAAATGAACACTAAGAGCATCAACCACGCCAAGTAGCCTAACAATGCCAGCTGAGAACTTAGAAGCCAAGCCAGAGACTAAGATAGAAAATGAACTATTAAGTAGAATAAAATTATTCCTTTCCATAAATGCACAATGTTTAACCCAAATCAACTAAATATCACTCTTGAAAGCAAGACCAAAGAAATGCACAAACTCAACAATATTTGAACTAGCAACTTTGGAAGCCTTGAAAACAGAGACAGCCTCATGAAATCATTCACTAAAAACAAACTCTTTAAAGAGAGCCATAGACACAGAGACATCAGAAGCACAAGAAAACAACAATTGCAACATGCAAGAAAAAGAAAGAAATAGGCCAGAAAGTGTCATCCAAGATTTTGAACATGTATTCAGTATCTGAAAATGCACAGAATTATCAATCTCACAAGAGAAAACATGATCTAATGTCTTCACCTTATCACAATATAAGCATAATACACTAGGGTATCATTTATTATACAGATATTTTCGAACAGCAACAGGCAGCTGGTGGTGCAATGCCTTCATGAAAAAAGTGTGTGTGTCCGCTGTGGGTCTGCTAGTGTGGCCAACAGCTATATGTGAATCAGGATGCCATATCAGTGAGGAGCAGAACCAATCAACATCTACAAGCAAACTGGCAGGCAAAAATTTAGAACCAGAACCAATCTCCCAGTGTGCATGACAAATGGAACAAAAAATATCGCAAACAAAATGTCTAGAATTGCCAGAAACAACATGACTGTTTGCCAACAAGAAGTGTGCATTCAATTGTAAAGAAAAGAACCAGCCAGAGTGAGAAGAAGTCCCAGCAATAGCATCTGCACATTCATTTCCAACCACACCAGAGTGACTTTTTACCTTGTGCCATTCCACTCTCAAATTCTTGCCACGAATAATGTTCACAACAAGCTGGTGTTCAATCCAACAATGATTGCAAAAATTCGAACAGACCAGATCTAGTTCTGACTTACAGACATCCAGAGCAGCTTGACTATCAAAGAACAGACAAACAGAGCTGGAATGGGGAACACACTTCAGTACCAGTACAATAGTTTGTATTTCCGCCAAAGTAGAAGACAACAAACCTGAAACACCAATGCCCAAACCCAGATCAATGTCACTGAAAAAAACTCCAGCCCCAGCTGTGCAATTCTTAGTATCAAGGTTTGTCAGAGACCCATCCATATAAACAGAAATGTTATCAAGAAAAACTCAGGAAAGCTGATCATGAACCAACACATAGCCAAGAGAGTTGATAATATTCTGAAGACCCTCACCAACCAAAGCAGGAGAAGAGGCACAAGGAGAAGACATACCAAGAAGGAATCTGACAGAAAGCACAAACCATTCAGAAGTCGGGCCATGGGGGTTCAACCTCTTCCACTGCTTGAATTTGTACCAGTCAAACACAGCACCATGTTGATCATGGAGTTGGTTAACAAAGGCAATGTCATATTGCTGGAGTGAAGAAAGAAACTTGATAAATCTAGACTCACCGAGAATGGCAAACATGGGCACCCCACCACAAAGCCAAAATGAATTATCAAAAAAACCACTCAAAGATAAATTGCAATCGAGGAAAATGCAAACAACACCCACCAAGAAATTATTCAAAAGACTGACTCGAACACAAACAGGAATGCTTAAAGGATGAATAGAGTGCCAACACAAAACTTGTAAATCATGAGACCTGTGGGAGAATAGGCGACCCAGGATTCCAACTGAGTTCGCAAAACAAATAAGAGAAGCAACTTTACTTTCTGATTGAATTTGGGCAAAAAATTTCAACTCATAGAAAGAAGGGTGATAGATTGTATCACTAGAAAAATCAAGAGGCAATCCAGATTTGGACTTTAAGCCTTTACAAATCAAAGCATCCCACTTGTTACACATACTGACAGAAACAAAACTAAATTGAGTCCTATAACCAATGATAGGGTGAAGGACAGCAGACACCAAATATAAAAACTGTTTGTCTGATACAGTCTTCCTCAGAACTAAGTTGGTAAAAAAACGAACATCTGAATGCACTTTTGCCAGGCTGGGCTTTGACAGTCTTTCAGATGACAAAAAGATACCCAGGTAATGATGTGATTTGCCTGATTTGGCTATAGAAATGGAGGACCCACTGATGAAAAGAGAAGGTGCACTGACATGGGTATTAATTGAAATGACCACTGTCTTATCATTATTAATAGAAATATCATTGATGTGAAAAAATTCACTAGCCACATTAAGAATGAGCTAAGTAGCAGCCTGACTGCTACCCACCCAGATTGTATCATCCACAAAAGTGCCAGCAGCAAAAAAAGATGACTGCAACAAAATGAGAAATTAGCCTGTAACCACACATACTCTCCTGCCTCTTAACTTCACACAAGAGAGGATCATAAAATATATGTCAAAGAAGAAGCGAAAACACCTCCCCTTGGTTCAAGCCATCGTGTACATGATAACTATTCATTAACCCAAAATCAGTCATAACCTGGTTGGTATGATCACTATGAATATCTCCAAAAAACCTAATAAATTTGCAGCACATCTTTATTCTAACCAAACTTTTCTTAAGATGTTCTCAACCAACCAAGTCATATGCTTTTCGCATGTTTTGCAAAACCAGCCAGAGCTTCTGGTCTTTTTCAAGAGCATCCTCGATCACCGAACCAATTGCAAAAATGTGAGATTAAGTCGTAGTGTCTTTAAGAACTGAAAAATTGTCCTCATGAAAAATGTTAAACTTGTTATATGCCAAAAAAATTCTATTAGAGAGAATCTTGAAAAGGATTTTTTGAGCTGTCTTAATCAGAGCAATAGGATGAGTGTTTATGAACACGCCCTCCCATTCATAAGGTTTGAGAATTATCAATATCCAGATATTCTTCCACGTATTAGGCACTGATTTACCACAGAGACAAGAATTAATAAGCACTTAGAGCATATCAAAAACAGATTTGTTACAATACTTCCAAAGTTTATTGGAGATGCCTGAGAAACCAGCCGTCTTTCCGTCAGGTAGGTTAGAGACCACGCCAAACATTTCATTAAAACTAACACAGCTTATAACATCAGAAAAAGCACCATCAAAAATGTATTCCAAAGGCTGATATTGGCGAGACCAATCTCCTGGAATATTAAGAGCCACTCCACGTTTACGAGTCCATTCCTCCATAATCTCATTTACCTTAGTTTTAACAGGATCAGGTTCCAAATACAGCTCATCACCAACGACTAAATGATCCAAAACCACCTTGCAAAAGGGTCTTTTCAAAACACTTCTAATAGTATGATCTTTGTTAGATTCAAAGCTTTTCATCCTTTTATCAATAGCAGATTTGATTTGTAAAGCTTCAGCATGTTTTACTTCCAACAACTTTGAGACATGATAAGATTTTTTGGCTTTGGACAGAGCTGAGTGAATGTTGTTAAAAGGAGACTTTGAGAGAAAAAAAGACCTTACTACAGCAGCATTAGCAGAATCAAGTAATTTCCAAGTATTAAGCAGCAATATGAACTCATCACAATTAACAGAACGGGAAGCCTTGACTAATTTAGACACTAAAAGTTCTAACTTATGAAACCTGAACAAATGCTTAGTGAAAATGCTGTCATAATCTTTAAACCATTTTTTCTTGAGTACTTCATCTGCCGAAAAGCACATAGTTTTGCGAACAGCATCCCACATTGCATCCAAATCCGACAGTTCCCTGGCAGCTATGAAATCAACAGAGAACATAGCAGCATTAACCACCATCTCATCCTTAAACTTTGACCACAAAGCATCATTAGTGGTATTATAATTGTATTTCCAGCAGTCCTTGTTAGTCTGTTTATGAATAAAACACAATTGTGTGTCCAAGAGGCCACCCAAACCAATTGATGCAGAAATGACTTGGTAGTCAGTATCAAAGAAATCAACCATATTCAGAATATTGCGATTCACAATAGCATTTACCAAGTTGGAAGACACAAAAAGATAATCAATTGCTTTTGTCACACCTTGGGAATTACTCCATATTAGAAACTTTAAAAATGGACTACTGACAAGAGAGTTGACCAGACCCAAGCTACTATACTTTTTGAAACTGGCACTCCTATGCAAACCATTTTTATTGAAGTCACCACCTAAGACAACAAAGGAGGAGTCATTTACAGCACCAGCAATTAAAGCATTCATGTTATCAGCCTGAGAAAAGTGCACTGAAGCCAACGTGCCAGCATACAGACTTAAAATAGAGACTAAGAGTTTATTCTTAAAAAGTAACCTGACAGAAATGAGATGACCAGAGATTTCAGAGACTTTACACATATGTTTGGCCAAAGCAATGTTTATAATAATAGCCATGCCTGAGCTGAGATGACCCAAATCCAAACCAGAAATAAAAACCCGAACACCAGCAAACCTATCAGCAATCCATAGACAAACTTTACCCTTTAACTTCATTTCTGTAACTATTGAAACCATATTGTCCATGCTCATATGCCAATGAATAATATCAATTTGCTTAGAAGAATTATTCATCTCTCTAACATTGCATGTAGCTATTTTCCACACAAAACTACTCATTGAGATAAAAAAGAAACCGCAAAACCCGAGCCAGTACATATCTGATCAAACTTCTCCAAAACTGAACAAACCAAAGCCTCAAGGGCCATCAACTTCGACTCCAAACAGCTTACCTTTGAGGTTAAAATTTTTGAACTACTCAAACCTAATTCTGAAGTATTAAAGAAAACCAAAGAGGAGAGAAGAAGTACTGGCTTAGGATCATCCAGAGCCATGTCCAAATTAACCTCTGCAGTTGCCACAACTGGGACCACCAAATTCTGAGAGAAGGAGGCAAGAGCTGGAGGCACCAAGACCAAATTTTCAAGTTTACTCACAATACCAAATATCTTATCCACAAGAAGCTCCACAGAATGCTCCAAAGAAACAAGACGAGTCTTCAAAGATGTACTAGCAGGAACCATATGAGGAGAGAGACCAATTACACCTGAAGCACCAGAAGAAAGAGAGCCAAAACCAAGATCAAAACCAAAGTAAGAATTATTAGACGAGAGTGCAAGAGAGACTACTTGGGCCCATGATTTGTCACCAAAAGCAACTAGTTGAGCAATAAGCACACCTTTTTTTGCATACAATCGGGCCAACTGGAGGTGGTTCTTATCAAAGACAACCCTTTTAAAAGACTTGGAAGATTTAGAAGTAGAAGTAATCTCAACATCACACTCCAAAATAGAATGACTGAATTTTCCACACCACCCACACCAAATCAGATTCAATCTAGCCCAAGAAAGCTTCACACCACCAAAGATTGGTTCTGTGTAAAAAGCAGACTCCAGCACTTTATTAGACTCAAAGCCAACCACTACACAGTGAAACCTATTTCCAGTCTCCAAAAAATAGTTGATTATGCAATTTTTCCTACCAGCCCCATCCAACAGATCACTGAGATCATGGGCAGTTGTTCCCACAGGCAAAGTAAACAAAAGCATCCTGAATTGATCTCTAGAAGCCCAAGTATTATGATCACCCACCGCCATAGCCACACAAACCAAGTCTTTACCAATTAGGAAAGACTGTTTAGCAGCCAAAGACACAGCCTGTTCCAATTCAGCAAATTCTACCACACCTTCTGCCATAAACCAATAAGTTGGATTTTGATTGACTTAATTTGTCCAAACTCAGATACTGTAATGACAATTATTTCTTTTGGCATATTCATGAGAATTTTCTTAATTACTACGGCCCGATCTGAGCAAATTTCTTGTCTCTTAAGATTGTTGTTTACTGTGATGTTATTTTTTCTGGCCAATGAGATGGCCTTTTCCATGCTTGCTTTAGAGGTAAAGATAGATCTGATGATCCCTTCAAATTTTGAGAGGATAGTGGCCCCCCAAAACCATTGATTCTTGAAAATAATTTCCTTATGACATGAGTTTTAGCCATTGCTGATTTCCCTTCCACAGCCGAAAGATTAATGTCCAAAGTGAAAGATTTTTTTACAGCCACTTCTACCTGAGTTTTAATGATTTTGGGATCAATCCATGCCTTATCCAAAGAAAAAGACCTATGGGGGGGAAGAAAAATTTCCTCTTCCTCCTTCATGTCATAATTAATAGAGTTGAAAGAGGAGCCAACAATTGCACCATTATTGAAACATTTGGCTTGGAGTGTATTTATCTTGGAATCAGATACTCTTCACCTTTGGAAGCCTTCCCATCAGTATCCATGCTATTAAACTGCCCAACCACTTAATCAGATCTACTATCTTTAAGAGTCACACCATTACTTGATAACTTAGCACCACCAGAAGGTTTTTTGATTTTATGACTTGAACTACTACTAACTGAACCAGAAGTTGGAACTCTGGTTGACCTTCTTTTAGCATCAGTACCATTCATAAGAGCAGTCAGGTCGACAACAAAAGAATTTGTTTCTTGTAAAGTGATGGAAAACAGTATGAAATAACAGAAAAAACTTTTTTTAAAATATGCTTTTTTTGAGGATTTTTGGAGGTAAGAGAGAAAGAAGTGGTTTTTTCTTTTTATACTTAATGTAAACAATATTTATATAATTTATAATGTACTTTTTTTGGTATTTAATAATAAATAATTTGTTATAATATAAGTTTTAAGTTTAATAATTTTAAAATTAATAAAACTAAAACTGTCTTATTTTAATTATTATTAACAAAATTTTAATTTTTATTAAATATAATTTAATATATTATAAATATTTTTTTTTATTAAAGTTTTACGAATGCAGCCCAACCACTATCTAAGTATATAAAATCAAATAAGATCCTAAATTAAGTGTGGCTTATGTTTTTTCTATATATGACTAGTTATTTAGGCCAATTAAAACAATACTATATACTTAAACCAATTATTATAAAGAAATCATACAAAAAACCAGAATGCATGCTTGCCAAACTAGGATATAAACCAAAACAAACATAAACATCCAACTTAATACCAAACTCATAAATCATCTTATAAGATTATAAGAATACTAAACCAGAAATAACTGGAATCATGAATTCATTCTTTGGTAAAAAATCTTATTTCTTATAATATATCCTCAATTTAACAATTAGCACCCAGATAGCAGATCTATAACCTTTGACAAAACTTTAGACCAAATTGACAATTATCAAACTTCTATTAGACTTAAGATTCAACAACTTCATCATGTTAATTACTCACTTTTTCATTACAAAATTTTTGGTTAAGACTATATATAAGCAACTAAAAAATTCAGTTTCACTCAATGACCAAATTGCTGTGCAGTCAATATTATCAATGCTCAACAAATCAGTTCAAGCCTTAATTGTATCAAAAATCAATTTTTTTCTGGCATCAGCATTTTGTATACACAAAAACATGTGATTAAAATTCTCAATCAAACTACATCAGATGCACAACATGTTAAAATAAGTCAAATTGTACAGTTTTTTCTTCTTGACTATAGACAGTCAATAATATAAGGCTTTTATAAAATAAGATCTTAGTGCTACAAAGGCAGAGCTCAAAAAACCAAAGTAAATTCTACTATCAAAATACTAAATATGAAAAGTCTAATGTATATTCAATAATTTTTCAAGATTTATGTCTATAACACCACTTACATACTTAAATTCCCAGCCAATAAAACCAACAGTCTTAAATAAATGCTTTATAAAGTAACAAGCATATTCAAAAACAGACTTGTCTTTAATAACAAAGAAGTGATATAATATTTTAACAGACAACACAAACTTAGACTTGGTAGCAACACTAGCAAAAAAGTCAGCATATTTATTACCAATAACTTCAGAATGTCTCTTGATCTTTTTTCAATAAATCAAAAGATTTTTAAAAGCAATAGTAGAACAAATATGTTTTTTTTCAATTCAGCATTTTTTGTGAAAGTTGGGAACAACACAATTATCAACTAAAATATACATATTCAAAGATATTTGACTATCTGAGAACAGTATTATTGAGCTTAAAACTAGAATGTAGTTCAAAATAAGAGCAATAGCCTGCAGTTTTACCAAAATCAAAGAAAGCAAACCATAAACCCTAACTTCAATATTCAAATCAACATCTGAAAAATAAGCAGTAGTATTATCATAGACACTTACAAATTCCAAATTCTTAACTAATCTATTTATGTAGACACTTATTTCACCAGACCTATTTTTAATAAGATGTTTATTAATAAATTCTAAATTATATAAATACTTACTGAAAGTAGAATAACAAACCAGAACATTATTACATAAATATTATACACAAAATATTAAATATTGTTAAAAATAATTATATCTTTATATTTATTAAAAAACATTTTAAAATTTTAAAAAATAAAATATGATCAAAAAAACAAAATTTATTAATTATATAATTTAATAATTTTTTATTTAAAAACATTAAAGTAATTTTTAATTTTAATTTAATTTATTAAAAACTTTTTGGTATAAATAATATTATTAATTTTGTGTTTTTTATTTAATACTTATTTTAAAAGTTAAATAAAATTAATAGTTTATTAAACTTGTATATATAAATAATAATTAAATTATTTGTAAAAATATTGTATGTATATATTCTAAAATACAATTTAAAACCAAAGTTATAATCATATATTCAGTTATAATAGATAATATTATGTTATGTATTTTGATTTTATATTACAACTTATGTTTTTTAAAACATAATAGTATTATTAATTATAAAAAAAACTAAAATTTTTATAAAACTGTTAATAAGATTCTTAAAACATTAAAATTATAAAATATTATTAAAAATAATCACAAAAAAAAAGTTATATATATAATATTATAATTAAATTTGTTATATTTAAACTATTGTATATTAATAAATAATAATTAAATTATACTTAACAAAATATTATATTTTAATTATATTACACATTTAAAAAATTTTCATAATAAAATTTTTTTTTTAAAAAGTTCAATTTAATAATTTTATATATTAAATTAAAATTTAAAATAAAATATATAAAAAGTAATATATATTACTTTAATTGATAATTTTTATGTTAAAATATATTAAAAATAATAAAATCTATTAACAATATGTAAATTAAATCTTTGTAATTTCAATAAAACAAATCTTTTTCTAAACAAAAAAATTAATTTTAAAATAATTTATAAAAATAGAATTTTACCAAATCTAATATGTAGAAACTTCTGTTTTATCAGATTTTAGTTATTATTTCACCAATTGACAAGTTATTGAAAAAAATGATGAATAACTAAAAACAAAACATTTTAGAAAAGGCTAGGGAGAAAACTTAGTTGTATAAATCCAAAGTTTATAATAGAATGGAATGATATCTTTCGTTGATTGTTGGTTTAATCTAATATTGAGGCAACCGATAAGTTGAAGCTCATTTCAGAAAATCAACCAGCAGGAAATAGAGCCTATATGTAACAATTTCCTTAGCATAAATTTGAATATAGGCAAACCTTGAATTTGGTTTTAGACGGAAAATTACTACATTTATAAGATTGATCAACCTGCCAATCATGAAAATAGCTCTTTAACTCTCAGTGATTTCAGGGTCCCTTGTTTCAGGCTTCCGAGAACGTTTGACATAACCCTTCCGCATAATCAACATTCTTTAACTCTTGAATCTCGGCTATCCTTACGACTTATCTTGAAAGCAGACTTTGAGAACATAAACACATAGTTTTCTCATTTTCCACAACTCAAACTACATTTGAGGACTGATAGGTCTAAACAGCGAAATCTTTTAAAAAGTTTTTGCCGAAGAGTCTTGCCACACACTGCATTTTAACACTCAAGTCTGAAAGCGAGCCAAAATTAAGATTTTAGCTCGAAACATATAAAAATCATGAGTGAAGGTAAAGAAGAAAGTCTTGTGTAATGTCTACAAATATATATGAAATCTTAAACTCGCCTATTTATTGGTGACCTCTAGAAGAACTTATTCTTCGCGAAAAACTCGTGGCTGAGGAGCGAACTCTCAAACGTATTTTGAAGAAATATTCCACCTGGAAATTTCATCTTTCTTCAGGAGAAAAAGACAAGGTGTACGTCAAATTTCTGATGAGATCCAGTTTTTTTATGCAATTTTCTTTTTCATCTTATCAAATCATTGAAAATTTAATTAACGATAATAAATTACAACTCTTCCTAATGTTTAATTGGGTTTTAGACAAAAGTATTATGATGAATACCTTATCGAGCTCTCGTCATATGAAGTATATTTAATGCGCTTCCAGCTAATACATGAGATGAATGCCAAAGAAAACCAAAATTGGATTGATGAGAAAAAAAGGATCGGTCAGTTCGGTGCAGATTTTCTATTAATTTAGCATGTCTTAATATGTGAAATTCATTCAATTGAAATTCTACAGAAGAGGAGATTGAAGTGACTAAAAGGGAGATCTTACAATTGCAACAAGATCTTAGTGTAGAACAACATCAAGTAACATACAAAATAGAATACGATCAAATAGCGCGATCGATTCAACAACACATTTCACGTGACGAGTTAGAAGAGTATGTATTTTACGATGAAAGTCAAGGTCTATTGAGTTCTACTGATATCTTACTTTCAAATCCTTGTTAAAAAGGGATATTAAAAATTTAGACGAAGAGATAGCCGAGCTTGAACGCAAGGAACAAGAAAGAGATGCTATTTTGGCACGACGGAGAAATCAAATCCAATCAATATTATCTACCGTTGCTCATGTTCAAGAACAGATAAGGGAAGAACATTTTCAAGAGGAACGTTCCACTATGGCTACCGTTGGATCCACAAATAGCTCGTTTGTTGTACAAAGCGAGATCCCTTCGCCCTCCGCCTCCCCGAATTTAATAACGAATGGTATTAACGGATATGAAGAGATTGATCACACTCCCGATGAGATTGATGGAGAACTTGCGGAAATCATTTTATCCCCTATTATTGAAGGATCGTCTGTTCCTCGTGAAATATCCCCGGTCCATGATGAGATGTCACCTTCGAATCGAGAAACCCCGCCGACACATCAGGAGACTTCCCCTTCAATTCACGAAGAGGAAGTTAGCAATGAAAGGGACTCCAGCGAAAACCATTTATTGGAAGAAGGTGAAGCTGTGATGGAAGATGTCGAACCTATTATTGAAGATGGGGAACATGAAGAGATAGAACATCTGGACCTGGCTTCCGAACGCGAACAGAGCCACGATTCAGAGAACGAATCTGGTAGTCCCCAAGAACCTGAAAACGAACCTATACGTGACCTTACTAGCCCACAAGAGGCCAATGTTGTCACTCCATCAGAGGGTGATATTGTTAATACTACTGAAAATGGCAGCCCGCTACCTACAAATATTTTGGAGTTCAACGAAGATCCCATTTCCCAAGAAATCTTTGATGACGAAAGAGATGGCCTTGAAGAAAATCCGGGGGATTGTGAATTTGTTGTGGAACCATATGATGAGGAAGAACCCCTTGAAGAGGGAGAACAAGTAGATAATCGTGATGATCAACAAGAAGAAGGAAACCGAGAACAATTGGATGTGGATGACCCGGAATTAATCGAAGAATTTGAAGAGGCTAGCGGCATTAAAAGAACTCGTGATGAGAATGACGATGGTGATGAGAACCATTCTTACTCATCTGGCTCACCCTTAAAGAGGAGTCACGTCGAGGAGGAAGACGAAGTTGAGGAGGGGGAGGAAGTTGAAGATGGCATGGTAATTTAGATGGAAGATTATAAATAAAAAAGGCTTAAAGGAAACTATGTAAATACTTTTTTTTATTTTGATGTATCAGTAATTATCATCATTTTATTTGTGATCCAATCTCTTTTGCATATTCTCAGTAAATTTTTGGTGAGTCTTTCCATAACTGGTTATAGGAGTCTGTTCTGTTGTTTGTTATCTCATGATCTTTGAGACTTTACTCGAGTTTTCAACATCTTTCGTTTTTTGAAAGAATTAAAGATCTTTCCAATCCTAATAATGAAGAGCTTATACTCTTCTAAGCATTTTGGAAGGAAAACAATGAATTGCAGCCACCCATATTAAACATTCTCAAGCTTAACAAAAAAAATGGCATGATAACAAATTGCCACCAGTCACAAATAAATTTAAAATTGGAAACAAAGTTTTTTTATACAGAACTAAGATTAAAAAACAATGGAGTAGAAAATTTGAACATAAATAAAATAGATCATTTTATATTCACAAAATCTTAGACAATAAATTATACAAGTTAAAACTTGATGACAAAGTTCTAGCCAAAATTGCATATGAAGATTGATTAAAGCACTATTATTTCAGAAACAAACCTAAACCATTAATTTCACAAATTGGTACACATTCTTCTTTAATTAATCCCAAAAATATTCTTTGCTATTTAGAACCAATAGTTATAATAAAACAACAACCAAAACTAAACATTTAATTTACCATTATTATAATATTTTTTTAATATATACACAAACATAAAAACAAAAATAGTAAATAATTACAAGAAAAATTGAAAACCAAAAAGATATAAAAACTCTATACCCAAAAATATTTCTTTATTTTTCAAATTTTAGTCTTAATTTAATCATTTTTATTATGATTATTTCCCGAAACATTTAACAAATGTCTCAAAAATTAATGGTAATATTAAAAACACTTCTTGATTTATTCATAATAATCAATAGAAGTCAAATTAATTATATGTAAAAAAAAACTACAACACTAGTAGTAAATAATTCTCAGATTTATTATTCTTATAGAAAGAATACAAGAAGTTACTTTGAAATTCAATTACCAAAACTTTTGAAGCAAGCTTTAAAAAAAAACTTTTTATTTGTTTCTATTGACATTTTACCAAAGATTATAATCTAATAAAAGCTTTAATTGTTTTTTAATAAACAAAGCCAAAAATATACTCCTATCTTTATATATTTTTATATTTAAAGAACACTTTATAAACAAAAACTGGAACTTAAAACAACAAATTTTATTTTCAAAGCTATACAAAAACAAATTCACAATAAATTCAAGACAATAACTAAACTAACAAACACTTATTACAAACTTAAAACAGCTTTTAAACTCTATAACTTATTCAATACTTGTAAAAATGTTTTACAAAACCCAATACTCTAATCAATAAAGATTCAATATATTAACAAATTTATAGAACTAAAATTTCAATAATTTTCAGACCAAATTACTTTAATTATTATAAATCATTATTTCAATATTACAAATAGTGCTTGGACTTTGACAGAGCTTAATCTTGAGAAAAAAATTATATTACTAATATAATTTTAGTCATTAATTAACATAAAATTAATTTTATAATTTTTATTATTAATTAGCATATATTAATATTGTTTTAATTATTACTTATTACTTAATTAAATTATTGAAATCACTATTTTAATTTATAATCTGATTTATATAATAGAAATCAGAATAATAAAATTATATAATACTCTGAATTATATAATATTCAAGAATTTGCTAAAATTTGCCAAAATAATAGATAATTTACCAAAATAATTAATAGTTTGTCAAAATAATTTGTAGCTCATCAAAATGTATTTCTAGTTTATCTAAATCATAGCAAAGAGAAAAGTTCAAGTTTATAGACTAATACTATAATAAGTTGTATAAAAAAAAGCTTTTCTCTTTGAGAAAATATATCTTATCATAGATATCTTATTTTAGAATTATCTTTATTAATACAATTCAAAATAATAATATATTTTGAAAATCAATTTATAAAATAATTACACTAAATATTCTCCAAAATTCAATTAATGTTTTTGAAATTAATTAGCTATCAATTTCAGTAATTTGTTAATAGTTTTAAGCCTAATGTTATAAGTGATTATTTGGAGTGTTAAAACAAATAACAAATCCATAACTTGGTGCTTAATAGTTAAAAATGGTGATAATTTCTGAAGGTTTTGAAGTTTAAAAATTTTGGTTGAGTCTTTTGTATAATAAACAGAAATTTAATTAATAATTTCTTTTGTGAATTTTTTTTTAGTATGATGGCTAATTTATTCTGGCAGTATTGCCTTTTTGGTAAGTTATTCTTAAGTTTTCTACTTTTGTTCTTAAGTTTTTTACCAGATTATTCTTGATGTTAAATACTTAATGCTTAATTTTTTAATCAATTTAGTAAACAACAAAAAAATAAAACAAAAAAAATAAAATAAAATAAAAAAAGAAAAGAAAAAATTAGTATTCTGTTAATAACTATAATTAAGAGCTATTGTTCTAATGTGATTAAGTATTAGATTTTATTAACATAAAGTGTTAATAATATGGAAGTAATTAATATTTCCTTAATCAAGTAAGGATAATATAGATTAAATAATAATAAATAATTTTATTAATATAAGACTAATTTTATTTCAAGTTATAGAAAACTATTTTTTGAAGAAAAAAGTATTGTTGTTTTAAATTAATCTGAACTTTATTGAATACTTTTTCTGTTTTTAATACTTTTGTTATATAAGATTCTTTGAAATTTTTTAATTCTTTTGAAAAAAATCTTGAAATTCTAAAATTCTGTAATTCTGTAATTCCTTGAAAAAAATTCTAAAATTCTGCAATTTTTTAAAAAGAATCTTGAAATTTTTTTTTTACTATGCCTGTTTTTAATTGGCTATTTTACTTATTATTATAATTCTTAATTTTTATAAATAACACTAAATAGAAAACAATTCTTTTGATGAAATTTTATTTTTTTTATTTTTTTATTTTTTTATTTTTTTTCTTATTATAATTATTAAAACAGTTTACAGATAAGATTTTTATAAAAAAGTTGATTTTTATAGCAAAATAACTACATATTTTTAATAAGCTTTTAAATAAACAATTTCTAAGAAATAGTTGATATTTACCACAATATAACTATACAAAATAATTAGTATAAAATTGGTTATTTTATTTATAAGTCCAGCAGTTTAAATTATAAGAGATAATTTGAAGATAAATTCAGTTATTAGAGATTTATTAGCTTTCAATAATTGTGAATTAACAATAAACAAATATTAACAACATTTAAAAAAAGAGACAAAAAATTTCTAATAACAGTATAGAATTTGTTTCTTAAAAGTTTTTAAAAACTGTTTTTTTGGTTAAGTTTACAAGCTCTATTTATTTAGCCATTCTTAAAATTGTCAAGTTTTTAGTAGTTTCTTAGTTTGGTTTTTTTTTGCTGTTGTTGTACTATATGATATGTTTTTAAGTATATTTATTGCTAATATTAAGACAAATCTTAGTGTGTTTAATAAAGTTGTCCATGTTGTGTTAAAGTCTACTGGTATTTGGCAATATGTAGTTGTTTACTTTAATAAACTAGACTTTGTTGTGTTTGCTTTAAATCATTGATTAGTTCTAATAGACAAAAATAGTATTAAAATTTTTTTTTAATAAATTAGAATAAGACTATTCTGTTTTATAATAGATTTAAGACCAAGTTGGTTAATTTTCTTTCTGGCTGTATTGTTTTTGAAATCAATGATATAATTTTTCAGATTGGTGGTCAAACATGTTTTATTTCTTGCTCTTTTAATTCTGGTTATTGTTTCTAATTTGCTCTGATTATGTTTGAATCTTAAGTAGATTTAAATACTGCTATAGTTAAAACTAGTATATTAAAAAAGTGCCATATTTAATAAAAAACTTCTGACTGTTGATGTTGTTTTAAATATCAAAAAATAGGCCATTTAACTGTAGATTATAAAGTGTTTTTACTTTTTTCTTCCAAGATTCCTAAGATGTTTATGTCTTATTTTGTAAACTTTAAGTTTGATGTCAAAGCTTTTGCTCTTTTAAGCTTCTTTGAGAGTTTTTTTTAATAATTTCTGCTTTTCTTTTTGTTATTGTTAGTAACTTTTTGGTATTGTCTTAATTGTCTTCTTTAGAATCTGATTTGGCCAAACTTTCTGCATTAATTGTGTTAATTGTTAAGCTTGTTGGCTTTTTGGTTACTATGTTTGAATAGTTTATTAAGAGTAATTTGGTTTTAAACAGTGTTTTTAGCCTTAAAGTTAATAAATTTATGATTTATTTGGATTTTTTTAACAAAGTTGTTGGTAAGTTGAAGAAAGAAATAATTTTACTAAAAAAAAAGTGCTGCATAGATAATATTGTCATGTTTGATAATTTGAATCTTTTAATTAATATTAATCATAATACATTTTCCAATTTGATATTTCTTTAAACACTGTTACTCATAAAATATAGAAAATATATATTAGCATAAATTAGCCAATCAGAAATAACCATAGTAAATATGGAATTCCAGGATTCCTCTCAAAAGGAATTGCAGAATTCCAGGAATTTCAGAATTCTAGTACAAGAAATTGCAAAATTCCAGAATTCCAGGATTCTTCTCAAAGAAATTGTAGAATTCCAAAAATTTCAGGATTCCTGGTGTGAAGAATTGAGAAATTGAGAAATCTTAATTATGTATATATAGCAGTAGTGTTAAAAAGAGAAAAAAGCAGAATTTTTTAGTTAGAAACCTCCCAGTTTAGATTTAATCTAAGCAACCTTCTACATCACAAATATCAATAGATAATTATTTTATATCTCCAATTCACTCTCCCTTATCAACACTTCATGTTGATAATAATTGATACTTAAACACATTGGAACAATAGCTTTTGATTACAGTTATTAACAGGATACTAACTTACAAATGTCTTGGCTTAATTTTTTTTATTTTTTTTTTATTTTTTTTATTTTTTTTTCTTTGTTTTGTTTACTAATTGATTAAGGATTAAGTGCTGAATTACTGATGTCAAGGATTGCCTGGTAAAAGACTCCTGTGAATGGGTAGAACATGTAAAGAATTATGGATTACTTACCAGAGGATTGCTGGCCATCAAGCTGAAGAAAAAAATTGACAGAATTGCAATTCTGAAAAGCTACGGATAAATCATTATTGCATCTCTGTCTATTATACAAAAGACTTAACCAAAACCTTTAGATACAAACAACCTACAAATGTTACCAACACTAACATCATCAATTGAGCACCAGATTACGAGTTTGTTATTTGACTTAAGACCCCAAATAATTACTTGTAACATTTGGTGCTTTCTGTGAGGTATAATTCTACAGAGAACCAGCACCAACAACAAGCCTCTAAAAATGACAAAACCAAAAAACATAGAAGCAAACCATTTAGGATTCACTAAATTCTTATTTCAACAGTATAGCCAACAATTAAGATTAAACAATAACCACTTCCCAGCAGAATTAGCCTTTAATTTCTACATCAACAATAAAATCACAGACTGCTTAGGAAGAACAGTTAACATTGAATCAGCAAGAGAAAACTTCTATACAGAATTATTCCAACACACCAGCTTACCAAAAAACTACAGCTTTGCACCAATTATCAAGGAAATCAACCAAACCATTAAAAGATACACTCAACAACAATTCTCTATTACCTATACAGACAAAGGCAAAAGAAGGTTATAAACACCAGCAGTAATGCTTAAAAGAATATAACTACCAACTTGGAAGAAAACAAGGATAGAATTACCAACAAATCTATCATACCACTATATATCCAGAAGCATTATCAACATCACATTAACAGGTATGTTCACATCAACCATGACATCAACATTTGAACAATTCTCATTTCAGAGTAAACAAAAGAAGGAAGATTTTTTAAGACCATATGACATGTATTTTGAAGGATTTAAGTCACAATTGCCCACACCATCAGAACTTCAATTCCCACCATCCCAACCAGATTTCAGAACTGCAAGTCTCTGGAAAATAATGAAATTGGAAGGAGAACAAAAAGAAGAGGAAGAAGAATTGGAAGATCAAGAATTTACTTACCAGAATCTGATTCCAGAAAACCCGGACATTGAAACCCTAAACTTTCAGACTCAGCAAAATTCAAATTTAGAAAATCTGAAAGTTGAAACTCTGAATTTTCAAACTCAGCAAAATTGAAATAATCGAAACTCCAACATTAATAATCAACAACACTTACCTCCAGTAATCGTCATCAACTCACCACTAGTTGCTCTATAACAACAGCCACCACCACAACTCTAAATTCAATTATCATTTCAACCACCACAGCAAATAAACTTGAATCAAATAACTTATACTCCAATAGTGAAACTCGAAAAATTTACCAGTAAAAAAGACAACACCCAAGTATGGCTGAACAATGTGAAAAAAGCCATTGCAGCCAATGGATAAGATGATGCCAAAGCCATGCAAGCCATTTTCTATTTTCTCCAGGATACTGCTGATTCATGATATCAAAGCTTGATTAACAAACCCCAAGACTTTAATACATTCAAGCTTGCATTCCTACAATATTTCAGTAATAATAATAGCATTAACCAATTGGCAAACACTTTCATCACCATCAAACAAGGAGAAAATAAAGCAGTTACTACTTATTTAGGATGCTTCTACAGAAATCTGTACCAAATCCAGACTATACAGGCTGATTATTTTACAGCACCACAAATCCTAAATCAATTCATTAAAGGCCTGTGCAGTAGCATTCTCTAACACATACATCCAATGCACCCAGCAGACCTTCAAGCTGCAGTTACAAATGCCAGAGATTTTAAGACAGCTAAACTCAAAGTTAATCATGCCTAAACCATAAATCTAGTGATGAATAGATCATCTAACTTAAATTCCAAATTAAAACAATTCAATGATTCAATTAATCAGAAATTAGAGAAATACTTAGCTGACAATTGCACAATTTATTAACTACTACAATGATGCAATAATTCAGGAAATGTGAATTATTTCCAAAATCAGTCGCATCTATCATCATTCTCCAATCAACCATGGCAGCCAAAAACATGAATCTGTTACAACTATGATAAACAAGATCACATTAGAGCTAACTGCCATTTTTATAGTAACCCACTATTGGAAAATCAATATCAAAATCCCAATCACAAAGTTCAAATACCAAATTACTATTCAAGTCAAGATCAATATTAACCCACTTACCTGCCAATAACACAACAGCCAATCTATTAACCATCAGTATATCAAACTCCAATTTATCAGCTGCAGCCACAAGTAATCTATCAACTACAGCCACCAGTAATCTATCAACCCCAACAAATTCAAACACTGCTACAAACCATATCTCAAAATAAAACTCACAGGCCAAGAATGATACAGCAAAGCTGGAGATTGGCGATAGTAGTTTACCAACTGATTTCCAATTTATCAGCCCAACCAACAGGATCTTGTCAGTGGAATTTGGGAACTGGGCACACCCAAAACCCGAATTCCCAACACTATTTAAGTCTTCTTGTTACTCCAAAAGATGCCACATCCAGCAACCTGGAACTCAGCCAATAGCAGCCACTTACCAGCAACATTCTACTAGCAATGGTCACTAATAACAAATTACTTGATGCTATTTTTCCTTTTGAATTAAAGAAAACTATCAACATTTCATTATTTAGTGAAGCTGCTCTGAAAAAAAAACTTATTACTACTGTTACAGGTAACTATTTCTGGTGTTGGATTAAATAACAAACCTATAACTTAGTGCTCAAATCTAGTTGCAGTTGATAGTGATCTGAAGGTTTGTGTTTGAAAAGTTTGTATCCAAAGGGTTTGGTTGAGTTTTTTGTATAATAGACAGAGATTCAATGATAATAGTTTTATCCATAGCTTTTCGAAACCACAGTTTCATCAATTTCTTTCTCAGCTTAATAGCTGGTATTCCTCCTAGTAAGCTATCCTTAATCGAGTGTTCTACTTTTATTTCTGGGTTTTTTACCAGTCACGTTTATTCTGACATCAATACCTGCACGTTAATCCTCAATAGAGTTAGTAAACAACAATAAAATCAAAGCAAAAAATAAAGAAAAGAAAAAAAAATAAAGAAAGAAAAGAAATAAGCCAAGGTGATTTGCAAGTTAGTATTCCGTCAATAGCCATGATCAAGAGTTATTGTTCCAGTGTAGTTAAGTATCAATTACTATCAACATGAAGTGTTGATAGTGGCAGCAAGTTTGAGATAACAAACAGTTATTTATTTGTGGTTTAGAAAGTTGTCCAGATGAAATCTAAACTAAGAGATCTGTCTTTTTAGCTTTTAATCCTACTGCTATATATATATAATTGAGATTCCTCAATTCCTCAATTTTTCACAACAGGAATCCTGAAATCTTGTAATTTCTTTAAGAAAAATTCTGAAATTCTGGAATCCTGTGATTCCTTGTAAGAATTCTGTAATTCCTGGAATCCTGCAATTTCTGAGAGGAATCCTAGAATTCCATATTTTACTACATCTACTTCTGATTGGTTAATAACTATGCTAATATATATTCCCTATATTTCTATGAGTAACATTATTCCTTCCTTTTAATATTGAGCTCCATAAAAATCTAATTCTGTTAATTCCCCTTCTTAAAGTATTTCTTGAATTTCATTTTTGAGAATTACTTGTGTTATTTGAGTCTGTAATTCTTCAAATTGAGCATTGGTGATTTTTTCTAATTGATTACTGGTAACCGTATCCATTGCTTTGTTGAGTAAAATTTCTGGTTGATCCTGAAATGCTATGTGTATTTGGTATATGGCTCGGGCCTGTGTAGATAAGTTGTTTTTTCCCAAAAAATGTTCTAATTGTTGTAGTATTTTTGTGTCAAATAATTGCTTTGTTTTATCCATATATAGATTCTGGATATTCACGTGTTGTCCCAAGTAAAAATAACAATAGTTTCTTGGAAATTGTTGTATCCACCAATTCCAAGTTTCTTTAGTCAACTCTTGATATAGTAACTCTTTTGTCAACTTTTTTATTGCTAATTTTACTTTTACAATAATTTTGTTAATGGTATTTTCTGTTTTCTTCTGTGTTCTATGTGGTGATGTCTTTCTAGTGTCTTAATATTGAATGGTTTGTTGATTAATTGTAATTTCCATCTCTTGGTGTTGAATCAATTGAAAGAGTTGTTGTGCTAGTGAGTGAATGTTGTTTGTAATTTCCATTTTTCTGATATTTCTTGTCATGTTTACTATGTCTTTATATATTTTTTTGATGAATTAATTTAACATGTTGTTGTCAATGATGATGATTGGTTCCAGATCTTGTGGAATCTCCTCTGGTTGGACTAGTATCTTCTGTACTTTTAATTGTGGAATATTACTGGTAGATGGTGGTGTGATGTTGTGGTATGGTTTCAGTCTATTTCTATGTGCTGCTTTGGTTAAGATTTTGTTATCCAGTCTTAATTTGTAAGCTCTATTCTTTAGAATTTCTTCTATATGAAATGGTCCATCTCATTTGGGGTCAAATTTTCTACTCTATTGTTTTTCCATTGTGGTATGATATAAGAGTACTTTGTCTCCAATCTTGAATTTAACTGGTTTGTCTGGTAGTTGATTATTATGTCTTTCTTTCTGTTTTTCTTGTGACTTTTGTATATTATCAGCTGCTTTTTTTTGTTTGTTTTCCAATATTTCTATTAAGTCATATGTTTTTCTTAACAATGTTTCTTGGAAATTCTCTTCTGTTATTGGTTCAGTTGGATATGTGTTAACCTTTATTTCAACTGGTAATGTTGCTGTTCTACCATATATCAATTCAAATGGTGTTGCTTGTGTGGTGTCTTGCTTCATTGTCCAATAAGCAAATAATACTGATGGTATAAACAAATTCCATTCATCCTGGTTTTTTTGGCTGAGTTTTGCTATTGCTTCACACAATGTTCTATTAAATCTTTCAACTAATCCATTGGTTTGTGGATGGTATGGTGATGATAGTGGTTTCTTAATTCTGAATCTTTGGCTTAGTTCTGCTAATGTTCTATTTACAAAATGAGTTCCTTGGTCTGATAATAATTCTTTTGGACATCCATATTGACAAATCAGATCTTAATGGACAAATTCGGCAATGGATTCTGCATCTGCTTTTTGAATTGCTTTGGCTTCTGGCCATTTAGTAAAATAGTCCATGACTACTGCGATATATCTGTTGCCTCTACTGGTAATTGTTAATGGTCCGACTAAATTGATTCCAATATGATCAAATAGTTGTCCTACTTTGATTGGTTTCAATGGTTTACTGGGTCTTGTTCTTCCTCTTCTTTGACAAGCATCACAATTTTGCACATATTGGATGATGTCTGGATACATTGATGGCCAATAGTATCTCTTTCTGGTTCTTTCCATAGTTGCTTCTTTATGAAAATGTCCTGCAGTTGGATCTGAGTGCATGTTGAACAGTATTGTCTCCTTTTCTGGTTCTGTAATTACTCTGGTTGGTTGATCTGAATCTTTTCTATTTTTCCAATAAAGTATATTTTGGTAAGTAATAAAATATTTAGATTGTTGTTTGATCCTCTTTTGTTCTGGTTGAGATAATTTCTTCTTAAACTGTTAAGTATCTATATAATGTTAAAGTTGTTAATATTTTTGTGTATTCATCTTTTGTTATATTTTCATGAGTATTGTTTTGGTTTTGTTATATTTTTGGGTTGAAATGTTCTTAGATTTGTCTCATTCACAACAAACCATTGGAATTTCCATTGTCTTTCTCTTTTTATAATATATGGTATAAGTATATATCAAAAGAGCTATTTTCTATCTTGACTGTTTTCTGTTTCCAAATTCTTGTTCTTGGAGTGATGTCAATCCTTTGTGATCTGTGTACACCTCAAACTTTTGGCTCAAGTATTCTTTCCATTTAATAACTGCCTAATAGATTGTTAGATGTTCTAATTCTGGTGTTCCATAGTTTTTTTTGGCTGGAGTCAAACCTTGGCTGGTATATGTGACTAGATGTTCTCTTCCATCCAATCCTCTCTGAGATAGTACTGCTCCCAATGCTTGACCTGATGCATCAGTGGTGATAATAAATGGTTTACTATGATCTGAATAGATCAATACTAGAGCTTGAATAAGCTTTCTTCTTAAGATGTCAAATGCTTCTTGCTGGGTTTCAGTTCATTTATACTTTGCATTTTTGGTTTGAAGATCATTAAGTGGTTGTGTTATCTTTGAAAAGTTCTTTATGAAGTGTCTATAATAGCTTGCGAATCCCAAGAATGATTTCAGCTCAGTTACGTTGGTTGGTATTGGAAAATTTTTTATTATCTCTATTTTCTTCGGATCTGTTTTTATGCCATCTTTGCTAACTATGTATCCCAAGAATTTTAGTTCTGTTTTGCCAAAAAAACACTTTGTTGCATTCAATTTTAATCCTGCTTGTCATAGTCTTTTGAACACTTGTTGGAATGACGTAGATGATTATTGAATGTTTTTGAGAACACATTGATATTATCTAAGTATACAACTACTGATTTCCACAATAAGCTGGTATACACAATTTTCATTAACTGTTGGAATGTAGCTGGAGTATTGGTTAAGCCAAATGGCATAACTTCAAACTCAAAGTTTTCCTCTCTTGTGGTGAATGTCATTTTTTTTTTGTCAGCTGGATCCATGGCTACTTGCCAATACCCACTATCCAAGTCTAATGTTGAGAACCATTTGTTTCCACTGAAAGCATCAAATAATTCTTGTATTTGTGGAGTTGGATAGCTGTCTCTATGAGTTACAGCATTGAGTTTCCTGTAGTCTACTCAAAATCAGATTTTTCCATTTTTCTTACAGACAAATACTACTGGTGACGACCATGAGCTCATTGATGGCTGAATTAACCTATTGTCAAGCATTTGGTTGATCTCTTGACAGATGATTTCATGGCTGGCTGGTAGTACCCTATATGCTCACTGTTTGATTGGCATTGTATCTCCAGTCTTGATTTGATGCTGGATAATATCAGTTCTGCCAAATTTGTTTTCACTGATAAAAATGTTATTGAAATTATTGAGTAATATCTTTAGTTGTATCTGTTGAAATGGATCTAGATTTCCCATGTTTATCTGTTCCAATTGTTTTGGCTGTAACAGATAATATTTGTTTTGTCTGTAGATGGTTTGTGATGTAATGTTCACATATCCACAAAGTTGTGGAAAATCTGGAATGCTGCTTGGTGCTTGATCTTTAATTTCCATGGTTAAATATCCGAAAGTAGTTCCTTCTGGTATCTTTACAATATTTCCAATGTTGTTGTAGATGGAAATTTTGATATGGTTATGGTTCTTGGCTGGTATGTGTAGATTGATAAGTCCAATTTCTCCTAATTCACAAAGAGTTGTTTCTGCTTCAAAAATCTGTTCTTGCTTTTTCTCTCTCCTTTCTATTGCTAACATATATTGGCTATATGGTGGAATGGAAATTGTTTGACTGGTTGAGATAATTTCTCCTTGGCCAATAATTTTTTCTTCCACCATATTGACTGGTATATCTATTCTACCCATTGATCCAAATTCCTATATCCCTCTTGCTGTTATTCCTAATTTTTTCCTATTTTCCACTGAAACTAACTGAGCTATTTTCACCAGAGACAGGAATATTGTCTGTGCTATTCTTTCATTTGGCTCTATAACATAGGCCTTTTCTGAGTCATTTTGTAGCATAGCAATAATATTTTCTACATATCTTGCATTAATTATTCTTTCTCTAATGTTTATTCCCTTTTTTGCTAAACTATTCCTAAATACTAATTGAACCATTATTGTTACTGAAATTTCTAATGCTATTTTCAGATTGATACAAGTGTGCAAATAGGGTTCCAATTTGATGGTGTTCTTTCCTGGATATCTCAGATCAAATTCTGTATTAGTATCATGCACATGTTTTGGCATAATACCTTCATCATTATCACTGAACTATTTCAGTTCTTGCTCCTTGGTGAGGTCAGAAAGTACAATATATTGTTCATAGTTTAAATCTGAGTTTGAATCTGAGTTGGAATCATTGTCATTGTTATAGCCATTTTGAATGGAGCTGGAACCGTTATTTTTGTTATTGTTGTTGTCAGAATTTGAATTGGGGTTGGAACTCGATTCTAATTCTGATGTGCAGCTGTTGATTGGTTCTTTTTTTTTCAAAGATCATGTAGATCATGTGTGGTGGTGGATTGTAGATGAGATCACAATCATCACAGAATTGGAAGTCACATGGAATCAAACAGTAGTCACATAATTGGGTGTTGATTTTTTCCAAGCATTGCTCTCGCTCTTCTCTCATAGGTGCTAGATTTTAATAGTGTTCAAGGAATTCTTCTGGGCTGTTTTCTAAGTTGATAAAGGTGTCTTGGTTGAAAACCAAAACAATGTCTGTTGGTTCTGGAGGGTTATTCTTGATCTCCAAAATTTTACTGGGCAAAACACTTTCTACTTTGGCGTTGGCCATTTGCCAGATCTTGTCCTCATTGTGTGGATAGCCATCTAGGCAGAATATAGCTTGGTGCCATGCTGCTGTGATGGACATACTACAACTCACTCAGTCACTGATGAGGATCATGTATTGGCACGAAGTGTCACACATTTCTTCTCAACCAGGAATGTCATTCCATATTCCTTTGTCAAGTAATTGTTTGCTGCAAATGAGACATGGTTCATTGTTCTACTTGCCTTGTCTTTTTGGGTAGCCATATTGTTTCCTATGGCAGGACTTGCAATAGTAATGGGTTTGTGTCCAGTAGTCTTTGTCTGGTGCTACCCAAGCTCCTATTGAGGACAGTTTCTTCTCACAGTCCTTGCATTTGAGAGGTATATATGGTGGCTTTTTTATTGGTTCACGTAAATATTCCCTTTCCCAGCCACTAGTTATTTCTTCTGCAGTAGTGGTTTCTTCAGGTATGTTTTCTTCCTTTTCTTTCTCTTTTTCCTTGCTTTTTTCTTCTCAATTTAGAATTGGTGGCATCTCACTTTGGTTGTTGTTGGTTTAAGTGTTGATAATGGCTTTCCAGATAGGTTTTTTTTTTGTTTTTCCTTTCCATTGTCATTGTTGTCCCAGACAAGTATTGGCAGCAGTTTGTTGTGGTCAATGTCAGCTTACGAGACTTGGTATGCTTTTCAGGTGGGTTTCGCTTTTTTTTCCTTAAATTCGATAAGTGGTGTTGATGGCATGGTGATGGGCTTGAAGTGGTTATACATGGCTGGTACCTGTGTGTGTCAACCATTTTGGCTAAGCTGGAGCTCTTGGGTGTTCCAATCTAAAGTTGCATTGGTTTTGGACAGCCAGTTATTCCCAACAAGTGCTTGGTATTGAGTGGCTTTCATGACAAGTACTTTGATTGGTACTATGATGCCATTGACTTCTATGGGGAAATCATCAATCTCTCCAATAAGTGTTTTGGTCACTCCATCGGCTGTAATAATCCTGGTGCTGACAGCGTGATCAACTCGGCAATTTAATTGATCCATGAGTTGTTTTGTGATGATGCTGCCAGTTGATCCACTATCTAGGATCAGTTTGATGGAATGACCATCAACTTTTGCATTAGTGTACATTATGGTGATGGGTTTCTTCTTGAGTGCTGCTCTACTGAACTAAGATGGGTTGATGGTTTCCTCCAATTTGAAAGGAAAGATGGCTGTGAGAGATTCATTTTTGGTAACCATTGCTGGTGGAATATTGTTAGTAAGTGTTGTTTGGGGTGAGTTGGATTCTGAGTTGTTGGTGGTGGCATCTTTTGGGATAACCAGAAGACTTAAATAATTCTGAAAATTTGGGTTTTAGGTGGAACCAGTATTCGGATTCTGCTGTTGAGAGCCTGATGGTTGGTAAGAGGAGCTGGGGATTAGTTAATGAACAACTATTGCCGATCTCCAGTTTTGAGTGATTCTAGGTCTTGGGTTTCTTGATGTCATTTGAATAGAGTTTTGGAGTAGTGTTTGAATTGGTTGTTAGGACTGATAAATTATTTGGGGCTGTGGCTAATAAATTACTGGTGGCTGTAATTGATAAATTGGAGGTTGATATATTGGTGGTTGATAGATTGGTTGCTGCATTATTGGCAGGTAAGTGGTTTGATATTGGTCTTGATTTGGGTGATTTTGAGTCTGAAATCTGTGATCGGGGTTTTGATATTGATTTTCTGATCATAGATTGTTGCTATAAAATTGACAGTCAGCTCTAATGTGACCTTGTTTACCACAGTTGTGGCAAACATGCATTTCTGGCTGCCATGGCTGATTGGGTAATGATGATGATGTTGATGTTGATGGATACAGCTGATTTTAGAAATAATTTGTGTTTCCTGAATTATTGCATCGTTGTGGTGATTGATAGATTGCACAATTGTCAGCTAAGTATCCCTCTAGTTTCTGATTGATTGTATTACTGAATTGTTTTAGTTTGGAATCCAAGTTAGATGATTCGTTCATCACTAAATTTACAGCTTGGGCATGGTTGGCTTCTAGCTCAGCTGCTTCAAAATCTCTGGCGTGGGTGATGGTGGTTGGAAGGTCAACTGGATGCATTAGACATACTCGCTGAAGAATGCTACTGTGCAATCTTCTGATGAACTGGTTCAAGATCTGTGATACTGTAAAGTAATCAGCTTAGATTGCCTGAATTTGGCACAGATTTCTATGGAAGCATCCCAAGTAAGTGGTGACTGCTTCTGTGTTTCTTTGTTTGATAGTGGTAAATGTGTTGGTCAAGCAATTAATATTATTGTTATTACTAAAGTATCTCAAGAATTCTGTTTTGAACTCATTGAAGGTTTGTGGTTTGGTGGCTAGGCTCTAATACCATAAGTTGGCAGTATCTTTGAAAAAATAGGGGATCACTTGAAGAGCTCTACTATCATTCTATCCATTGGCCACTATGGCTTTTTCAATGTCATTGAGCCATATTTGGATGTCGTCCTCTTTACCAGTAAAATTGTCAAGTTTTGTGATTGGTATGTAGACCATTGGATCTAAGTTGGATTGTTGTGGTGGTAATTGAAATGGTTGTTGTTGTATGGGTTGTTGGGGTGGTAGTTGAAGTGGCAGTTGTAGAGGTTTGGCTATTGAATTAATCAGTAGTTGATTGATAACGATTACTGGAGATAAGTTTTGTTGATTTATTAAATCGGGGTTTCAATTATCCTAAGTTGGCAATATCTGAATATTTGGAGTTTTGATTTCCAGATTTTCTGGGTTTAGATTTTGCTGGGTTTGAAAATTCGGGGTTTCAAATTCCAGGTTTTCAGCGATCGGGTTTTAGTAAGTGAATTCTTGATCTTCAGCTTCTTCTTCTGATTCCGTTACTTCCCATGGATCAGAAATTCCGAAATCTGGAGGAGGCAGTGGCAATCAAAGTCCTGATGGTGTTGATGATCACGAGTTAAATCTTTCAAAATACATGCCATATGGTCCTAATAACTCTGTTTTCCTTTGTTTATTTTGGAATGGAAATCATCCAAATGCTAATGTCATGTTTGATGTGGCCATGCCAGTAGATGTAATATTAATGACACTTCCAGATATATAGTGGTATGATGGATTAATTGGGGACTCAACTCTTGTTTTCTTCTAAGTAAGTGGTTGTATTCTTTTGGGTATTACTGCTGGTGTTTGTAGTTTTCTTTTGTTTTTGTTCACATAAGTAATGAGATATCTTTGCTATGTATAGTGTTCAATTTCTTTGTTGATTTCCGTGATGATGGAGACAAAATTGTGATTTGTTGACAGGTTGGTATTTTGAATTAATTCACTGTAAAAGGCTTTTCTTGCCAATTTGATATTTACTAGTGTTTCTAACAGATAGGCAATTTTTTTGTTGACGTAGAAATTGAAAGCTGATTTCACTGATATGTGGTTGTAATTTAATCCCAAATGTTGACAGTAGTGTTGAAATAAGAATTTTGCAAATCCTAGATGATTTGCTTCTATGTTTTCTGATTCTGCCACTTTTAGATTTGTGTTGGTGCTGGTTCTCTGTAGGATTATACCTCACAGGGAGCACCAAATATTACAGGTGACTATTTCTGGTGTTAGATTAAATAACAAACCCATAACTTGGTGCTCAAATCTAGTTGCAGTTAATAGTAATCTGAAGATTTGTGTGTGAAAGGTTTGTATCTAAAGGGTTTGGTTGAGTTCTTTGTATAATGGACAGAGATTCAATGGTAATAGTTTTATCCATAGCTTCCCAAAACCACAGTTTCATCAATTTTTTTCTCAGCTTGATGGCCAGTATTTCTCCTAATAAGCTATCCTCAATCAAGTGTTCTACTCTTATTTTTGGGTTTTTTACCAGTCATATTTATTCTGACGTCAGTACTCCACACGTTAATTCTCAATAGAATTAGTAAACAACAATAAAATCAAAGCAAGAAATAAAGAAAAAAAAAGAAAATAAAGAAAGAAAAGAAATAAGCCAAGGCAATTTGCAAGTTAGTATTCCGTCAATAGCTGTGATCAAGAGCTATTGTTCCAGTGTAGTTAAGTATCAATTATTATCAACATGAAGTGTTAATAATGGCAGTGGGTTTGAGATAACAAACAGTTATTTATTTGTGGTTTGGAAAGTTGTCCAGATGAAATCTAAACTGAGAAGTCTGTCTTTTTAGCTTCTAATCCTACTGCTATATATACATAATTGAAATTCTTCAATTCTTCAATTCTTCACAACAGGAATCCTGGAATTTTACAATTCTTTTGAGAGGAATCCTGGAATTCTGGAATTCTGCGATTCCTTGTAAGAATCCTGTAATTCCTGGAATCTTGCAATTCCTGAAAAGAATCTTGGAATTCCATATTTTACTGTCTACTTCTGATTGGTTAATAACTATGCTAATATATATTTCCTATATTTTTATGAGTAATACCGTGATGTATACTGATGCCAAGGTTGATGGCCACTCTATTAAACTTATTCTTGATAGTAGTTTGGCAGACAGCATTATTACCAAGCAACTCATGAATCAATTAGGTCACCAAGTTGACTGAACTGCCAGTGCCAGAATTATCACTGCTGATGGTGCTACAAAAATGCCTATTGATAAGATTAGTGACTTGCCATTTGAAATCAATAGTATTATCACTTTTATCAAAGTTCTGGTAATGAAAGCCACCCAATACCAAGCTCTAGTTGGTAATGACTGGCTATTCAAAACCAATGTGACACTTGACTGAACCATCCAAGAGTTGCAAATAAATCAAAATAGCCAATACACATAAGTACCAGCAACATGTGACCACTTCAAACCCAGCAACATCCTGCCAACACCCTTAATTAATGTCGAAAAAGAGAAGCTGAAACCAACTTGGGAAGTGTATCAAGTCTTGTGGGCCAAGGAAGACCATAATGAACTGCCACTGATACTGTTGTAGGGCAATAATGGGAAAGAAAAACAAAAAGAAAAATTTACCTGCAGTACTGACCAAACCTTATGGGCTAACAATGACTATCAAAAGTTATTACAAACTTGGGAATAAGAAGAAAATAACAAAAAAAAAGGAAAGGCAAAAAAAGAAGAAACAATCTCAACCAACACTACTAATAGACTATACACTTATACTACCACCACAGTCTAACTATTGTCAACCAAAGCTAATATGCATTAATTGTGACAAGAAATTGTTGTCAATGAGCATGTGCTATGGTGATCATGAGGAATACTCAACAGTAACCAAATTCTACTATTACACATGTGTCATAGAATGCTTTAGATAACCAAAATAGTAAGGAAAATGAGACAACAAACCTTGTCTAGCTTGTGGAGAAATATTACTTAATAAAGGAATGTGGAATAACATCTCTGGTTGAGGAGAAATATGTGACACTTCATGCCAATATATGATCTTCATTAGCAACTGGATTAGAAAAGAGACACCAATAGAAACTGCTTGAAGAAGAGCCATATAGTGATTAGACAGTTCTCCACACAATGACAATGAGATATGGAGAATGGCAATAGCCAAAATAAAAAGAGCATCACCTGAAGAAATCAGAAAAATCAAGAACAATCCACCAAAGCCCATAGAACTTGACTAAAACCCAGAACCAGTCATAAATCTCCTGAATTCAAAACAATTCCACAAATACTACCAAGAACTAGCACTCACAAGAAAAGAGCAAGAGCAATGCTTAGAGCAGCTGAACACTTAATTGTATCAACACTGCTTAATTCCATGTGACTTCTAGTATTGTAATGAGTGTGACCTTATCTACAATCCATTACTACACATGATCTACACCATTCCAGAAGAAGAAAAATCAATTAACAGATGTGGATCAGAATTAGAATCATTGTTCAATCCCAATTCAAACTCCGACAATAATGACAATGAAAACAACAGTTTCAGCTTTGCTCAAAATAACAACAAAACTAATAGTAATTCAAACTCTGATTCAAATCCCAAAACATATATTGCACTTTCTGACTTTTTTAAGGAACAGGAACTTAGATAGTTTAGTGATAGTAATGAAAGTATTATGTCAGAACACATGCATGATACTGATGCAGGATTTAATCTAAGATATTTAGAGAAAAACACCATCAAATTGAAACCTCATTTGCACATTTGCATTGATCTCAAAATAGCACTGAAAATCCCAGCAACAACTATGGTTCAATTAACATCTAAGAGTAGCTTAGCAAAAAAGAAAATCAACATCAGAGGAGGAATAATTGACACAGGATATGTAGGAAATATCATTGCAATGCTACAAAACAATTCTAAAAAGGCCTATATTATAGAGCCAAACAAAAAGATAGTACAGACAATATTCCTGCCTCTGGTGAAAATAGCTCAATTAGTATCAGTGAGAAACAGGGAAGAATTAGGAATTACAGCTAAAAGAATACAGAGATGTGGATCAATAGGTAGAATAGATATACCAGTCAAAATGGCAGAAAAAGAAGTTATTGACAAGAGAAAAATTATCTTCACCTGTCAACCAATTTCTATTCTACCATATAATAGGTACATGGTCAGAATAAAAAGAAAAGTAAAGAATCAGGTTCAGATTTTTGAGGCAGAAACAAAACTTTGTGAATCAGAAAAAATAGAATTAGTTAATTTACACATACCAGCCAAGAACCACAGTTACATCAAAATTTTTATTCACAACAACACAGAAGATATCATTGAGATACCAAAAAGAACCATCATTGGACATTTAACTACTGAAATTGAAGATCAACTGTCAGACATCATTCCAATTTTCCACAACTGTGTGAATATATAGATATCAAATCACAAACAATCTACAGATGAGAAAAATGTTATTTGCTTCAACCAGAACAATTGGAACAGATGAACTTGGGAAACTTAGACCCACTCCAATGAATGCAACTCAAAATGTTACTCAACAATTTCAATAATATCTTCACCAGTGAAAATAAATTTGGCAGAACTGATATAATCCAGCACCAAATCAAAACTGGAGATGTAATGCCAATTAAACAAAGAACATACAAAGTACCACCAACCAACCATAAAATCATTCATCAAGAAATCAATCAAATGCTTAACAATAGGCTAATTCAGTCATCAATAAGCCCATAGTCATTACCAGTAGTATTAGTCTATAAAAAGAATAGAAAAATCTACTTTTGTGTGGATTACCAGAAACTGAATGGAGTAACAAAAGAAGACAGCTATTCAACTCCAAAGATCCAAGAACTTTTTGATGCTTTTGGAGAAAAGAAATGGTTTTCAATATTAGACTTAGACAGTGGTTACTGGCAAGTAGCCATGAAACCAGAAAACAAAGAAAAAACAGCTTTTACAACTCAAGAAAAAAACTTTGAATTTGAAGTAATGCCATTTGGCTTGATGAATGCTCCAACCATTTTCTAGTAACTTATAAAAATTGTTTATATGGGACTACTATGGAAATCAGTAGTTGTATACTTAGATAATACCAATGTGTTCTCAAAAACATTCGATGATCATCTGCATCATCTCCAACAAGTGTTTGAAAGACTAAGAAGAGCTGAGTTAAAACTAAATGCAACCAAATGTTTCTTTGAAAAAACTGAACTCAAGTTTTTAGGACATGTGATGAGCAAAAACAGAATCAAAACAGATCCAGACAAGATTGAAATTGTCAAGAACTTTTTAGTATCAAATAATCTCACAGAACTAAGAACATTCTTGGAATTTGCTAAATACTACCACTGCTTTATCAAAAACTTTTCCAAAATAGCTCAATCATTACACCAACTCCAAACAAAAAACACCAAATATGAATAGACAGAAATTCAGCAAAAAGCTTTTGATACATTAAAAAGAAAGCTTATTCAAGCTCTAGTACTAATCTATTTGGATCATAGCAAGCCATTTATAATTACAACTAATATATTTGGTTAAGCATTGAGAGCAGTATTATCTCAGAAAAGACCAGATGGACAAGAACATTCAGTAGCATATACCAGTAAAAGCTTAAGCCCAGCCAAAAAGAACTATAAAACTCCAGCACTAGAATACTTAGCTATCTATTGGGCTGTTATCAAGTGAAAGGAATACTTGAGTCAAAAGTTTGATGTCTACACTAATCACAAGAGATTGATTTCAATTCAAAAGCAAGAATTTGGAGATCATTGCCATGCCCAATAGAAAATAGAACTTTTACTATTTAATTATACAGTTCATTACAAAAAAGAAAAAAAAATGGAAATGCTGATGGATTGTCATGAATGAGACAAGTCTAAAAACATTTCAAGCCAAAAATATAACAAAAAATAAATATACAAAAATACCAACAACTTCAATATTATATAAATACTCAATTGTTCAAGGAGAAATTATCTTAAAAGAAACAAAACAACATCAAACAACAATTAAAATATTTTATCAATCACCAAAATATACTTTACCGAAAAAACAGAAAGAATCCAGATCAACCAACCAGAGTAATTACAGAACCAGAAAAAGAGACAATATTGTTTAACATATACACAGATCTAACAGCAAGACATTTTTATAAAGAAGCAACCATAGAAAGAACTAGAAAAAAATACTATTGGCCATCAATATATTCAGACATCATCCAATATGTTCAAAATTGTAATACTTGTCAGAGAAAAAAAAGAACAAAACCCAGTGAACCATTAAGACCAATCAAGATAAGACAACCATTTGATTGCATTGGAATTGACTTAGTTAGACCATTAGCAATCACCAGCAGAGGCAACAGATATATTGCAGTAGTCATGGACTATCTCACAAAATGGCCAGAAGCAAAAGCCATTTAAAGAGCAGATGCAAAATCCATTGCTGAATTTGTTCATCAAAACTTGATCTGTTGACACAAATGTTCAAAAAAATTATTATCTGATCAAGAAACTCACTTTGTAAATAAAACATTAGCAGAATTAAGCCAAAGATTTGGAATCAAAAGACCACTATTATTGCCATATCATCTGCAAACAAATGAATTAGTCAAAAGATTCAACAGAACATTGTGTAAAGCAATATCCAAAATCAGCCAAAAAAACCAAAATAAATGAAATTTGTTTATACCATCAGTATTATTTGCTTATCAGACAATAAAGCAAGACACTACACAAGCAACATCATTTGAATTAGTATATGGTAGAACAGCAACAGTGCCAGTGGAGATAGAAGTCAAAACATATCCAACAGAACTAATAACAAAAGAGAATTTCCAAAGAACATATGACTTAATGGAAACATTAAAAAACAAATGGCGAAAAGCAGCTGATAACATTCAAAAATCACAAGAGAAACAAAAAAAAAGACATGATAACCAATTATCAGATAAACCAGTTGAATTCAAGATTGAAGACAAAGTACTTTTACATCATATCAAAGCAGAAAAACAATAGAGTGGAAAATTTGACTCCAAATGGAATAGACCATTTCACATAGAAGAAGTTCTTGGAAATAGAGCTTATAAACTAAGATAGAACAATAAAATTTTAGCCAAAGCAGCATATAGTGATTGACTGAAACCATATTACCATATAATATCACCATCGACCAGTAATATTTCACAATTAGGAGTACAGAGAATACTAATCCAACCAGATGAGATTTCATGGGATCTGAAACCAATCATAATCATTGGACCAAACACATAAAATTGAACAATAAAAAAAGTATATAAAGACATGATAAATGTGACAAAAGACTTCAAAAAAATAGAAATCACTGACAATATCCACTCACTAACACAACAACTCTTCCAACTAATTCAACAACAGAATATAGAAATTACTATCAATTAACAAACCATTTGATACCAAAATACCAGAAAAATACCCAAATACAAAAGTCAAAGAAAAACAAAAAACACTATTAACAAAATGGTTCTGAAAATAAAATTAGCAATAGAAGAACCAACAAGTGTCACTACATATCAAGAGTTGACCAAAAAAATGTGGAAATGGTGGATACACAAATTTCCAAGAAACTTTTGTTATTTCTACTTGGGATGACACTTGAATATTCAGAACTTATACATGGATAAAACAAAACAATTATTTGACACAACAATACTGCAACAACTGGAACAATTTGTGGGAAAGAACAATCTAATAACACAAGCAAGAGCCATTTATTGATTGCATGCTGGATTCCAAGACAGACTGGAAATTTTACTTAATCTGGAAATAGACTCCATTATAATTAACCAAATAAGAAAAATAACTAACACTCAATTTGAAGAATTACAGAACAAAATAACTCAACTAATTCTCGAAAAAGAAGTTCAAGAAATACTCAAAGACAGAAAATTAGAGTTAGGAGATTTAGAAAATCTTAACAGAACTCAATATTAAAAAAGAAGAAATAATGTTACTCATAGAATATAAAAAGTATATATTAGCATAAATTAGCCAATCAGAAATAACTGTAGTAAATGTGAAATTCCAGGATTCTTCTTAAAAAGAATTGCAGAATTCTAGGAATTTCAGAATTTTAGTACAAGAAATCACAGAATTCCAGAATTCCAGAATTCCTCTTAAAGGAATTGCAGGATTCCAGAAATTTCAGAATTCTTGGTGTAAGGAATTGAAGAATTGAGAAATCTCAATTATGTATATATAGCAGTAGTATTAGAAAAAAAAAAAGACAGAATTCTTTAGTTAGAGATCTCTCAGTTTAGATTTAATCTAAGCAACCTTTTGCATTACAAATATTAATAAATAATTATTTTATATCTCTAATCTACTCTTCTCTATCAACACTTTATGTTGATAACAATTGATACTTAACCACACTAGAACAATAGCTCTTGATTACAGCTATTGATGGAATACTAACTTGTAAATATCTTGGCTTAATTTTCTTTATTTTTTCTTTATTTTTTTTATTTTTTTTTCTTTGTTTTGTTTACTAATTGATTAAAGATTAAGTGCTAAATTATTGACATCAAGAATTGCTTGGTAAAAGACTCCTGCAAGTGGATAGAACATGTAAAGAATTATGGATTACTTATCAGAGGATTGCTGGCCATTAAGCTGAAGAAAGAAATTGACAGAATTGCGATTCTGGGAAGCTATAGATAAACCACTATTGCATCTCTGTTCATTATACAAAGGACTCAACCAAAACCTTCAGATACAAACAACTTACAAACGTTACTAACACCAACATCATTAATTGAGCATCAGATTACAGATTTGTTATTTGACTTAAGACCCCAAATAATCATTTGTAATAATACATAAGCCCAATAGTATTAAGACTAATCTCTTAAAGACTGCTAATAACTGGTTAAGTTAATCTTTTATAGTGTTAAATTATTTAATATGGTTTAAAAAATGTTAGTTTTGGGTAAGTTTACTTTTATTGTAGCAATATAACATAGTTTAAACTGGCTCAAATAACTGGTTACATGTAAAAAATACATGAACTATATTTAGTTTGTTTCAAAGCACTAAATAGTAATTAGTTCATACTTATTAAATATAAAAAAAAATTATTAATAATTTAAATTTAAAATAAATTAAGATCAATAATATAAATAAATCTAATATTTTTTTAACTTATTAACTTTTTTTTTTGATTTAACAAGTATAGTCTAATTACTATTTAAGAATATACAACATATATATATTATAAACTAAATGCAATTTACATATTTGCTATATATAACCAGCCACTCAGACCAATTAAAACTACATTATAAATTTACTAAAACCACTATATTGTTATTTAAATCCAAAAAAAACAAGCATTTAGAACACATGCCAAAATAAACATTTCTATTTTTTTCTACATTAAGCAGTATAACTATTTTATCACTTAATTTGTCCACATTATTAATAATATTAGATAAAACACCATTATTGGCTAATATTAGTCTATTTTTTTCTATATTGGCTTTATACTCAGATCTGTAAACTAATACTAAGTTATCTATAAACAAAACAACTTTTATTTCAGCCAGCTCAGAATTATTCATGAGAGCCAAAACTTTATAGTACTAACTTTTAAGCATGAAATTTTTCATCAAAGCAGAATACAAACCAATATCATGCTTATAAGAAAATAAATTCCAAATAACCACAGAAGATAATGCTATAATACTCAACAAAAATGCCTACTGCTCTCCAAACTCAAATAAAATCTTGTCACAAGTGATATTATCATAAAAGTACTCAAAAACATGATTAGAAGTATTGATTTTTTTACAAAATACACACTTTATATTTGGATATAATATACTGTACAAATGTTTTTGGACAATTATTGGCAAATGCCTATGTAAAGTCTTTATAAGATAAGTTTGCAAAACAGCCAATAAGTAGCTTGTAGAACCAAAAGCCATGTGCTTACCAGAATGCCAGACTTTAAAAGTTTTTTCCAGTTTATTTTATGAATATTACAAATATTTTTATTATAGATTTGAACTTATTCTTTCATCTAGCATAATGTAAAATCCTATAAAAATCTCTAATATAGTAACAAATATTATAAGACAATATCATATCATCTAAAAGCATAAAAAGCTTATAGATTACAGTAAAAAAGATTAAACCAAAAAAACAAACATTAGATGCTAATTTATTAATATACATGTTTTTTACAATACTAGCATATCTCTTGATCTTAATTCAGAACACCATAAGTGTGCTCTCTTATATAAAATTGATAATTTAATGTTATTTTATTTACTAGCACTTTCTGAAATCAGATGAAACCAATTTTGACTTATCAATACAAATGTAAATAGCAGTTTGGCTGCTAAATTTATAATCACACTACAACTTACAGGCATATAAGCAAATGTGAAAAAATAGTCTTAAGTTTAGTTAAAGTTAACAACATAATATTATAGACTCTAATCCCAATACCAAAATCAACATTGAAAAAAAATGCTATAGCTTCTTCACTAACCAAAATTGAACTAAAACTTTTAATAAAATTATTTGTATACATATTAAAAGAACTTAAATCAGATTTTAGCAATTTGTTTTTAGTAAGACTAATTGAATCTGCTGTGTTGAAGTCAAAAAAGCTTATATTAGAGATCAAAACATATTACAAGTTGTAGCTAATTTATTTTTCAAAAACTGAATGACTAAGCTAAACCAAGCAAAAACAAGGCTCTATAAATTTAGATTTTTTTAGTGTTTAAAACACTTCTAATCAAAACAAACTCTTTTTTTGTTCAACAATTGTTCTATAAATATTGTGCTATAGTATTTTAGAAAATAAGCTATTTTAAAGAAGTCTGTGCTTCCAAGAATCTTAAACATTGATGTTTTATCAAAGAAACAAAAAGCACTTGATAGAGCCACAAAAAAAGACAGACCACAAAATAAAAAAATTATTCTTAGAACTAATTTTTAATCTAATAGAATAATATAAAAAATGTACTAGTAATCAACTAGAAATTTGCAAATCTAAACACCAATGAATAAAAAGCTGTCTTAAAATATCAAAAGCATTTGCAAAACTCATAATAAAAGAAGACTTACTTTTGACTTATACTTGGCTAAAAGTTTTTATTTTATAAAGAAATAGATATAACAAAACTTCTGTAGAAAAATTACATAGAAGACCCAATTTAAGTTTTAAGTTTTTTCTGATTATAGCATCCCATTTAATGCAAACACTCTTAAAAATAAAACTAAATTGCATTCTATAACTAATAATGGACTGCAAAATTGAAAAAATCAAAAAATACAATTGTTTATCAGAAATAGCTTTACACAAAACTGTATTTAAAAAAAACTGTACATCTGATTGTGCTTTAATTAAACTAAGCTTTGACAGCTCTTCTGATGATAAAAATATTTCCAAATATTAATAAAATTTACTCTTTTTAGCCATTACAATTAGTGAGCTGCTGATAAACAAAGAAGTATTTTTAACTCTCTAATTAATAAAGATGACAACAGTTTTTTTATTGTTTATAAAAATATTATTAATTGCAAAAAATTTATTGGCTATATTCAAAATATACTGTATAACAGTTTGACTACTATCTATTCAAATTGTATTATCCATAAATGCTTTAATAACAAAGTAAATAGTTATTTTAGCTTAAGTTTCTACTTTGCCAAATTTTATTATAAACTCAAATTAATTCTGTAATCACATAAATATTCATGTCTTTTAACTTTATATAAAAGTGGATTGTAAAAAATTTTTCAGAAAAGAGGTAAAAAGATTTCATCTTAATTAAGTTTATCTAATACTTTGTAATTATTTGAAAAACCAAAATTAATCATTATTTTGTTGATTCTGTTAAAGTAAATATTTCCAAAAACTTAATAAACTTATTATATATTTTAATCTGTTTCAAATTAGCTTTTAAATAATATTATCTTATTAAATTATAAACTTTGCTTATATCTTATAAAATTAACCAAAGTTTTTAGCTTTTTTCTAAAATGTTCTCTACTATTAAACCAATAACAAACACAAATAACTAGATTGAAGTATTTTTTAAAACTAAGAAATTGTTACTTTAAAAAACATTAAATTTACTATATGTTGAAAAAATATGGTCTGATAAAATTTTTAACAAATTTTTTTAAGCCATTTTGATTAAAGCAATTGGTTATGTGTTTGTAATATTTTCATTCCAATTATAGAGCTTAAGAATTATTAAAACCCAAGCATTTTTTTAAAGTATTAGAATATTATTATATAATAAATAAGAGTTTAACAGATTCAAAAAGACATTTTAATATTATATTTCTACAGTGTTTTTAGAGTTTATTTGAGATATTCAATAGGCTAACAGTTTTGTCATCAAATAGGTTATTAATAACCAAAGCCAAATTATTCATGTTGATTTTATTCATAATACCAAAAAAATGTTTTCTTTTATGTAGCTCAAAAGTTTGTATTAATAAAATTATAGTTCTGGTATTATTACAAGTATCCTTTGTTTTCTTGTTTAATTTATTATAATTTTATTAAACTTGAGTTTTATATCAACTGGCTTCAAAATTATTTTTTCTCCAACCACCAAATAATTTAGTATCACTTTACAAAAAAGTTGTTCTAAAATATTTCTAATCATATTTCTCTTATCTGAACTGAAATTTTTCATATATTTTTTGATTGTTCTGTTGATAGATGCATTTTTGACCAGCTCCAATTTACAATACTTGGATTTACAATAATTTTTCTTGATTATTGATAATTGTTTGATAATATTCAAGAAACTAGCATTTACACTAAGCATACTATTGACTTTAAAAGTCTTTATTTCATCAAAAATTGACCAGACTTTAATTAAACAAGCAAATTCTGAAGCATTATCTGAGCTAAAAGCTTTAATTATCTTAGCAATTAACAATTTGAGTCTATAAAACTTTGAAAAATATTTGTTCCTAGAACAATTAAAAATATTGAATTATTGTTTAAAAAAAATCAAATATGCTGAGTTATTTTATTTAGTATTTTTTACATAGAATCTAAACAGCCAAGCTTTTTGGTATTCAAAAATCCATTTATTATTAATAATATTTTAGCAAAAAAGCAATTCATAAAATAAGTCTACTTAGTAATATTTGAGTCTTAAATTTGAATTTCCATTGATTTTTATTAGCTTGTTTTGTATTATATTCAAATACTTGTTTAAAAGACCACTTAGATCCATAAAGACAGAAACAGCTAAATAATCAGTATTAAAAAAATCAGATACACTATCAATATTTTGTCTTATTATAACTGTTAAAAAATACTTATTGATAAAAATGTAATTAATAATCTTTTTTACTTCTTTAAAATTGTTTCATGTTAGATTTTTAGAAAAAAAGCTGTTCAAAAATGTGTTGTACAATTTTATATTCAAATATTTATTGAAACTTGTACTATATTTTACTCTATTTTTATTAAAATTACTACTAAATATTATATATAAACTTAAATTAATAGTCTTAACAATAAATGAATTTATTTTGCAGACCTGATTAAATTTTACACTAACTAAAGCATCAGTGTACAAACCCAAAATTGTTACTAAAATTTTACCAGCAAAAAAAAATAAATAAAAAAAAAATAACCAGGAATCTTAAAAACTTTGCACACATAATGAATAAGACTCTTATTTAATACAATTATTACCTCTAAACCCAAATGCTTATTGTTCAATTCAAAGCTAAAAACTTTCAAACCAAAAAACCTGTTTTTAATTTAAGGTCTAGTTTAGTTTTTAAGCTTTATTTCAATAACAATAAAGATTAAATTGCCAGAATTCTTATGTTATTTAACAATGTTTTTTTGTTTAACTAAGTTGTTTATACTTCTGTATTACAAGTCACAATTTTCTAAATTAAATTACTTATTAAGACAAAAGAAATGCCAAAAAATCTAAGCCAGTATATAACAAATCTAACTTTATTAAAACTAAATTAACAAAGGCCTTAAGAGCTACTAACTTTAATTCTAAACTGTCTATCTTAATGGTTAAAACTTTTGAACTACTTAGACCCAATACTAATATTTTAGCAAAAATTAAAGAAAAAAAAAGAGATAAAACTTGTGAGTTGTCTAATATTATGCTCAAATCTAGATCAAAACCAGATACTGGTAAGTCTATAAAAACATAAAAAGAAGAAAAAGCCATTAAAACTAAAATTATACCATTGAGTTTACATATTACACTGGAAATCTGATTAGTTAACAGTTTTAAGAAATATTTTAAAAAAGCCAAACAAGTATACACAGATAAATTATTTAGCAAAATAGATAAAACTTTTCTATCAAAATCTAAGACACTTAAAAAAAGAGAGCCAAAATCAAAACTAGATAACAAAATGCTAGAAACTAAAGCCACTAAGACCACTTAAGTTTATAATTTGTTACTAAAAACAGCAAAGTGAGAAATAAGAACATTTTTTTTGACATACAATTTGGTTAATTAAAAATGATTTTCATCCAAAGTAACTCTCTTAAATACTTTTGTAAATAAAGAGATAAAGAAACCAGAAATGTTATACTTTAAAGTAGAATATTCAAAACACTTACACTTTTTACAACAAATCATATCTAATCTGGCTCAAAAGAGCTTAATACTATCAAAAATAAGTTTCATGTAAAAGACAAATTCCAATGTCTTATTTAATTTAAAACCAATAATAGCACATTAAATTCTATTGCCATTTTTAAATAATTAATTGATAACACATGTTTTTTTACCAGTTCTTTCAACAAGAATACCAAAATTATAAACAGTTGTTTTTATTAACAAGATAAACAAAAATGTTTTGAATTAATTCTTAAACATCTAAATATTTTAATCTTTCATAGTTTTTACTATACACACTAAATTTTTTTTAATAAGGAATAACTATTTTGCTGTCAATTAATTAGTTTAATTAAATTTGGCAAATTTTATTATAGTCTTCTGTCACAGCCCAATTAGTTGTAATTAGATTAATACTACTTGACCAAATTCAGAAAGAGCTGTGACAATTATTTTTTTTGATGTATCTATGAAATTTTTTTTAATAATTATGATTTAATCTGAATAAATTTTTTGTTTTTTAACATTGGTATTTACAATAATTTTCTTATCTTTAGCCAATAACACAGCTTTTTTCATATTTTTTTCAAATATAAACATTGATCAAATAATTTTTTCAAATTTTAAGAAGGTAGTGGCTTTCTTAAAACCATTAATTAATAATTTTTTTTTCTAATAAACTAAGTTTTTGTTGTTGCTAATTTTCTTTTTACTGCTAAAAAATTAATTTCCAATACAAAAAATTTCTTAACAAATATTTCTACTTAAGTTTTAGTGATTTTAGAGTCGATTTATTTTTTGTCCAATAAGATACTGAAAAGAGATAGGAGAGATCTAATTTTTTAATCCATATCAAAATCAAAAGATCTAAAAAGAAAGCCAAAAATCACAACAAGAGCTATTTTTCTAGTCTTGAGAGTGATAACAGCTAAACCAAAAAGAGAACTACCACCAATATCAATCATAAAACCACCATATTTATTGTTACTAGAATTACTATCTATATTTGAAAATACACTATTGCTAGAATTAAACTTAACCAAAAAGATATTTTTTATTACCAAAGTGTTTAATATTATCAAAAACTACTTTTTTTTTTTAAGAAAAAAAACTACCAACAGAACCATAAAAAGCTTTCTTAAGTGCTTTTTTTTAGACATATTGCCACTTGAAACAGTGTTATTTGAGTAGAAAAACCAAAAAGTTATGAGAAAACATGACAAAAAAATGTGACAAGAAAAACACATTACAACTTGAAGTAACATAAGACAAATGCAAGCAATAGTTAGCAATAATGAGCAATAGCTAGCAATAATGAGCAATAGCTAGCAATAACAAAACAATAGCTAGCAATAACAAAACAATAGCTAGCAATAACAAAACAATAGCTAGCAATAGTAAAGCAATTGAAAGCAATCCTGTAGAACAAAAAAAATATATAAAAACAAGTAGCTGTAGAAGTTAAAAAAAAACATCCAGAGAGAAAATTAGACTTTTAGAAGTCAATTAAACTCTCAGAGTCAATTAGACTCACAGGTCATAATTATTAAATACTCTTCCTTTCAAAAATAGTTGCTATCAACCAAAATGGAATTATATTAATAAAATATCTCTTCAATTCTTCAAATTCATGTTATTATCCACTACTTAATCTGCTAGCACAATAGCTATTGATCACAACTATTGACAGGACACTTATTTCTTATTTTTTTTTCTTTATTTTCTTTTGTTTTTTTTTTCTTTATTTTTTTTTGTTTTTTTTTGTTTTTTTTGTTTTTTCTTGTAGACTGACAACATAAAAAAATCAACTGTCTGGAAATAGACTTCATAATAGCCTGATAAAAGAGAAAAGCTCCTCTTAGGTTTTTGAATATTAACATTATCTTGATAGCTTACCAGAAGAGTAAAAAGACAACACCAGACCCTAATGACTGCACTTGTTAGCTTGAAAAAGAAAGCTCATCATTATAAGAAGTTGTAATCAGTGAAAACCAAAACTCTATGCCTTATAACCAAAGAACTCAACAGATAAATTCTCATCCAGAAAAGACCTTCAGAGACTAATAAACATCAACCCTATGAAAAACATACAACCTTAGAATACTAAATTAGAATACTAAACATTATCATCATATCTCACCAAGTTTATCTGTAACAACAGCTTTTAAGTTTACAACAAAAAAGTTATTGAGTTGAAAAATATTAATAAAAACAAAAACAAAAAACAAAAAACTTCTTTATCAAAATTATGCTCTTTAGAAAATTTGAAATATAAGAAATAAAATTTTATTTAAAATTAACAAAAAAAATTTGATATTTATAATTAAATTATTATTAAAAAAACACCAAACAAAACTTAAAAAAAGTATTATTAAAAAAAAACAGAATTTTAATTTTTATAAATAAAACCCAAATACTACTTAATACAATATATTAACAAAAATAATTTATATTAAGTATAAATTATGTATTTAATCAGTAATTTAAACCAATCAAAACAATACTATATAGTAATATTAGCTAAAATATATTATTTATATTCAAAAAAAACAAATATTTACTGTATATTCCAAAACAAATTCCAAAAACATTAAAAATTCCAAGAAGTTTTATAATACTATTAAAAAATAAAAATAACAAATTACCAATAACAGAAAATATTAAATTATTACAAAGTATTAAACTGTTTTTTTCTATAATTACTCTATATTTTGACTTAATTTATTAGATTTTATTTTAGTAAACTATATTAAAATTCCAAACAAAATTTACAATCTTGTTTAAAACCAATATAAATTTTTTGAAAACAAAAAAAAATTCATACTAACAATTTTTAAAAACAAAATTTTTGTTAAAAACTACATATAGAGCATTATTAAAGGTACATAAAAATAGCATTTACAATATACAAAAAGTAAATTAATATAAGTTAGACAATAAATCTTATAAAATAGCATGAAAATTTAATAGTTAAATACAATTATTAAATTTAATTCTATATAAAAAAAACAACCAAAAAATTTAATTTTGTTACAAAAAAAACATAATATGCTATAATAAAATTTGTTATATAGTTATCTATAAACAATTATAGATAGGTAATAATATAAGTTAAATATATGTCTGTTTATTAAACTTACAGTTATATAAGAATTAAAATATTAAACTAAAGATGACTAAATTTAATTAATGTTTTAAATAAATTATTATTCAGAATTTTCAAATTACAACCAATTTTTCAACATATTTGATTGATTTTTTTGAAGATATCATGAATAAGATATTACATATTTTTTAATACTATTATATTACTAGTCTTAATAAAATTTTTACAAATTTTACTAACAGCACTAAATTCAAAAATAAAGTATTGCTAGTCAATTTGTTTGTTATTATATTTTTTAAAATATCTAAGTGGTTTTTAACTTTTAATCAAATAATATTTAAAATATAATATTTTTTTAACTAATAATAATTATAAAAATTAAATAAAATCAAGTTCAATTTAATTGTATACATATTTAATATAACTTAATTATCTAAGTTAATTATTATATTGCAAAAAAAAAATATATTTTGAGACCAAAACTATAATTTGTAATTTAGTCAAAAAAACAAAATAAATAATAAAAATTTGTTTTTTTATATATAATATATATATATATATTATTATTTAATAAATATAATAATATTTCTAAAAATGTCTAATTACTTTAAATTTAAATTTATTTATTAATATAATTATTACTATATATATTAAATTTTTTTAATAAAAACAGATTATTTAAAACTTATTGATTTAATAATTTTATTATTAGTAAATTTTATTATAGTTTTATATTACAAACTAATAAATTACAATTTAATTAATATTATTTTATTAAATTTAGCAAAAACTAATTCTATAACCAACTTAAAAAAGCTAATTAGAATTTTTTAATAATTATTTTTTAATTTATAAATTTATAAATTTATATTAATCAAATAATTTCATAAAATTTTTCGAAAATAAAACTTTTTTATAATTATTTTCTTAAAAAAAACAATTTTTTAACAATTTTGATTAATTAAACATTTTTTTTAATAAAAGTCAAAGCAAAAACTTCAACTTTTTAAACACAAAAAATTATAATTTAAAATTTTATTATTAACAAATAATATTAAATACAAATTTTTTAAAAAATTATATTATTTATAAACATTAAATTATTTGTATTTTTATTAATAATAAAACTAGTTTTTTTTAATAATTATTTTTTTATATTTTTAATATCTAATTTTATTAATATTATTAATATAATTATTAATTTTACTATTTTAAAATATAAACTTAAAATTTTTATTATTTTTATATTTAATAAACTAATAAAAAATTTTATTATTGTTTTAATATTTAATTTTTTGGTTTGTTTTTTTTATATTTAATTATATTAATAACAAATATGTTTATTATATATATATTTTTATTATTATTTAACAAATACAGTCCAGTTATTATTTAGTATGCAGAATTAAACTAAATAATTCTAACTAAATACAACTTACATACTTACTATATATAATTAACTACTTGAGTCAATTTAAATAATACTATTTATTTATATGTACTAAAGAAATATCATTAATACCAGAAAAAAAAGCACAAGACAAATGCCTTCTAAAACTTACTGTCATTGACTTAACAATATCCAAAATATAAATTACTCTATCTAATAAATTCATGCACAATTTATTAATTACCACAAACATCATACTAATATCTCCTATTATTTTAGTTTTCTTTATCTTTGATCTAAATTCAGCTTTTACCAATTATATTTTTTAACAATAAGAATCAACCAAATGATGAAAAAAAATTACTAACACAGAAATTGCTTCTTTCTTATTAAACATTATCAAAGCATCTTTAAGTCAATATTTTATAACAAACTTTTATAAAGCATCATATAAAACCTAATATTTAAAAAACATAAATATAGAAATTTTAACACAAATAAAAACAAAAGCACTTCTTCAACAGTCAAAGATAACCAAGACTTGATGTGATTTATTATTAACTTTTTACAACAATTTATGTCTTCTAAGCATGTAAATGAATGATTTAAAAACTTCATCTTTCTATAGAGCAAACACAAAAACACTTGAGTATAATTTATCATACAACTTTTTATGAATAGTTATTAATAATTTTCTATAAACAGTTTTTATTATATAAGTTCTAAGATTGACTATAGTCTAGTTGGTTAAACCAATAAGCATATAAGAGTTGGAGTGTTAAACCAAATCTGTTTACACCCAATTAACATTACAAACAAGAGAGTCAGCCACAATTCTGGTACCAGAATCTGTTTTTCAATGTGCATTAGCAATTGTCTTATAAATATCTTAAACAAAATAACACATGTTACTAGAAACAGCCACATCATTAACCATCAAGTACTGTTCTAAAATCTCAACAAGAAAAAACAAAGACAAATAAGTAGTAGTTTCAGCCAGCTTATTAGATTAAATATTATTAAAAACACTTAAATAATCTTTAATTTTTAATCAAACCACTCTCAAATTCTTGTTCTTTACCAAATTAGTAATATAGTGTTTTTCTATTCAATATTTATTGCAAAAGTTAGGTCTAAACAAACCAAGTTTCAAAATACATACATTAATAGCTATTTAACTGTTCAAATACAAAACTATTGTACTAAAAAAAAACACATATTCTAAAGCCAAAGCCACAGTATGTAATTCAGCTATTGTAGAAAATATTAACTCAGAAATTCCAATGCTTATATCCAAATCTACATCTGAAAAGAAAACAGCCATCTTTTCAGTTATTTCTAATAAGTCCAAATTTTTAAGAAAACTATCTGTGTATATCTTAAAGACATTAGCCTAAACTTTATACAGAAGATTTTTGATTAATCCAAAATCATTCAAATCCAAAACATTGTGAAATACTGAGTTTATAATATTCACACTATTTTTAACAGCCAATCTTATATTGCTTAAGAAACCAAAAGCATTAATAAACTATGATAGAATAAAACTCTTTGGATTTAGTCTTTTTTAGCAGCAAAATGTTCTTTAAAACATTAAAATACTGTGTTTGTTCAAGAGTTTGTTCCTAAAAAAAACCTTAAATTGTCTCAAAAAAGTCACTATCTTGTAGTAAGCTGTTTTATTCAAGATATTAGACATTAAAAACTTGTTTAGACTGTAAAACACTTGTGGCAAGTTGTTTGTTAACAAGAAAATTGTTTACAAAACTGATTTTTAACTTAACAAAATGTTACAAAGAGTTAAAAAGAGTCTATTTTAAAGTCTGTAGATTCAAAAAATGATGAACAAAGAGTTGGCCAAAAATCCTCTCAGAATTAGCAAACAAAACCATTACAGCCACTTTATCCTTAGTTTGTAAATGTTCAAAAGTCTTTAAATAATACAGCAGTAAATAGTGCAAAGCTTTATTGGAAAAATCTTTTAACAAACCAGCTTTTAACTTGAAACTCTTTCTAATTAGAATATCTTACTTGTGGTAAACATTAATTAAAATAAAATTGAATTGTATATGATAACTAATAATAAGCTGTAAAACAGTTAAAACCAAGTAACAAAACTGTTTATCTGAAATTGCCTTTCTCAAAATCACATTAGTAAAAAACCTAATATCTGTATAGATCTTGGCCAAATTAGGTTTAAAGAAACTTTTAATAGAGAAAAAAATTCCCAAATATTAGTATAAAATACCCTTTTTTGTAATTAAAATAAAACTTTTGCTGATTTTCAAAAAGACATCTTTAACTTTCCAGTTAATAAAAATGGCCACTGTCTTTTTAATATTAATTAAAATATTATTAATATTAAAAAACTTACTGGTAATATTCAAAATGTATTAAGTTAAAGTCTGGTCATTTTCTACCCAAATAGTATTATTAATAAACATTTCAATCATAAAAAAAGAAGTCCTTCTTCCTGTATTTTTCAATCTGCCAGTTTTAGCCACAAACTTTATATTAATCTGGTATCTACACAAATTTTCATGTCTTTTGATCTTACACAAAAGAAAGTTATAAAAAATCCTCTAAAAAATAAATGAAAAAACTTTATTTTGATTCAACTTATTATGTATATAATATTACAGATAATTATTTGAGATGTTTAAATAAATAACAAACTTGTAACTTGGTGCTCAATAGCTGAGAATATTGGTAATTTCTAAAGATTTTGGAGTCTAAAGGTTTTAATTGAGTTCTTTCTATAATGAACAAAAATTCAATTAATGATTTTTTTTGTGAATTTTTTTTTCCAATATAATGGCTGGTTTATTTTGATAGTTATACCCTTCTGGTAAGTTATTTTTAAGTTTTCTATTCTTGTTCTTAGGTTTTTTACCAGATTATTCTTAATGTTAAATACTTAGTGCTTAATCTTTTTAATTAATTAATAAACAACAAAGAAACAAAATAAAAAAAAATAAAAAAATAAGAAATTAGTATTCTATTAATAGCTATAATTAAGAGCTATTAGTTTAATGTGGTTAAATATTAAATTTTATTAACATAAAGTGTTGATAGTATAAAAGTGATTAATATTTCTTTAATTAAGTAATGATAACATGAATTAGATAATAATAAATAATTTTATTGATATTAATGTAATTTTGCTTTAAGTTATAAAAAACTATTTTTTAAAATAAAAAATACGAGATAAGTAGTTATTATTAGTTATTGTTTTGTCTAAGTTTTTTGCTTTTAATACTTTTATTATATATATATAATTTATATTATATGAGATTTCTTAAAATTTTTCAATTTTTTTAACAGGAATTCTGAAATCCAGTAATTTTTTTTTTATTACACTTCTTTTTGATTGGTTATTTTACTTATTATTATAATTTTTAATTTTTATGAGTAACAACAATAGTTTTTTGAGAAACCAAAATTTATCATAATTTTGTTTACTTTGTTTTAATATATGTTACCAAAAAACTCTATAAAACACTTATACATTTTAATGTATCTTAAACTATTTTTTAAATAATACCAATCAACTAAATCATATGCTTTATACATGTTTTGTAAAACCAGCCACAATTTTTTGTTTTTTTTCAAAACATTCTTAATAATTGATTCAACTGCAAATACTAAAAAACAAGTTGATATACTTTTTAATACTAAAAAATTGTTTCTTTAGAAAATACCAGATTTATTACACACATAAAAAATTTAATTTGAAAGAATTTTTGATAAAATTTTTTTAACTGTTTCTATTAATGCTATTGGTTTAATATTGGTTAACAAATTGTTTCAGTTATAAGGTTTTGGAATCATAGAAACTCAAGTCCTCTTTTATATAGCAAAAACTATACCAATCTTTAAACAGCAATTTAAAAAAACCAAAAAACATCCCATAACCTCTGAACAATAATGCTTCTACAATTTATTTAAGATACCAAACAAATCAACAGTCTTGTTATCAAATAAACTCTTTACAGTTTGTGTTAACTCTTTAAAGCTGATTTGTTTTATAATATTAGAAAAAGTTCTATTTTTAACACAATTCAAAGACATATATTGTTGAAACCACAAAGCTAACACCTTTTTGGCTATTAATTTCTTCTTAGTTCAGCCTTTATTATTTTATTTATCCTGTTTTTCACTTTTTTAGATTCTAAAACCAAATTTTCACCTATTATCAGATAATCTAAAATTACTTTCTAAAAAAGCTTCTTCAAAATACTTCTAATTATACAACTTTTGTTTGTACAAAAGTCTTCTATTTTTTTATTAATTACATCTCTAATTGCAGTTATCTTAACTGTTTTAGATTTTTAATATTTAAATACCTGATATTTTTTTTTGATTTTTAATTAATAAAAAAAAACTTTTTTACTTTTAGTCTTATCTTCTACTAAAACAAACAAACCAGCAGAATTACCAGTATTCAATCTTAACCAAATCTTTCTGAAATCATCAAACCCAATGGCATTGTCTGAAAAAAATGTCTTAATGATCTTTAAAACCAAAACTTTTATCTTGTGGAATTTAAAAAACTGCTTGTTTCTAAAATCACTAAAATTTCTAAACTATTTTTTTAAGAAGATTCTGTCTATTAACTTAACTATTATTATCTTTAAGAGATTTTATATTATATTTAAATTGTTTTGTTCTATCATAACATGGAAGCTGACAATTATGCAAAGCATTCTCTTAGATAAGCAATTTTTAAATTCTGTCTACTTAGAAACATCTGCATTTTTGAAATCAAACTTCCAATGATTTTGTTAGTATGTCTTTAGACAATATCAAGATGCTTGTTTAGAAAATCTCCTAAACTAAAAAAAACTATGACAGCCAAATAATCAATATCAAAAAAATCAGAAACTCCATTAACTTTTTATCTGACCACAAATATTAACAAATATTTACTAACAAAAATATAATCAATAGTCTTTTTCACACCCCTTAAATTGTATTATGTCAGAAGTTAAATGACCAAATTACCAGTCAGAGAGTTGTGCAAACCCATATTAAAATATTTCTTAAAGCTTGTATTTTATCCCACACTATTTTCATTGAAATTACTTCTTAATATTACATAAAAACTTGAATTAACAGTTTTGGCAATACAAGCATTTATATTATAAGCCTAATTAAACCACATGTTAGCTGAAACTTTAGCATAAAAACCCAAAATCATAACCAAAAACTTATTGCTAAATAATAAACAAATAAAAAGAAAATGATTCAAGATCTTAATTATCTTGTATACATATTATTACTCATAAAATATAGAAAGTATATTAGCATATAAAATTAGCCAATTAGAAGTAGCTGTAGCAAATGTGGAATTCCAGGATTCCTGGTGTGAAAAATTAAGAAATTGAGGAATCTCAATTATGTATATATAGCAGTAGCATTAGAAGAAGAAAAAAACAGACCTCTGAGTTTAGATTTGATCTAAACAACTTTCTATATCACAAATATCAATAAAAACTTATTTATTATCTCAAATCCACTCTTTATTATCAACTCTCTATGTTGATAGTAATTGATACTTAAACCCACTGAAACAATAGCTCTTGATTATGGTGTTACCAGACAAAATTAGAGATATTGTTTAGCATAAAATTACCCTTATAAATCTTATCATTAATTAGCATATATTATCGTTTCAAATTATCACTTATTACATTAGAAAAATGTCCAAAATTATCATTTAATTAATAACCCAATTTGTACATAAAACAAATATAACCTAAGTATGATGATTAATCATGCAATACCCCAAAATATATAACATTCAAAAGTTCACCGAAATTTGTAGAAATTTGCTGAAATAATTGATAGTTCACCGAAATATCTAATAGTTCGCAGAAATAATGTGTAGTTTGCCAAAATATATCTTTAGTTCAGCGAAATTGTAGAAAAGAGCAAAGTTCAAGTTCATAGAATAGTGTTACAACAAATTGTATAAAAGAAGAGCTTTTCTCTTTGAGAAAATGTATCTTACTTTAGATTTATCACTTAAAACCATTCCTATACACACAAAAAAAAATAAATATTAAATAATTTGAAAAACCAAATTCTTTAATTATTGTACTTGAAAAATCCCCAAAACCCAACTAATGTTTTGAAATTGATTAGCTACCAATTTCAGTAAACTGTTAGTGACTCCAGGCCTGGATAGAAAACGTTTCCCTTGATAAAATTCTATTTCTTTTACATTTCTTTTATTTTTCTTTTATTTTCTTATTACAATTATTAGGGTAGTCTACAGATGAGATTCCTGTAGAAGAATTGACTTTCACAGCAAAGTAACTACACATTTTTAGTGAGCTTCCAGATGAGCAATTCCTGGGAAAGAGTTGATGTTTACTACAATGTAACTATACAAAGTAACTGGCACGGAATTGGCCATTCCACTTATAAGCCCAGCAGTTCAAATTATAGGAGATAATTTGAAGATAAATTCAGTTATCAGAGGTTCAAACACTTCCCATAATCGTGAATTAACAGCATTACAACAAACATATAAGAGCTAAGAAGAGACCAAAAACCTCCAGTAACATTTGGTGCTCTCCCACAGAAACAACACAGCAAAACAACTTCAAAGTGGCAACCACACCAGATGCAACAACTCTAGAGTATTACCAATCAATTTACACCCACTGCAAGCAAAGATTCAACATTCTAGACGGAATTGAAGTTGTCAAGAAATTAGTATATCAATACATTGAAAACCACATCAACAATTATCTTTTTGGAAATTACAATATTTCAGAAATTAGAAGCAACCTTTACAATAATTTAGTACACTATTCACAATTGGAAACTAAAGACCTTAACAGTAAAACACTTGCCACTTACTTTCAAGAACTAAATTTTAATATTATCAAGTACTGTGAAAAAACATATCCAGTGCAGTCTTAATACTTCATTGATTTTGAATCAAAAACAGAAACAAGCAACAAAGGCAAACAAAAATTGAAGCAATACTCAAAAACCACCCCAAATACCCCAATACTACTAAAAACAACTGCCAAACACTTACAAACACCTGAACAAGGAACCAGTTCAAAACTTCTACTTACTATCACACCTTTTCCAGCTTCACTTGCACAAGCACAAACACCTAATTCACCCTTAAATTGATTTACAAGACTAGAAAATTTTACATCACTCAGAAGTCTCACCAGACAACAAGAACTCCTTCAAACTAGTTCCAATTTCCTTGACTTTCTAGCTGAAAATCAAAGTAAACACTCTGAGACAGCAGCGAATGAAGAAAATGACTCTGAAATATCTGAAGAAGAATCAATAAACAGTAAAAACAAAGAAGACAAAATGACAGCATACATTGCAAAAATCCCTGAATTCAATAGAGAAGACATTGAGACCAGTCCCCAAGAATGGCTTGACCAAATTACTAAAGCTGGAGATGTAAATAGATGGAATGCTGCCAGAATGTTAAGAACAATTCTCTACTTTCTTAAAGGAACAGCAGACAAATGGTTTGAAAACTTGACCACCTCTTTTAATAACTGAACAGCTTTTAAAACAGCCTTCTTAAAACAATTCACCGATAACAACACCTCAATCACTCTTTAAAATCATTTTTGCAATATTAAACAAGAACCCTCCGAATCTGTTATGACTTATATTGGGAAATTCAACAAACTTTTCAGACAAATTCGCCAACTTGAAACTAATGATTATTATTCCGATACTCAAATTTTGGATCAATTTATCGCTGGTTTAAAGAATAAACTGATTAAAAAAGTTCACTCACATGCCCCAGAAGATTTAAACTCTGCCATTCAGCATGCAAAGAGATATGAAATGACCATGAAAGAAGCCAATCATACAAAACTCATGAACTTAGCCATTGAAGAAACCAGCTCAGCAGCTGAAGAAAAAATTGACCAACTCGCAAAAAAAGTCAAAAACTATTTTACCAACCAACAACAACAGCAACCCCAAAGATATCAACCACCTCAAAGACAGAATCAAAACAACTTCACATCACTCTCTAATAACCAGCCTCAGAGTTGCCATTACTGTAGAATTCTTGGCCACTGGAAAAGAGATTGCAGAAAGCTACAATAAGACCAACAAAATAGGAGTAATCAATGTTACTCTCTACCACAGCAATCTTATTATCAACTACTACCACCAGCTTACTATCTACCAAGACCCCAATATCAAAGTAACTATTATCAGTCTGTCTCACAGCCAATCCAACAGCAATACCAACAACCATCTACACAATATTATCAAGTGCCTGCTCGAAGATTAATCCCACAAAATCAATTTATACCACAAAACTGATACCAAGTAAACAACAATAGAATCAATTCGAATAACCAATTAGTTTCCTGAAATTCAGCTCAGCCAAGACCCACCTATTATCATACTCAACCTAGCTATCTTACAATACCTGAAGAACAGGATTTTCACCATACTGCACTCTCGGAAAGTAAAGCTGCAGCACAACAACAAAACCCTTCCTATACTCCTACCACAATCCCACCAGCCAGAATTGCTGAAAACGCCAACCTTTCAAACATATTCTCTTTTAAGTTTGAAGCAAATAAGTCACCATTCCTGCTTAGCAATGTGGCCGCCAATAAACAAAAAGCAATCACTGCTATGTACACTAAAGCAGAAGTTGAAAGAAAGACAATTCACTTGATCCTAAACAGTGGATCCACCGGAAGCATCATTACCTACCAGTTAATACAACAGTTAAAGAGAAATGTCGACTGACCAGCTTAAACAGTAATTGTTACTGCTGATGGTATGAAAAAGACTTCAGTAGGAGAAATTGACAATTTTCTATTCACTCTTGATGGAATTATTATTCCAGTCAAAGTTCTTGTAATGGACATGCCCCAGTACCAAGCTCTCATCAGAAATGATTGGCTTCAAAAAGCCAATGCTAATCTGAATTGGGAGACACAAGAGTTAACAATCTCCTACCAAGGACAACATGCCTGGATACCTGCCACTTGTGGTATATTCAACAAACGCTCCAAAAAAGCCCCGGCTTTTGAATTCGAACTGGAAGAAGAAAAGCCCATCATTGAAACATTTATGGCACTTGGATTAACCTCCAATTGGGCCGATGAAACTGAACAACAGTACTTTTCAACAAATGATTCTCTTGAAACAAAAGAACCAGTGACAACCAGATAGAATGTCTCCTATTCAAAACCAGAACCACAAAAACAACGCCCCTACATTTTACTCAAATGCAAGGACTGCCACAAGAAACTCTCCTCAATGGGAGCCTGCATTTCATTTGAAGAAGAATATGAAAATCATACTTGTTATTACTGCAAGGCTTGCCACAGAAAACAATAGGGCCATTTAATAAAAAGAAGTAGAAAATGGGATAACACCCCTTGTTTGACTTGTGGAGATATGCTACCAGAAGAATACAATTGGATTGATGTAGCAATGAGAGGAGGAGTCTGTAATCAGATCTGCCAATATGCTTTATCAATTTCAGAAAAAGTAAAAAGAGGAACACCTTTTAATGTGGCATACAACAGTGCTCTCAACAAACTTTATCACTATTCCCATGATGCTGAGATGATTTTCGACTTAGCAATAGCATTAATTAATGGAGCTACCAAAGAAGATGTCTGTCAAATGAAAGAAGCAGAATACATTAAATACACCATGAAATTAGCTGAATTTGATTACGAAGATGAAATAGAAGTCTACCACCAAATTGCAAGTCACACTTACCCAACCCAAGAAGCTCAAATTCAACGATTAGAACAAATAAACATTAGACTATATGAAAAATGCATTATGCCTTGTGATGAACAGTGGTGTCCTGAATGTTATGCTCTTAGCATTTCTCTGCCCAGTAAAAATGATGAGAATGAAATTGAATTTGGAGAATTTGAAGCAACAGAAGAAATTGAAGCAACACCCATCTATCTCATCAAAAACCAGTCTGTCTTACAACTCAAATACTTCAACAACAATGGACAAGAAATAAAACCCAAAAAAGCACATAAAATTGATGCTGGATATGACCTAAGATATCCAGACAAGGATACTCTCATTTTCAAACCCAAATCTCTTACAAAAATCAACCTCAAAATTGCTTTCGAAATTCCGCCAGGAGCAATGGTTCAAATCGCCTTCTGGTTCTCTCTGGCAAGCAAAGGAATCAATGTTAGAGGAGGAATAATCGATGCTAAATATATTGGTAACATAACAGTAATACTCCAAAATAAAACTAACAAGCCGTTTAAGATTGAACATGCTAAGAAAATTGCCCAAGCCATTTATTTACCCTTAATCAACATTTTGGGTTTACAATTAGTCAATCAAAGAGAACTATTAGGAAAAAGTAAAAGAGGAACCCAAGGTTTTGGTTCAACTGAACGATTCACAGTTTCAATAAACATAGTCCTCAACAAACAGAAAGAATCTCACCAGATTTTACAACTTCTACAACCAATTACCATTTTACCCTTTGGAGAACACTCTGAAATTTACACTTGTGAAAAGCCAACAACCATACAACAAATTTTTGAGTCCAACAAACAAATCTGCTTGGAATATAATATCTCAATCCCAAACATTTATATTCCAGAAGGAACAAAAAAAATCCGAGTTACTTTTTACAATCCCAACAATTTCCCCATAGTTTTATTAAATAACTTAGAAATTGGAGTTATTCACAGTAATATCTTTCAACAAGAATTACCCCAAACAATCCCTGATTTTTCTAAAATTATTGGACATTTACTACCAAAAATCAACCCAAACACCAGCTCTGAAAACTACCATGTTGTTATAGAAAAACTATCTCAAATCAACATGAGACAACTTGAACCACAACAACAAAACCAGCTTAAAGAGCTAATTGCAGAATTTGCCAATATCTTTGCTGAAAACAACAATGACTTAGGAAGAACTGATTTGGTTCAACACCAAATCTATACAGAAGATGCCAAACCAAAGTGACAACAAGCCTACTAAGTTGCTCCAGAAAGTCACCAATTTATCTGAGAAGAAATACAATGGATGCTTAACAATAGGCTTATTCAACCATCAATGAGTCCATGGGTCTCGCCTGTGGTCCTAGTTAAGAAAAAAAATGGAAAGATACGATTTTGTGTTGATTATCGACAACTCAACAGCGTCATCATGGAAGATGCCTACCCTCTTCCCTGAATTGATAACATGTTAGATGCTCTTAGAAAATCCAAATACTTTTGAATACTAGATCTAAAAAGCAGATACTAGCAAGTTGCCATGAATCCCGAAGATTGTCCCAAAACAGCCTTCACAACCCAAGGAAGAAACTACGAATTCAATGTAATGCCTTTCGGATTATGCAATGCACCAGCAACATTTCAAAGATTAATGAATATTGTGTACAAAGGACTTCTTTGGAAAAACAAGCTTGGCCTTTTTTGGTCACATTGTTAGTAAAGATAGAATCAAACCAGACCCTGGAAAAATCAGCACTGTCAAAAACTTCAAAACTTTTCAAAACACTACAGAATTAAGAAGATTCATAAGGTTAGCCTTCTACTATCAGAAGTTTATCAAAGAATTCTCAGAAATTGCAAAATCTCTCAACCAGCTTATTACCAAAAACGTCAAATACAAATAGACTGCTGAACACCAAAATGCATTTGAAATCCTCAAAGAAAAACTAACCACAGCTCCAATTCTCGTCTATTCAGATTTCAGCAACCAATTCCAGTTAGCAACAGATGCCTCTTATACTGCTTTTGGTGCCATCCTATCATAGTTAGATGACAATGGAAATGAGTGAGTAATTGCTTATGCTAGCAGAACATTGAAGCCAGCTGAAAAGAACTACCCTGCAACAGAATTAGAAACTGCAGCAGTAATCTGGGCCTTATATTACTTCAACCTTTATCTCAGACCCAAAGAATTTGATATTATTACTGATAATATTGGACTCAAATGGCTTTAAAACAAAAACACTCAGCTAAATGCCAAACAAACCTAATAGACAGAATTTTTAGCCAACTACCAATACATTGTATATTACAAACCAGGAAAACTCCACACCAATGTTGATTGTCTCTCAAGAATAAGGCAAGATTAGAACATAAAAACAACACCCATTTGAATTAACAACAAAACAACAACCAATGAACTCTGAAAACTACAACAATCTTAAAAAACAATATCTGGAGACATTAACAATCCCAACAGATTGGTCCCCAGATAAAAAACATTGGTTACAACAACAAGCCAAACAATACTTCTTACACAATAACATTATTTATTATCAAAACTTCAGAAACCCAGACAATCCATTCAGATTAATACAAGAACATGAAAAAAAAACTATTTTATATAACATGCATTCAGACTTTTTATCAGCACACCTAAAAAAAGACAGTACCACCCAAAGAACACTAGCATATTATTTTTGGCCTCAAATGAGAAAAGACATTCATGAATATGTTAAGTTTTGTGATAGTTGTCAAAGAAGAAAAGGAACTTGCCCTACAGAACCTTTAAACCCAATCAAAGTTGGACAGCCATTTGACCGAGTTGGTATCAATTTAGTCAGACCACTCCCTATCACAAACCAAGGAAACCATTATATTGCAATAGCTGTAGACTATTTCACCAAATGGCCTGAAGCCAGAGCCATTTAACGAGCAAATACGAAATCAGTAGCAAACTTCATCTATGAAGACATCATTTGTAGATATAAATGTTCAATAGAACTTTTATTTAATCAAAGAACACATTTCATGAACAATTTAATCCAGGAAATTTGTGGACGATTTAATGTTAAGAGACCATTATCTTTGCTCTACCATCCACAAACAAATGGACTTGTAGAACGTTTCAACAGGACATTGTGTGAATCATTAGCCAAAGTCTTAACTGATTTTAAGCAAGAATGGAATCTCTTTATTTCATCAGTGTTACTGGCATATAGAACACTAAAACAAGATATCACAAAACACACACTATTTGATTTAACTTATGGAAGGACAGCAACATTACCAATTAGTTTTACTGTGAAAACATACCCAACACAACCAATTAATAAAAACAATTTCCAGGAAACACTACAACAAAGAGTCTAAACTCTGTTTAGCATGTTGGAAGAAAAATAATGAATAGCAGCCACTCATATTAAACACTCCCAAGCTTAACAAAAAGAACAGCATGATGACAAATTGCCTCCAGTTACCAATGAATTTAAAATCGGAAACAAAGTTCTCTTACACAGAACTAAAGCTAAAAAACAATGGAGTGGAAAATTTGAAAATAAATGAGATGGACCATTCTTTATCCATAAAGTCCTAGGCAACGGATCATACAAGCTAAGACTTGATGACAAAATCCTAACAAAAGTTGCATATGGAGATTGTTTAAAACACTATAATTCCAGAAACAATCCTGAACCATTAATTCCACAAATTGGTACACATTCCCTTTTAATCAATTCCGAAAATATTCTCCGAAAATTAGAACCAATAGTTGTCATTGAACAATCTCCCAACTTGAACACTTAATTTAAATTTATCATTATAGTTATATCATTATAATTTAGAAACAATCTCACAAAAACAAAACAAAAATAACATAAAAACTCATACACCAAAAATAATTTTCTTTTATTTTCAAATCTCTTATAATGACTATTCCTCAAAACATTCAACAATTATCCCAAAAACTAATGTTAGCTTTAAAAATAATACTTGAATTATCTATTACTGTTACTAAAAACCACATTAATTATACTTAAACAGAAGTAGTCACAAATTTAGCCCCAAATTCACGAAAATACCATTCATATAAGAAGAACACAAGAAGTTATTCTGGAATTCACTTGCCAAAACTTTTAAAACTTGCTTTAAGAGAAAACTTAATGCTCACTTCTATTAGTATTCCACCGAATGCTACTATTCAACAAAAACTTCAACTGTGTCTTAATGAAGAAAACTATGACTATACTCCAATATATAGATATTTCTACATTGGAAAAACACTTCATGAACGAAAACGGGAGCTTATAGCAGCAAACCTCACAAAAGAAGCTATTTGGAAACAACTCCACAATAAATTCAAGACAACAACTGGACCTACAAACAGTCGTTATAAACTAAAAGCTGCTCTTAGACTTTATGACCTATTCTACATCTGTGAAAACGTCCTACAAAACCCAATTTTACAGCCTTTGAAGATTCAATACATTGGAAAGCTCACAAAACTAAAATTTCAACAATTTTCAGACTAAATTTCTTCAATAATTTTGGATTATTATTTGAAAATTACAGACAGTATGTGGACTTCAATGGAGCTCAGTTTTGAGGAGGAGATTATGTTACCAGACAAAATTAGAGATATTGTTTAGCATGAAATTACCCTTATAAATCTTATCATTAATTAGCATATATTATCATTTCAAATTATCACTTATTACATTAGAAAAATGTTCAAAATTATCATTTAATTAATAACCCAATTTGTACATAAAACAAATGTAACCTAAGTGCAATGATCAATCATGCAATACCCCGAAATATGTAACATTCAAAAGTTCACTGAAATTTGTAGAAATTTGCTGAAATAATTGATAGTTCACCGAAATATCTAATAGTTTGCAGAAATAACGTGTAGTTCACCAAAATGTATCTTTAGTTCAGTGAAATTGTAAAAAAGAGCAAAGTTCAAGTTCATAGAATAGTGTTACAACAAGTTGTATAAAAGAAGAGCTTTTCTTTTTGAAAAAATGTATCTTACTTTAGATTTATTACTTAGAACCATTCCTATACACACAAAAAAAAAAATATCAAATAATTCAAAAAACCAAATTCTTTAATTATTGTACTTGAAAAATCCCCAAAACCCAACTAATGTTTTGAAATTGATTAGCTACCAATTTCAGTAAACTGTTAGTGACTCCAGGCCTGGATAGAAAACGTTTCTCTTGATAAAATTCTATTTCTTTTACATTTCTTTTATTTTCTTATTACAATTATTAGGATAGTCTACAGATGAGATTCCTGTAGAAGAGTTGACTTTCACAGCAAAGTAACTACACATTTTTAGTGAGCTTCCAGACGAGCAATTCCTGGGAAAGAGTTGATGTTTACTACAATGTAACGATACAAAGTAACTGGCACAGAATTGGCCATTCCACTTATAAGTTTAGCAGTTCAAATTATAGAAGATAATTTGAAGATAAATTCAGTTATCAGAAGTTTAAACACTTCCCATAATCGTGAATTAACAGCATTACAACAAACATACAAGAGCTAAGAAGAGACCAAAAACCTTTGATAACAATGGTTATTGACAAGATACTAATTTGCAATTGCCTTGGCTTATTTTTTTATTTTCTTTTATTTTCTTTTGTTATTTTTTTTTGTTTTACTAATTGATTAAGAATTAAAAAGTGCTGAGTTACAAACATCATAAGAACTGGTAAAAAACCTGTAAAACAAGGATAGAGAACTTATAGATTTGAGAATAGCTTACTAAGAGAATTACCAGCCACTATGCTGAGAAAAAAATTTGATAGAATTGTGATTCCAGGAAGCAATAGAAAAACAACTATTGAATCTCTGTTCATTATACAAAGAACTCAACAAAAATTTTCAAATCATGAAAATCTTCAGATACAGCTAACCTTTAGAAACTAACAATATTATATCAATTAAGTACTATGTTATGGGTTTATTATTTGCTTTAAAACCCCAAATAATCACTTGTAATATTTAGTGCTTTTTATGAAGTATAATTCTACAAAAAACCAGCACCAACAACAATCATTTAAAAATAGCAGAATCAGAAATAATAGAAACAAACCATTTAGGATTTGCTAAATTTTTATTTTAACAATACAGCCAACAATTGGGCTTAACCAACAACTATTATCCAGTAGAATCAGCCTTCAACTTTTACATCAATGAAAGAATCACAGATTTTCTGGGAAGACCAGTTGACATCAAATCAGCAAAAGAAAATTTCTATACAGAATTAATTCAACACACCAGCTTACCATGAAATTACAGTTTTGCACCAATTATCAAAGAAATTAATCAAGAAATTGAAAAATACACTCAACAACAATTTCTTATTACCTATGCAGATAAAGGTAAAGAAAAGCTATAAACATTAGCAGTAACTCCAAAAGAAATACAATTACTAATGTGGAAAAAACAAAGAATTGAATCTTCACTAAAGCCATCATATCATCACACACCTAGAAGTACCATCAATATCACATCAGCAGGTGCATCCACATCAAATGCAACATCAACATTTGAATGACTACCATTCCAAAGTAAACAAAAAAAAGTGGAATTATTAGGAACCTATAGCAATTACTTCAAAGAATTTAAATTGCAATCACCAATGCCATTAGAATTTCGATCACTGCCACCTCTACCAGATTTTGGAATCACAAGTTCTTAGAAAGTGATGGAATCTAAAGAAGAAGAAAATAAGGATCAAGAATTTAATTATCAAAATCTGATCACAAAAAATCCAGAAGTTGAAACTCCAAATATTCAAACCCAACAAACTCAGAACAACCCAAACCCTAAGTTAATTAATCAGCAAAACTTACCTCCAAAAATCATTATTAATCAATAACCAATTGATTTAATTGCTGAACAACTTCAACAGCTGCTAATATTATCTTAGCAATTACCACTTCAACCACCACAACAACCAAACTTGGATCTAATGGTCTACATCCCAATAGCAAAACTCAAAAAATTCATTGGTAAAGAAAATAATGCCCAAGTATGGTTGAACAATGTGAAAAAAGCCATCACAGCCAACAGATAGAATGATGCATAAATCATGCAAGCCATTCTATACTTCCTTTAGGATATTGCTAACTCATGATATCAGAGCTTAGTCAACAAACCTCAGAATTTCAATGCATTCAAGCTTGAGTTCTTGAGATATTTTAGCAATAATAACAGTATTAATTACTTAGCCAATATCTTTACCACTATCAAACAAAGAGAAACTAAAGCAGTCACTACTTACTTAAGATGCTTCCATAGAAACTTGCACCAAATACAAGCAATTAATGTGAATTACTTTACAGCATTACAGATTCTGAACCAGTTTATCTGTGGATTATGCAGTAGTATCCTTCAATGCATATACCCAATACATCCACAAACTCTTTAAGACACAGTTACCAATACACAAGATTTCAAATTCACAGAACTTGAAGCTAATCATGCTCAAGCCATTAATCTAGTAATGAATAAATCATCTGAATTGGATCCTAAGTTGAAACAATTCAGTAATTCTATTAATCAAAAATTAGAAAAATACTTAGCTAACAATCAGGCAATTTATCAACTTTCACAATGATGCAATAATCAAGAAAATGCAAATTGTTTCCAGAATCAATTGCATCTATCCTCTTTAATTAATTAACAGTAGCAGTAGAAGACTTGTGTTTGCCACTACTGTGGTAAACAAAAACATTTGAAAATTGACTGCAGATTAAGAATAAATAACCAACAATTGGGAAATCAATATTGAAACTCTGATTGCCAGTTTTAAACTTCAAAGTATCAATCCAACCCAGAAATATATTAATCAAATTACATATCAGTAATGCAGTTACCAATTTATCAGATTTTAGCACCAGTTATTTATCAACCACAGCCCAAATAATATATTAACTCCAACAAATTTCTACACTGCTATTAAACTCAGTTCAGATGACATCAGAAAATCCCAAATCAAGAGTTACTCAAAACTGAAGATCAGTAATGATTGTTCACTAACTGATTTTCAGTTCATCCAACCTGCTATTAGGATTATGCCAGCAGAGTTCAGGAACTGAGTATACCCAAAACCCAAGTTTCCAGAACTATTTAAGTCTTCTGGTTACCTCAAAAGATGCCTTATCCAATTATATGGAAACCAACCAAACACAACCACTTATTAGTAACATACCTTCAGCCACTATTACCAATAACAAATTACTAGTGGCAATTTTCTCATTTGAATTTGAGGAACTGTCATCCACATCCTTGTTTAGTAGGGCCATGCTCAAAAAGAAACTAATTACTACTATATATACTGATGCTAAAATTGATGACCACTCTATCAAACTCATATTAGATAGTAGATTAGCAGGCAACATTATTATATGACAACTCATGAACTAATTAGGTTGCTGAGTTGATCACATTGCCAGCACCTGAATTATAACAGCCAATAGAGTGACCAAAACTCCAATTAGTAAGATTGATGACCTCTCTATAGAAGTCAATGATATTATTATACCAATCAAGGTATTAGTTATAGAAGCCATTTAGTACCAAGCACTCATTGGCAACAACTGGTTGTACAAAACAAATGTAACACTTGACTGGATCATCCAGGAATTGCAACTCAGTCAGGATGGATAACACACATGAATACCAGCAATGTGTGATTATTTCAAACCCAATAACAATATACCAGTACTACTCATCAAATTTGATAACAAAGAAAAAAAACCTACTTAAGAAGCATACCAAGTTTCCTAGGCCAATGCCAATCACAACAAATTACTGCCAATATCATCATGGAATGACAAAAGAAAGGAAAGAAGAGAAGAAAAATCTACCTGAGAAATTAACCAAAGTTATTGGAATAATAATGACCAAAGTAAGTAGCTACCAATTTGGACTTGGGGAAAAAAAGAAAAAGGAAAAAAGAAAGAAAAAGAATCAGTGTTAGCCACTACCTCCACTTATATACTATATACCTACTCTTTACTACATCAATCTAACTATTGCCAACCAAAACTAGAATGTGTTAATTGCAGCAAAAAATTGTCATCAATGGGCATATGCTGTGGTGACAATGAAGAATATTCTACCACAACCAAATTCTACTGCCACCCATGTATCTTAAAACACTTTGGATGACCAAAATGACAAGAAAAATAGGACAACAAATCTTGTCTCACTTGTGGAGAAACCCTATTAGATAAAAAAATGTGGAATAACATTTCTGGATAAGGAGGAACCTGTAACAAATTGTGCCAATATATGATTCTAATTAGTGACTGGATAAGAAAAAAGACTTCCATAGAAACTGCCTGAAGAAGAATAGTGAAATGCTTGAATGGTTGTCCACACAATAATGATAAAATTTGGCAAATAGTACTTACTGTTACAGTTCAAGAATTTAATAAGAATTATAAATAATATAAATTAGCAATCATAAAATAGCACAGCAACAATTTATAAAAAGAAATGATTTACAAATAACAGTAAGCACTACCATATAATAGCAGCAAGCACTATTATGCAAAAGCAGCAAGCACTATTTCATAATAGCAATAAGCACTATTTAGAAATAACAGAAATAGAGTATTACAAGATGTTATTTTGTAAAACAATAATTATATATATATACAATAGTTTTTAATAATAAAAAAAAAACAGCTTCAACTCAAAGCAACAAATATCTAAATAAAATCTTATTCAAAAAAAAGAATTAATAAAAATAATAAATTGAATGAACATCACAATTACAAGATTAACAATGGAATTCACATACTCTCTCTAGTGAATGAAACTATCATTCCATCTTTGAACTCTTTGGAAGAATAATTCCTGATCAAGATTATTTATGTGATTACTAATTAAATTGAAAAAGCTTTATTATATACTTAAGGAAATTGCGAAAAGGCCATTAATATTTCATGTTTCTAGATTAGAGAAACACATCAGGCAATTGCAAGGATGGCTTCAAAAAAAACTCCAAACAGTGGGTAGATTTCAGATTAGCCTCTGGAAAAGAGTATACAACATACAAAGACAACTAGAATTAAAAAGAAGACTTATATTACAATATCAAAAAAAAACCTTCAGTACATTATTATTAATATTTAACACATAAAATAGAAAAATTCATAAGAGACTGATTGCAATTAAAACGGGAAATTAACAATTAAAATATACTAAAAAAACACTCCCATAACATTACCAAAATCAAAGAAGTGTTATCAGAAGAAATAAGAATAATCAAAAACAACCCATTGTTACCGGAGGTTTTTTTGGTCTCTTTTCTTAAATGTTGTTGATGCTTGTTTGCTGTGAATTCACGTTTTCTGGATGTGGTTGAACCTCCAGTAACTGAATTTATCTTCAAATTATCTCCTATAATTTGAACCGCTGGGCTTATAAGTGGAATGGCCAATTCCGTGCCAGTTACTTTATGTAGTTACGTTGTAGTAAACGTCAACTCTTTCCCAGGAATTGCTCGTCTGGAAGCTCACTAAAAAATGTGTAGTTACTTTGCTGTGAAAGTCAACTCTTCTACAGGAATCTCGTCTGTAGGCTACCCAAATGATTATGATAAGAAAAGAAAGAGAAAAATAAAAG
>JAAOMT010000128.1:1208606-1460076 GCA_016748015.1 Geosiphon pyriformis | reverse complement strand
TTCGGTGAACTAAAGATACATTTCGGCGAACTACAAGTTATTTCGCTGAACTATGAATTATTTCGGCCAATTTTCATTAATTTCGGCGAATTTTGGCTATGTTATATGGTTCAGGGTATTGTGTAAATTGATCATCTCAATTTCTATGGTCCAAATCGGGTTATTGATTAAATGATGATAATTGCTAATTTGATTAAATAATAAGTGAAATTCGAAACGATAATAATATATGCTAATTAATGATAGGAATTATAAAGGAAATTTCATGCTAATTAATAGCTAAAATTCTACTGGTAACACCATCAGAATTCATAAAACTTGACTGGGGCCCAAACCCAAATATTATTCTAGAGTCTATGAACTCAGAACAATTTTACAAGCACTACTAAGAATTAGCATCTATCAAAGAAAAACAGAAACAATGCTTAGAAAAAATTAACACCCAATTATGTGACCACTGTTTAATTCCTTATGACTTCCAGTATTGTAATAAGTGTGACCTCATTTACAATCTACCATCATGCATAATCTACACAATTTCAGAGAAAGATGAACCAATTAGCAGCTGTGTATTAGAATTGGAATCACCATTCAATCCTAATTTAAACTCTAATAATAACAATGACAAAAACAATAGTTCTAGTTCTATGCAAATTGACAACAACAACAATAATGATTTAGACTCAGATTTAAACTCTAAACAATATATCACACTTCTTGATCTGGCCAAGAAGCAGAAACTGAAATGATTCAGTGATAATAATAAAGGTATTATGTCAAAATGCACCCATAATACTAATATAAAGTTTGATCTGAGATATTCAAGAAAAGATGCCATTAAATTGGAACCACATTTGCATATCTGCATTGATCTTAAAGTAGCACTAGAAATCCCAACAACAACAATGATTCAACTAGCATCTAAGAGTAGTTTAGCAAAAAAAAGAATCAACATCAGAGGAAAAATAATTGACACAGAATATGTAAGAAATATCATCAAAATGCTACAAAATGACTCAAAAAAGATCTATATTATAGAACCAAATGAAAAGATAGCACATGCAATATTCCTGTCTTTAGTTAAAATAGCTCAATTAGTATCAGTAGAAAACAGGAAAAAATTAGAAATTACAGCTAGAGGGATACAGAGTTTTAGATCCACAGATAGAATAGATGTACCAGTTAATATGGCAGAGAAAAAAATTGTTGACAAGAAAGAAATTATTTCTATTTGGCAATCAATTTCCATTCCATCATATGACCAGTACATATTAACCATAAAGAGAAAAGTGAAGGATCAGGTTTAGATTTTTGAGACAAAAGCCACACTTTGTGAATTAGGAGAAATTGAATTAGTAAATCTACACATACCAGCTAAGAACTACAGTTACATCAAAATTTCCATTTACAACAACATGGGAAACATTATTAAAATACCAAAAAGAACTATTATTGAATATTTAACCACTGTTACCAGACAAAATTAGAGATATTATTTAGCATGAAATTATCTTTATTCCTATCATTAATTAGCATATATTATCGTTTCAAATTATTACCTATTACATTAGCAAAATGTCCGAAATTATCATTTAATTAATAATCCAATTTGTACATAACACAAATGTAATCTAAATGCGATAATTAATCATGCAATATCCCAAAATATGTAACATTCAAAAGTTTGCTGAAATTTGTAAAAATTTGCCAAAATAATTGACAGTTCACCAAAATATCTAATAGTTCACAGAAATAACTTGTAGTTTGCTAAAATGTATCTTTAATTTAGTGAAATTGTAGAAAAAAACAAAGTTCAAGTTTATAGAATAGTGTTATAATAAGTTGTATAAAAAAAGAGCTTCTCTCTTCAAGAAAATATATCTTACTTAGATTTATTACTTAGAACTATTTCTACACACACAAAAAGAAATAAATATCAAATAATTCAAAAAACCAAATTCTTTAATTATTGCACTTGAAAAATCCCCAAAATCCAACTAATGTTTTAAAATTGATTAGCTACCAATTTCAGTAAACTGTTAGTGACTCCAGGCCTGAATAGAAAACGTTTTCCTTGACAGAATTCTATTTCTTTTACATTTCTTTTATTTTTTTTCTTTTATTTTCTTATTATAATCATTAGGGTAGCCTACAGACAAGATTCCTGTAGAAGAGTTGACTTTCACAGCAAAGTAACTACACATTTTTAGTAAGCTTCCAGATGAGCAATTTCTGGGAAAGAGTTAATGTTTACTACAATGTAACTATATGAAGCAACTGGCATGAAATTGGCCATTCCACTTATAAGCCCAGCAGTTCAAATTATAGAAGATAATTTGAAGATAAAATTCAGTTATCAGAGGTTCAAACACTTCCCATAGTCATGAATTAACAGCATTACAACAAACATACAAGAGCTAAGAAGAGACCAAAAACCTCTGGTAACACCACTAAAATTAAAGACCAACTGCCAAACACCATTCCAGATTTTCCACAACTGTGCAAATATATAGATATTACATCTCAAACAATATATGGGCAAGAAAAATGTTATTTGTTCTAATCAGAACAATTAGAACAGATGAACTTGAGAAATCTAAACCCACTACAACATATACAGCTAAAGATATTACTCAATAATTTCAATAACATCTTTGCCAGTAAAAATGAATTTGGCAAAACTAACATAATCTAGCACCAGATCAAGACTGAAGATACAATGCCAATTAAACAAAGAACCTACTAAATACTACTAGCCAGCCATAAGATCATTCATCAAAAAATCAATCGGATGCTTGACAACAGGCTAATTCAGTCATCAATGAGTCTATAGTTATCACCAGTGGTATTAATTCAGAAGAAAAATGGAAAATTCACTTTTGTGTAGATTACTGAAAACTGAATAGAATAACAAAAGGAGATAGCTATCCAACTTCAAAGATCCAAGAGCTGTTTGACACTTTTGGAAAAAAGAAATAGTTCTCAACTTTAGATCTAAACAGTGGTTATTAGCAAGTAGCAATGAAACCAGAAGACAAAGAGAAAATGGCTTTTACAACTCAAGAAAAAAATTTCGAATTTAAGATGATGCCATTTGGCTTAATAAATACTCCTGCCACATTTCAATGATTCATGGAAATTGTTTATACTGGACTGCTATGGAAATTAATAGTCATATATCTGAATAATATCAACATGTTCTCTAAAACATTTAATGATCATTTACATCATCTTCAGCAAATATTCAAAAGACTAAAAAGAGCTGGATTAAAATTAAATAAAACCAAGTATTTTTTTGAAAAAATAGAACTCAAGTTTTGGGACATGTTGTAAGCAAAAATGGTGTTACAGATGTTTATTTGAGGTCTTAAATCAAATATCAAATCTGTAACTTAGTGCTCAATATCTTAATAATGCTGGTAATACTGGTATGGAGGTGTATCTAAAGGTTTTAGAGTTGAGTCTTTTGTATAATGGACAGAGATTTAATAATAATATAGTTGGTTGGTAAGTTGTTTTCCCAATTTCTGTCTTTAGCATGGTGGCTGGTTTATTCTGGCAGTCGTGCACTTCTGGTAAACTATCTGTTAATATATATATAATTCTACCCTTATTTCTGGGTCTTTTACCAGACTGTCTATAACATCAATAACTCAGTGCTTTAATCCTTAATCAATTAGTATGCAATAATAAAATCAAAGAAAAGAAAAATAAAAAGAAATAAAAAAATGAGCCAAGGCAATGCACAAGTTAGTATTCCATCAATAGCCATAATCAAGAGCTATTGTTCTAGTGTAGTTAAGTGTCAATAACTATCAACATAAAGTATTAATAGTAAAGAATGGATTTGAGATAGAAAATAATTATTTATTGATATTTGTGGATTAAAAAGTGGCTTAAATAAAATCTAAACTGAGAGGTTTGTCTTTTTTACTTCTAATGCTACCACTATATATACATAATTTGGGTTTTACAAGATCACTTATATTTCCAAGCAATGTGCTATAATTTCTTAAGCAATGTTCATATTACTGAGCAATATGTCATATTTTCTTGACATTGCTCCATATTGCTGAGCAATGTGCCATAATTTCTGACATTGCTCCACATTGCTGAGCAATGTGCTCATATGCTAACTACTACTTTCTTATTGGTCTACTATTTTTCTATATCTGTTTTTCTTCTTTTATGAGTAATATTATCTTCTTCTTTAATATTAAGCTTTATCAAAATCTTTGGTTTGAATTAATTCTAATACTTTTTTTTCAAGTATTGTTTGTTCGACTCTGTTTCTCATGTTTTCTACTTGTGTATTGTTCATTTTTCTCTATTGGTTAATGGTTATGGTTTCCATGTCTAAGTGTAACAGTATTTCTGGATAGTTCTGAAATATGTTGTATAGTTGGTACATTGTTTTAACATGTAGTGTTGAATTCATTTTCTTTCCAATAAATTTTTCAATTTGTTGTATTATGTCTTGATTGAATATTTTCTTGGATTTATTGATATACAACTCCTGAATATTCAACTTTTGACTTAACTGATAGTAGCAGTATGATATTGGAAGTCGTTTTGTCCATTGCTTCCAATTTTTTTTTGTAAGCTTTTCTGTTAGTATCATAATAGGTATTTTTCCAAAAATGTTTTTCACTTTTTCTATTAAGTTATCTGTTTAGTTTTTATCATTCTTTGGTGGCCACTAATATGGTGTATTTTTTGTTTTTTTTTGGGTGTTTTAATAGTAAATTATTTGGTTGTTAATAACAATTTCCATGTCTAACTGTTGTTAACTTAAGGTTTGGAACAATTGTTGAGCTATAGTGTGAATATAATCTGGTATTTCTATTTTTCTTGGTTGTTTTTGTCATATATATTGTGTCTTTATATACTCTTTTGGTTGTTCAATTTGACGTGTTTGGTTTAATAACTATGATTGGTTCCAAATCTCATGGAATTTCATCTGGTTGAACTAGTATTTTTTGTACTCCCAGTTGTGGAATGTTATTGGTAGATGATGATGATGCTATCTGGTGATATGGTTTCAGTTGATCACTATGTGCTGCTTTGATTAAAATTTTATTGTCCCATCTTAATTTATAAGCTCTATTTCCTAGAATTTCTTCTATGTGAAATGGTCCATCCCATTTGGAGTCAAATTTTCCACTCCATTGTTTTTCTGCTTTGGTATAATGTAATAGTACTTTGTCTTCAATTTTGAATTCAACTGGTTTATCTGGTAGTTGGTTATTGTGTCGTTTTTTTGCTTTTCTTGTGACTTTTGGATGTTATCAGCTGTTTTTTGTTATCTGTTTTCTAGTGTTTTTATTAAGTCATATGTTCTTTTCAACAATGTTTCTTAGAAATTATCTTCTGTTATTGGTTTTGTTGGATATGTTTTGAATTCTATCTCAACTGGTAATGTTGCTGTTCTACCATATACCAATTCAAATGGTGTTGCTTGTGTAGTATCTTACTTCATTGTCTAATAAGCAAATAATACTGATGGTATAAACAAATTCCATTTATTCTGGTTTTTTTGGCTAATTTTGGCTATTGCTTCACACAGTGTTCTATTAAATCTTTCAACTAATCCATTCATTTGTGGATGGTATGGTGATGATAATGGTCTTTTAATTCCAAATCTTTGACTTAATTCTGTCAATGTTCTGTTCACAAAGTGGGTTTCTTGATCTGATAGTAGTTCTTTTGAACATCCATATCAACAAATCAAATTTTGATGAATGAATTTGGCAATGGATTCTGCATCTGCTCTTTGAATGGCTTTTGTTTCTGGCCATTTAGTGAGATAGTCCATGGCTACTGCAATATATCTGTTGCCTTTACTGGTGATTGTCAATGGTTCTACTAAGTCAATTTTAATATGGTTGAATGGTTGTCCTACTTTGATTGGTCTTAATGGTTCACTGGGTTTTGTTCTATCTTTTCTTTAACAAGCATCACAACTTTGAACATATTAAATAATGTCTGGATACATTAATGGCCAATAGTATTTTTTTCTGGTTCTTTCTATGGTTGCTTTTTTATGAAAATGTCTTGCTGTTGGATCTAAATGCATGTTAAATAGTATTGTTTCTTTCTCTGGTTCAGTGATTACTTTGATTGGTTGATCTGGATTTCTTCTGTTCTTCTGGTAAAATATATTTTGATGGTTGATAAAATATTTTGATTGTTGTTTTATGCTTTTTTGTTCTTGTTGAGATAATTTCTCCTTAAACAATTGAGTATTTATATAATGTTAGAGTTGTTGGTATTTTTGTATATTTATCTTTTGTTATATTTTTGGGTTGAAATGTTTTTAGATTTGTCTCATTTGCAACAATCCGTCAACATTTTCATTGTTTTTTTTTTTTTATAATGTACTGTATAATTAAATGGTAAAAGTTTTATTTTCCATCTGGTATGGCAATTATCTCCAAATTTTTGCTTCTGAATTGAAGTCAATCCTTTGTAATCAGTGTATACATCAAACTTCTGACTCAAGTATTCTTTCCATTTGATAACGGCCCAATAAATAGCTAAGTGTTCCAGTACTGAAGTTCCATAGTTCTTTTCCGCTGGACTTAAGCTTCTACTGGTGTAAGCTATTGGATGTTCTCTTCTATCTGGTCTTTTTTGTGATAGTACTGTTCCCAATGCTTGACCAGATGCATCAATTGTAATTATGAATGGCTTATTATAATCCGAATAGATTAGTACTGGGGCTTGAATAAGCTTTCTTCTTAATGTATTAAAAGCTTCTTGTTGGATTTCTGTCCATTCATATTTGGTGTTTTTTGTTTGGAGCTGGTGTAGTGGTTGAACTATTTTGGAAAAGTCTTTAATGAAGCAGCAGTAGTATCCAGCAAATTCCAAGAATGCTCTCAATTCTGTAAGATTATTTGGTACTGAAAAGTTCTTAACAATTTCAATCTTGTCCAGATCCATTTTGATTCTATTTTTGCTTACAACATGCCCCAAAAACTTAAGTTTAGTTTTGCCAAAGAAACATTTAGTTGTATTTAGCTTTAATCTGGCTCTTCTTAGTCTTTTAAACATTTGTTGAAAATGATATAGATAATCATCAAATGTTTTTGAGAACACATTGGTGTTGTCTAAGTAAACAACTACTGATTTTCACAGTAGTCCAGTATAGACAATTTCCATAAGCCATTGGAATGTTACTGGTATATTCATCAAGCCAAATGGCATAACTTCAAATTCAAAATTTTTTTCTTGTGTTGTGAAAGCTGTTTTCTCCTTATCTTCTGGCTTCATGGCTACTTGTTAGTAACTACTGTCTAAATCTAATGTTAAGAACCATTTTTTTCTGCTGAAAGCATCGAATAATTCTTGGATCTTTGGTGTTGGATAGCTATCACCTTTAGTTACTTCATTCAGTTTTCAGTAGTCCACACAAAAATGGATTTTTCCATTCTTTTTATGGACCAGTACTACTGGTAATAATCATGGACTTATTAATAGTTGAATTAACCCATTGTTAAGCATCCAGTTGATTTCTTGATAAATGATTTCATGGCTGGCTGGTGGTACTCTGTATGCTTATTGTTTGATTGGCATTGCATCTCTGGTCTTGATTTAATACTGAATTATGTCAGTTTTGCCAAATTCGTTTTTGCTAGCAAAGATGTCATTGAAATTGTTGAGTAACATCATAAGTTGCATACATTGTAGTGAGTCTAAGTTCCTTATATTCATCTGTTCCAACTGTTTCTGTTGAAGCAGATAACATTTTTCTTGTCCATATATGGTTTGTGATGTAATATCCACATATCTGCATAGTTGTGGAAAATCTGAAATGGTATCTGGCTGTTGGTCTTCAATTTCAATGGTTAAATAGCCAATAATGATTCTTTCTGGTATTTTTAAAACATTTCCCGTGTTGTTGTAGATGGGAATTTTGATGTGATTATGGTTTTTGGCTGGTATGTAAAGATTGGTAAGTCCAATTTCTCCTGATTTACACAGTGTTGCTTCTGTCTCAAAAATTTGCATCTGATCTTTCACTTTTTTTTCTATAACTACTGTGTACTGGTTGTATAGTAGAATAGAAATTGATTGACAGATTGAGATAATTTCTCTTTTGTCAACAATTTCTTCCTTTGCCATATTAACTGGTACATCTATTCTATTCATTGATCTAAATCTCTGTATCCCTCTAGCTGTGATCCCTAATTCTTCTCTGTTTTTCACTAACACTAGTTGAGTTATTTTCACCAGAAGTAGGAAAATTGTTTGTGCTATCTTTTTATTGGGATCTATGATATATGCTTTTTCTGAGTCATTTTGTAGCATAGCAATGATATTTCCTACATATTCTGCATCAATTATTCTTCCTCTGATGTTGATCTCCTTTTTCGCTAAACTACTTCTGAATGCTAATTGAACCATTGTCATTGCTAAAATTTCCAGTGCTATTTTCAGATTGATGCAAGTGTACAAATGTGGTTTCAATTTGATGGGATATTTCCCTGAATATTTCAGATCAAATCCTGCATTAGTATCATGTGTGCATTCTGGCATAATACTTTTATTATTATTACTGAACCATTTGAGTTCTTGTTTCTTGGTGAGATCAGAGAGTGCAATGTATGTTTTGGGGTTTGAATCAGAGTCCAAATCATTGTTATCTTTGTTGCCATATTGAGCAGAGCTGAAACCATTATTTTTGTCGTCATTGTTGTCAGAGTTTGAATCAGGATTGAAAATTAATTCCAATTTTAATGTGCAGCTACTAATTGGTTCTTCCTCTGAAATTGTGTAGATCATGTGTAGTGGTGGATTGTAAATAAGGTCACACTTATTACAATTTTGAAAGTCACATGGGATCAAACAATAATCACATAGTTGGGTTTTTATTTGGGCTAAATGCTGCTCTTATTCCTCTTTTGTTGATGCCAAATTTTGGTAGTGCTCATGGAATTCTTCTGGGCCTGCTTCCAGGTCCAGGAAAGTGTCTGGATTGGGAATCAGAACAATATTGACTGGCTCCAGAGAGTTGTTTTTGATTTCCAATATTTTACTAGACATAGTACTTACTACTTTGGCATTTGCCATTTGCCAAATCTTGTCTTTGTCATGTAGATAACTATCCAAGCAAGATATTACACAGTGCCAGACAGCAGTTATTGGCATACCATGACTTACCCAATTGCTGATAAGAATTGTGTATTGGCATAAAGCATCGTACATTCTTTTTCATCCAGGAATGTCATTCCACATTCCTTCATTTAGTAGTTGTTTACTGCAAGTGAGATAGAGTTTGTTGTTCTATTTGTCTTGTCTTTTTGGGTAGCCATAGCATTTGTGGTGGCAAGGCTTGCAATAATAGTGGATTCGCATCCAGTAATCTTTGTCTGGCGCAACCCAAGCTCCCATAGAAAAAAGTTTCTTCCCATAGTTCTTACATTTGAGAGATATATATGGTGGCTCTTTAATTAGTTCTCATGAGTATTCTCTTTCCCAGCCACTAGTTATTTTTTTTGTGGTGGTGGTTTCTTTGATTATATCTTCTTTTTTCTTTTTTCTTTTTTCTTTTTTTTTTGTTAGTTTTTTCCCATTCCCAGGTTGGTAGTTTGTTTAAGTCATTGTTGGTTTCCCAGTCTTGGTCAGCATTCTAGGTAAGTTTTTTCTTTTGTTTTCCTTTTCTGTTATCATTCTAGGAGAGTATTGGTGGTAACTTGTTATGATCTTCTTTAGCCCATGACACTTGATAGGCTTTCTAGGTAGGTTTTTTTTCTTCTTCCTCAAACTCGATGAGTGGTGTTGTCGATTTGGTGGTCTTAAAATGGCCACATATGGCTGATACATGTGTGTATTGGCCATTCTGGTTCAGAAAAAGAAACAATATTGTTCAACATGCACTCAGACCCAACAACAAGACATTTTCACAAAGAAGCGACCATAGAAAGAGCCAAAAAAAGATACTATTGGCCATCAATGTATTCAGATATCATTCAATATTTTCAAAATTGTGATGCTTTTCAGAGAAGAAAAAGAACAAAACCCAGTGTTACCAGAGATTTTTGGTCTCTTTTTTTAAATGTTGTAAATGTCTGTTGGTTGCAAATTTACATTTTCTAGAAGTAGTTGAACCTCCAGTAACTGAATTTATCTTCAAATTATCTCCTATAATTTGAACTGCTGGGCTTATAAGTGGAATGGCCAATTTTTTGCCAGTTACTTTATGTAGTTATGTTGTAGTAAACGTTAACTCTTTCCCAGGAATTACTCATCTGGAAGCTCACTAAAATGTGTAATTACTTTGCTGTGAAAGTCAACTCTTCTACAAGAATCTTGTCTGTAGGCTACCCTAATGATTTGTAATAAGAAAATAAAAGAAAAATAAAAGAAATGTAAAAGAAATAGGATTTTATCAAGGGAAACGTTTTCTATCCAGGCCTGGAGTCATTAACAGTTTATTGAAATTGGTAGCTAATCAATTTCAAAACGTTAGTTGTGTTAAGGAAATTTCAAGTGTAATAATTTAAGAATTTGGTTTTTAAATATTTAATTTTTATTTGATTTTGTAAAAGATGATTTGTTTCAATTAAGATATGTAAAGTAAGATATTATAGTAAGATACTATAAAAAGATACATTTCCTTGAAGAGAGAAGCTCTTCTTTTATACAACTTGTTGTAGTACTAGTCTTTGAACTTGCACTTTTCTCTTTGTTACACTTTGAGTGAACTAAAGATACATTTCGGTGAATTTACAAGTTATTTCACTGAACTATTGATTATTTCAGCAAATTTTTATTAATTTCAGCGAATTTTGATTATGTTAAAAGATTCAGAGTATTGTGTAATTTGATTATCTTAATTTCTAAAGTACAAATCGGATTATTGATTGAGTAATGATATTTGATAATTTGATTAAATAATAAGTGATAATTGAATTAATAATAATGTATGCTAATTAATAATAGGAATTATAAAGATAATTTCATGCTAATTAATAGCTAAAATTCTACTAGTAACATAATCTCCTCCTTAAGACTAAGCTCTGTCAAAGTCCAAGCACTATCTGTGATGTTAAAATAGTGGTCCAAGATAATTGAAGTGATTTGGTCTGAAAATTGTTGAAATTTCAGTTTTGTGAGTTTTCCAATGTATTGAACTTTCATTGATTGGAGTATTGAATTTTGTAAGATGTTTTCACAAGTGGTAAATAAATTATAAAGTCTAAAAGCTGCTCTAAGTTTGTAGCAAGTGTTTGTTAATACAGCTGCTGTCTTAAATTCATTGCGAATTTGTTTTTGTATAGTCTTAGGAGTGATGTTGGTTGCTTCAAGTTCCAGTTTTTGTTCGTAAAGTGTTTTCCCAATATGAAAATATCTATATATAAGAGTATGTTCATTGTTCTGTTCATTAAGACATAGTAAAAGTTTCTGTTGAATTGTGGCATTTGGTGGAATGTCAATAGGGGCAATTTAAAAGTTTTTTTTCAGTGCTTGCTTCAAAAGTTCTGGTAACCTTTTTTCAGAATGATCTTTTGTTTTTCTTCTATAGGGGTGGTAGTTTTAAGAATTATTTACTATTGGGGCTGTGGTTTCTTTTTAAATGTAATTAATTTGACTTCCATTAATCATTATGGATAAGTCAGGAAGTGTTTTCAAAGCTAACATTAATTTTTGGGATATTTGTTGAATATTTTGGGGAATAATCATAATAAAATTGACTAATTAATAAAAAAGGAGAATAAAAAAAATTATTTTTGGATATGGGGTTTTATTTGTTTTTGGGTTTGTGTGTTTTTGTAATTTAATTATTATTTTTGTCTTTGTGTGTTATTAAAAAGATTATTGTAAAATTATATTGAATTTAAGTGTTCAAGTTTGGCTGTTGTTCTATTATAATTATTGGTTCTAAATTTCGGGGAATATCTTCAGGTTTAATTAAAGGGGAATGTGTACCAATTTGTGGAATTAATGATTTATAATTGTTTTTGAAGTGATAGTGTTTCAATCTATCTCCATGTGCAACTTTTGCTAGTATTTTGTCATCAAGTCTTAACTTGTATGATCTATTGCCTAGAATTTTGTGAATATAAAATGGTCCATTCCATTTGTTTTCAAATTTTCTACTCCATTGTTTTTTAGCCTTAGTTCTGTGTAAGAGAACTTTATTTCCAACTTTAAATTCGTTGGTTATGGGTGGTAGTTTGTTGTCATGTCTTTCTTTTTGTTGAGTTTGAGAATGTTCAATATGAGTTGCTGCTGTTCTTCTTTTTCCTTCCAGTGTACTAAGAAGAGTGTAGGCCCTTCTTTGGAGTGTTTTTTGAAAGTTCTCTTCATTAATTGGTTGTACAGGGTATGTTTCTATTGTGAAATTAATTAGTAATGTTGCTGTCCTTCCATAAGTTAAATCAAATGGTATGTGTTTCATAGTATCTTGTTTTAGTGTTTTGTATGCTAATAACACTGATGAAATAAAGATATCTCATTCCTGCTCAAAGTCTGTTGAGACTTTGGCTAGAGATTCACACAATGTTCTGTTGAAACGTTTTACAAGTCCATTTGTTTGAGAATGATAAAGTGATAATAGAGGTCTTTTGACATTGAATTGTTCACAAATTTCTTGTATCAAGTTGTTTATAATGTGTTCCTTGATCAGATAAAAGTTTAATTGGACATCCATGTCTACAAATAATGTCTTTATAGATGAAATTTGCTACTAATTTTGTATCTACTCTTTGGATGGCTTTAGCTTCAGGCCATTTGGTAAGATAATCTACTGTGACTGCAATATAACAATTTTTTTGAGTTGTAATAGGTAATGGTCCGACTAAATCAATTCCAACTCTGTTAAAAAGTTGTCCAACTTTGATTGGATTTAAAGATTCTATGGGGCGAGTTCCTCCTCTTCTTTGACAACTATCACAAGATTCTATATATTGTTGAATGTCTTTTTGCATTTGAGGCCAAAAATAATGTTCAAGAGTTCTTTGTATTGTTCCATCTCTTCCCAAGTGTGCTGAAGAAGGATCTATGTGCATGTTGTATAAGATTGTTTCTTTTTCATTCTTTTGTACTAATCTGAGTGATTGGTTTGGATTTCTACGATTTTTGTAATAGATTTTGTTGTGGTGTATAAAATATTGTTTGGATTGGTGTTGTAATTAATGTTTTTCACTTGAAGACCAATTTTTTGGCATGGTGAGAGTCTCCAAATAGTTTTTAATGTTGTTGTAGTTTTCTGAATCTATTGTTGTTATTTGTTCTGCTGTTTAAGTTTGTTGGTGTTTTGTTGGTGTTAATGTTGGTATTAATATTGTCTTATTCTTGAAAGGCTGTCAATATTAGTGTGTAGTTTTCCTGGTTTGTGATGTACTATATATTTGTAGTCTGCTAAAAAATCATTCTATTGAGACTGTTTGGTACTTTGTTCTTTTTTATTTTTATTGAGCCATTTGAGGCCAATATTGTTAGTTATGATGTCAAACTCTTTTCCATTCTTTAGGTATTGTTGAAAGTGTTTGAGAGCCCAAATGACTGTGGCAGCTTCTAGTTTTGTTGAGCCATATTTGAGTTCTGTTGGCTTGAGTGTTCTACTAGCATAGGCAATGACTTGTTCTTGGCCATTTTTATCCAATTGTAATAGGATGACACCAAAAGCTATGTGTGAAGCATCAGTGGCTAGTTGGAACCATTTGTTAAAGTCTGGGTAAGCAAGAACTGGGGCTGTTGTCAATCTTGTTTTGAGGATTTTAAAAGCTTTTTGTTATTCTTCTGTCCATTTGTATGGCACATTTTTGTTGATAAGATAATTGAATAGTTTGGCAATTTCTGAGAATCTCTTTATAAATTTCTAATAGTAGGAGCTAATCCTATAAATCCTCTTAGTTCTGTGGTATTTTTGGGAGTTTGAAAGTTTTTGACAGCACTAATTGTTCTAGGGTTTGGTTTGACTCCATCTTTGCTAACTATGTGTCCAAGAAAAATTAAGCTTGTTTTTCCAAAATAATATTTCTCAATATTCAACTTCAATTCTGCTTTCTGTAATCATTGAAAAACTTCTCGCAGATGAATAAAATGGGCTTCAAAGCTTGGTGAGTACACATCAGTGTCATCAAGGTAAACAACTACTAATTGCCATAAGAGTCTTTTATATACAACATCCATGAGTTGTTGGAATATTGCTGATGCATTGCAAAGTCCAAAAGGCATAACATTGAACTCATAGTTTCCTTTTTGGGTGGTAAATGCTGTTTTGGGTTTATCTTTTGGGTCTATTTCGACTTGTCAGTATCCACTTTCCAAGTCTAAAGTTGAGAAAAACTTGGCTTTTCCTAAAGCATCTAACATGTCATCAATTCTTGGGAAAGGGTAGGCATCTCCAATTGTGACACTATTCAATTGTTGATAATCAACACAAAATCTGATTTTTCCGTTTTTTTTTTTGACAAGAACTACTGTGAGGCCCATAGACTTCTTGATGATTGAATTAATCTGTTATTGAGCATTTTTTGGACCTCTTCTCTAATAAATTGGTGGCTAGCAGGTGGAACTCAATAGGCTTGTTGTCATTTTGGTGGAGCATTTCCTGTATGAATTTGGTGTTAAACAATATCCATTTTTCCAAGGTTATTGTTGTCTTTTGCAAATATATCTGCAAATTCAGCTATCAATTGTTTCAATTGTCTTTGTTGTTGGGGTTCCAAGAGACCCATGTTGATTCGAGAGAGTTTTTCTTCCAAAAAGTGGTAGTTTTCAGTGGTAGAAATGATGTTTAGATTTGGAAGTAGTGTATGTCTTATAATTTCGATGAAATTAGAGACAATTTGAGGGTTTTTATCTTGAAAAATGTTACTGTGTATGATTCCAATCTCTAGTTTGTTCAATAAGACAATGGGGTAATTATTGAGGTTATAGAATGTAACTCAAAATTTTTTCATTCCTTTAAGAATATAAACGTTTGGGATTGAGATTTCATGCTTCAAACAGATTTGTTTATTGGATTTAAAGATTTGTTGGGTAGTGGTGGGTTTTGAGCAAGTGTAAATTTCGTGATGTTTACTAAAAGGTGAAATGGTAATTGGTTGGGGAAGTTGAAGAATCTGGTAAGATTCATTCTGTGTATTAAAAACTATGTTTACTGGAACTGTAAATCATTCAGTTGAACCAAAACCTTGAGTTTCTCTTTCACTTTTTCCCAATTGTTCTCTGTTTTTAACTGATTGTAACTCCGAAATGTTAATTAGGAGTAGGTAAATTGCTTGGGCAATTTTTTCAGCATGTTCAATTCTGAATAGTTTGTCTGTTTCATTTTGTAACATGATGGTAATGTTTCCAGTATATCCTGTATTTATAACTCCTTCTTTAACATTGATTCCTTTGCTTGCCAATGATGATCTGGATGCAATTTGAACCATTGCTCCAGGTAAAATTTCAAAAGCAATTTTGAGATTGATTTTTGTTAAGGACTTTGGTTGGAGAACCAAAGTATCTTTTCCTGGATATCTTAGGTCATATCCAGCATCAATTTCGTGTGCTTTTTCTGGTCTGATTCCTTGACCATGGTTGTCGAAATATTTAAGTTATAGAGATGATTGCTTTTTAAGAAGATAGATAGGGGTGGTTGGTAGTTCTTCTACCAGTTCAGATACTCCAAATTCAATTTCATTTTCATTATTTTTCTCTGGCAGGGGAATGCTAAGAGCATAGCATTCTGGACACTATTTGTCATCACAAGGCATGATGTATTCTTCACACAATTGAATGTTCATTTGCTCTAATCGTTGAATTTAAGCTTCTTGAGTTGGGTATGTGTGGCTTGCAATTTGGTGGTAAGTTTCTACTTCATTTTTATAATCAACTCCAGCTAATTTCATGGTATACTCAATGTATTCAGCTTCTTTCATTTGGTGGACATCTTCTTGGGTGGCTCTATTAATTAATGTCATTGCTAAGTCAAAAATCATTTCAGTATCATGAGGGTAATGGTAAAGTTTATTGAGAGCACTGTTGTATGCTGCATCAAATGGTGTTCCTCTTCTGACTTTTTCCGAAATTGATAGAGCATATTAACAGGTTTGATCACATACTCCTTCTCTTATTGCAATATCAATCCAGTTGTATTCTTCTGGTAACATATCTCTACATGTAAGACAAGGTGTGTTGTCCTATTTTTCATTTCTTTTTGGAGATTCAAATCGTTCTCTATGGCATGCTTTGCAAAAGTAACAGGTATGAGTTTCATATTCTTCTTCTGGAAAAATACATGCTCACATTAATGAAAGTTTTTTGTTGTAATCTTTGCATTTGAGTGAAATATAGGGTGGTTGTTTCTATGGTTTTGGTGTAGAATATCTAACTTTCTTCCATTTTCTTGATTCTTCAAAAATCTCCTGTTCTGTTTCTTCAGCCCAATTGGATGTTGATCCAAGAGCCATGTAGATTTCAGTAAGTGGCATTTCTTTCTCCTCTTCAAATTCAAATACTGGGGCTTTTTCTGATTATTTGTTAAAAGTACCACAAGTAACAGGTACTATGGTGTATTGTCCTTGGTATGAAATTTTTAATTCCTGAGTTTCCCAGTCCAAGTTTGTATTGGCCTTAAAAAGCCAATTATTTCCGACCAGAGCTTGGTATTGGGGTGCATCTATGACTAAAACTTTGACTGAAATAGTGATTCCATTAATGGTAAATGAAAAATTGTCAATTTCTCCTACTGGTGTCTTTTTCATACCATCTGCTGTAACAATTACAGTTTGGGCTGGTCTGTCAACAGTTCTTTGAAGCTGTTGTATTAACTGGTAGGTGATAATACTTCCAGCTAATTCACTGTCTAGAATTAGTTGGATGGGTTTTCCTTCTACTGTAGCTTTAGTGTACATGACAGTGATAGCTCTTTGTTCATTAGCTGCTGCATTACTAAGCAAAAATGGTGATTCATTTGCTTCAAATTCGAATGAGAATATATTTAAAAGGTTGGCATTTTGGGCAATTTGAGCTGGTGAAATAGTGTTGTTGGAAAGGTTTGATCTGGGTGCTACAACTTTACCTTCAGAAAGTGCAGGTTGTTGAAAATCCGATTTCTCTGGTATTGTAAGATAACTGGGTTGAGTGTGATAGTAATTGGGTCTTTGTTGACCAGAATTTCAGAGAACCAACTGGTTATTTAAATTGATTCTGTTGTTGTTATTCTGAAATTGATTTTGGGGTGTGAATTGGTTATGTTGAACCAATTTTTTTGCTGGTACTTGATATTGTTAAATGGGTGGTGTCTGATATGACTGAATTGGTAAAGGTTGCTGATATTGTTGCTACATTGGTTGTGAAGCTGGTTAATAGTAACTGTTTTAATTTTGTGGTCTTGGTAAATAATAGGTTGGTAGTGGAAATTGGTAATAAGATTGTTGTAGTGAAAAGTAACATTGATTACTTCTGTTTTGTTGGTCTCTTTGTAATTTTCTACAATCTCGTTTCTAGTGTTCTGGAATTCCACAATAATGACAATTTTGAGGTTGGTTGTTGGATGGTGATCCAAAATTGTTTTGGTTGTGTTGTTGTAAGAGTTGATATCTTTGTGGTTGTTGTTGCTGTTGTTGTTGGTTTGTGAAGTAGCTTTCAACCTTCTTTGTAAGTTGGTTTATTTTCTCTTCAGCTGTTGAACTGGTTTTTCCAATAGCTAGATTGATGAGTTTGGTGTGATTTGCTTCTTCCATAGTCATTTCATAATTCGTTGAAGAAGTTTGTTGAATCTTCCAAGATAGGTTATAACAGTTTTAGATGTTTCTTGTTTAATATTGCAAAAGCGATTGTGGAGAGTAATAGAGGTGTTGTTGTCAGTAAATTGTTGTAAGAAAGCATCTTTGAATGCTTGCCAGTTCTCAAATGGTTCTTCTAAATTTTCAAACCATTCTTCTGCTGTTCCTTGGAGAAAGTAGGGAATTGCTTTAAGCATTCTTGCTGCAATCCAACCATTTGCATCTTCTGCTTTTTAAACTTTGTCAAGCCATTCTTAAAGACTGGTATTATTGTCTTCACCAGTGAATTCTGGAATTTTTGCAATGTAAGCAGTTGCCATTTCTTCTTTGTTTCTTGTGATTTCTTCTGGTTTTGATTTAGTTTCTTCACTTTCCAAGCTTTCTGAATGATTATTTTCGTTTTTCTGTAAGTAATTAATGATATTGGCACTTGTTGATATTGGTTTTTGTTGTTGAGTAGGATTTCTAAGTGACTGAAAATCTTCTGGTTTGGAGAAACAGTTAAGTGGTAAACTTGGTGTTTGTGGTTGAACAAGTAAAATTGGAAATGGTGTAATAGAAAGTGCTAATTTGATACTGGGTTCTTGTTCAGGTGTTTACAAGTGTTTGGCAGTTGTCTTTGGTAGTATTGGAGTGTTTGGAGTGGTTCTTGAGTATTGTTTTACTTTTTGTTTGTCTTTGTTGCTTGTCTCTGTTTTTGATTCAAAGTTAAAAGAGTATTTGGGCTGTACTGGGTATTTTTCTTCACAATACTCAATAATATTAAAATTAAGTTCTTGGAAGTAGGTAGCAAGTGTTTTACTGTTCAGGTTTTCTGTTCCCAATTGTGAATAGTACACTAAATTATTGTAGAGGTTGCTTCTAACTTCTGAAATGTTGTAGTTTCCAAAAAGATAATTGTTGATGTGATTTTCAATGTATTGGTATACTAATTTCTTAACAACTTCAATTCCGTCTGGGATGTTGAATCTTTGCTTGCAGTGGGTGTAAATTGACTGATGATATCTTAGAGTTGTTGTGTCTGGTGTGGTCGCCACTTTGAATTTGTTGTTACTGTGTTATTTCTATAGGAGAGTACCAAATATTACCAGAGGTTTTTGGTCTCTTTTTTTGAATGTTGTAAATGTCTGTTGGTTGCAAATTCATGTTTTCTAGAAGTAGTTGAACCTCCAGTAACTGAATTTATCTTCAAATTATCTCCTATAATTTGAATTGCTGGGCTTATAAGTGGAATGGCCAATTTCTTGCCAGTTACTTTATGTAGTTACATTGTAGTAAACATCAACTCTTTCCCAGGAATTGCTTGTCTGGAAGCTCACTAAAATGTGTAGTTACTTTGCTGTGAAAGTCAACTCTTCTACAGAAATCTTGTCTGTAGGCTACCCTAATAATTTGTAATAAGAAAATAAAAGAAAAATAAAAAAATTGTAAAAGAAATAGGATTTTATCAAGGAAAACGTTTTCTATTCAGGCCTGGAGTCACTAACAGTTTATTGAAATTGGTAGCTAATCAATTTCAAAACGTTAGTTGTGTTGAGGAAATTTCAAGTGTAATAATTTAAGAATTTGGTTTTTAAATATTTAATTTTTATTTGATTTTGTAAAAGATGATTTGTTTCAATTAAGATATCTAAAGTAAAATACTATGGTAAAGTACTATGAAAAGATACATTTCCTTGAAGAGAAAAGCTTTTCTTTTATACAACTTGTTGTAGTACTAGTCTTTAAACTTGCACTTTTCTCTTTGCTATACTTTGGGTAAACTAAAAATATATTTTGGTGAATTTACAAGTTATTTCACTGAACTATTGATTATTTCGGCAAATTTTCATTAATTTCGGCGAATTTTGACTATGTTAAAAGGTTCAGGGTATTGTGTAATTTGATTATCTTAATTTCTAGAGTACAAATCGGATTATTGATTGAGTAATGATATTTGATAATTTGATTAAATAATAAGTGATAATCGAATTAATAATAATGTATGCTAATTAATAATAAGAATTATAAGAGTAATTTCATGCTAATTAATAGCTAAAATTTTACTGGTAACATCAATGAACCATTGAGACCAATCAAAGTAGGACAACCATTTGATCACATTAGAATTGACTTAGTCAGACCACTAACAATTACCAGTAAAAACAACAGATATATTGCAGTAGCTATAAACTATCTTACAAAATGGCCAGAAGCAAAAGCCATTCAAAGAGCAGATGTAGAATCTATTGCTGAATTCATTCATCAAAATCTAATTTGTCAACATGAATGTCCAAAAGAATTATTATTTGACCAAAAAACTCATTTTATAAATAGAACATTAGCAGAATTAAGTCAAAAATTTGGAATAGGAAGACTATTATCATTATCATACTATTCACAAACAAATGAGTTAGTTGAAAGATTCAACAGAACATTGTGTGAAGCAATAGCCAAGATCAGCCAAAAAAACCAGAATAAATGGGATTTGTTCATACCATTAGTATTATTTGCTTATTGAACAATAAAGCAAGACACTACACAAGCAATACTATTTGAATTAGTATACAGTAGAACAGCAACATTACCAGTTGAGATAAAAGTCAAACCATATTTAACAGAACCAATAACAAAAGAAAATTTCTAAAGAACATTGTTAAGAAGAACATATAACTTAATGAAAACACTAGAAAACAAATGACAAAAAGCAGCTAATAACATCCAAAAGTCACAAGAAAAACAAAAAGAAAGACATAATAACCAGCTGCCAGATAAACCAGTTGAATTTAAGATTAGAGACAAAGTATTCTTACATTGTACCAAAGCAGAAAAACAATGGAGTGAAAAATTTGACCCCAAATGAGATGAACTATTTCACATAAAAGAAATTCTAGGAAATAAAGCTTATAAATTAAGATAAAACAACAAAATCTTAACCAAAGCAGCACATAGAAATCAACTGAAACTATATCAAAATATAGTATCAACATCCACCAATAATATTCTACAACTGAGAGTACAGAGAATACTAGTCTAACCAAATAAGATTCCATGAAATCTGGAACCAATTATAATTATTAAACCAAACACATCAAATTAAACAACCAAAAGAATATATATAAAGACACAATATATGTAACAAAAGACAGCAGAAATAAAAATTACCAGTAACATCCACTTATTAGCACAACAACTCTTTCAAATAATCCAACAACAAAAGATGGAAATTACAATTAATCAACAAATCATCAGATATAAAAACACCAAAAAGAGACCATAAGATAAAATACGGAAAAAAACAGAAAACACTATTGACAAAATAATTACAAAGGTAAAATTAGTAATAGAAGCACAACCAAAAGTCACACAATATCAAAAGTTGACTATAGAAACTTGGAATTGGTGGATACAACAAATTCCAACAAACTTTTGTTATTTTTACTTGGGACAACACTTAAATATTCAGAATTTATATACAGATAAAACAAAATGATTATTTGACACAACAATACTGCAACAACTAGAACAATTTGTAAAGAAAAACAATTTGACCACATAAGCAAGAGCCATTTATTGGCTACATACTGGATTTCAAGACTGACCAGAGATCTTACTCAATCCAACAATAGATTCTATTACCATTAACCAAATGGGAAAAATAACCAATGCCCAATTTAAGAAATTACAAAACAAGATAACACAAGTAATTCTTGAAAAAGAGGTTCAAGAAATACTTAAAAACAAAAAATTAGAATTAGAAGATTTTGACAGAGCTCAATATTAAAAAGGAGGGAATAATGTTACTCATAAAATATAAAAAGTATATTAGCATATAAAATTAACCAATCAGAAGTAGCCATAGTAAATGTGGAATTTCAGGATTTCTCTTAAGAGAAATTGCAGGATTCCAGGAATTTCAGAATTCTTAAACAAGAAATTACAAAATTCCAGAATTCTTTTCAAGAGGAATTGCAAGATTCCAGAAATTCCAGAATTCTTGGTGTGAAAAATCAAGGAATTAAAGAATCTTAATTATGTATATATAATGGTAGCATTAGAAGAAAAAAAAACAGACTTCTGAGTTTAGATTTGATCTAAACAACTTTTTATATCACAAATATCAATAAAAACTTATTTACTATCTTAAATCTACTTTTCATTATCAACTCTTCATGTTGATAGTAATCAATACTTAAATTCACTGGAACAATAGCTCTTGATCACAGCTATTGACAGAATACTAACTTGTAATTGTCTTGGCTTATTTCTTTATTTTCTTTTATTTTTTTTTATTTTCTTTTGTTATTTCTTTTTGTTTTACTAATTGATTAAGAATTAAAAAATGCTGAGTTACAAACATTATAGGGATTAGTAAAAGACTCATAAAACAAGAGTAGAGAACTCATAGATTTAAGAATAGCTTATCAGAAGAATTACCAGTCATCATGCTGAGAAAGAAATTCGACAGAATTGTGATTTTGGGAAGTAATAGAAAAACAACTATTGAATCTTTGTTTATTATACAAAAGACTCAACAAAAACCTTCAGATCATGAAAATTTTTAGATACAGCTAATTTTCAGAAACCAACAGCATTATATTAATTGAGCACCACGTTACGAGTTTGTTATTTGCTTTAAGACCCCAAATAATCACCTGTAACAATGTTGAGCAAGATTATTGTTTATAATTATGGCCACTTCTGAGCTCAAGTAACCAAAATTTAAACTGAAAATAAAAATCTTTAAATCTGGAAATTTGGCTTTAATTCAAGACTTAATTTGTTAAGTTTCAGTAATTATTAAAACCAAATTGCCAAAATTAATATATTACCTAATGATATCTTCCTATTTAGCAACATTATTTAATTTTTTTATATTATACATTGCAAATTTTCAAATAAAATTGGTTATTAAGATACAAGTATTGCTAAGGAACTCAAACTTGCAATCATTTAATTCAACTTAGCCAAAACTAAACCAATTGTACTTTCAAACATGAGTTTTAATTTTAGACTACCAACTTTGGTTGTCAAAATTTTAGAACTGTTTAAACTTAAAACTGAAGCATCAAATACCATAAAAGAAAAAAAAAGAAGCAAAATCTGTGAGATATTTATTATCATACTCAAATTTAAAATAAAGTCTAATACCAAAGAAGAAATTAGAATCAAAGATTAAGAAGCAAAGACCAAAAAAATCAATTCTATGTTACTTAACTTGCATAGAATTTCAGAAATTTGGTCAGCCAACAATTCCAACAAACATTTTAGAGAATTCAAATAAGCTTCAATAAACAAAACATTATATAAAAATAAAAGAGCATCAACAACATAAAAACCACCAAAAAAAAGAAAGCCAAAACCAGAACCAGAAAAAACATCATCTGAAACAGAAATTAACAAAACTATTTAAGTCCAAGATTTGCCACCAAAGGTAGCAGAATATGAGATGAAAATATTTTTTTTAGTATATAGCTTGGCCAACTAATCATAATACAACTTTTTTATATGTCTTAGAAGCTAAACAAGTAAATACATTAAATACATCATATTTTATAGCAGAATGTCCAAAAAACCACACTTTTTATACCTAATTAGATCCAATTTAGTCCAAAAAAGTTTAATATCACCAAAAATTGGTTCTGTGCAAAATACAAAATTTAGATTATCATTTGAACCAAAACCAACTATAGCATAACAAATCCTATTACCAGTTTTAAATAACCAATTAATAACATATGTTTTTTTATTAGCTCTCTTTAAAAGAGCATGAAAATTATAAACAGTTGTTTTTACTGACAAAGTAAACAAAAACACACTGAAATAATTTCTTAACATTCAAGTTTCACAATTTTTTATAATTTTGGCCATATGTACAGAATTTTTACCTATTAAGAATAACCATCTGGCTGCCAACTGATTAGCTTGCTCTAATTTAATGAATTTTATCACAATTTTTTGACATAACCCAATTAGTCACACTTGGATCAATTTAATTTGGCCAAATTTAGATACTGTGGCAATAATCAATTTTTTTGGTATATCTATAAAAATTTTTTTAATGATTATAGTTTGATCTAAACAAAATTCTTGTCTTTTGACATTATTGTTTATGATAATTCTCTTATCTTTAGCCAATAATATGATCTTATTTATACTATCTTCAAATATAAATATTAATCAGATGATTTCTTCAAATTTTAAGAAGATAATAGTCCTTCCAAAATTATTGATTGATAAAAAAAGTTTTTTGACTATTTGAGTTTTTACATTTATTAATTTACTATCTATGATTAAGAGATTAATGTTCAAGACAAAAGACTTCCTAACAGAAACTTTCACTTAAATCTTAGTTATTTTGAAATCAATTCATTTTCTGTTCAAAGAAATAGGTAAATAAAAAAGAAAAAAATCTTATCATTATCTATGTTAAAGTTAAAAGAATTAATTAGAGAACCAAAAACAGTATTAGTATTAACTTGCTTAACTTTAAGAGTATTTGTTTTAGAATTGAACCACTTTTTCTTTTTACTACTTTCTTTATAACTAATATTACCATCCAAAAAGACCACTTTAGAAGTATTTTTATTTGTGTTTATTTTAGCAAACTGACCAACAACATGCTCTAAACCAGTAAAACTTAAATTTACTTCAGCATCTGAATGTTTTACTTTGTTAAAAAAAGCTTTTTGCTTCTGTGCTAAACTCTTACTAACTGAACCAAAAGCCAAAATTCGGATTGGTTTTTTTTAGCTGCAAAACTACTCATAATGGCAGTTAATTCAACAACAAAAAGGTTTGTTTCTTAGAAAATTATAAAATATAAAAACAAAAAAACCAAAAAACTTTTTTTATAAAAATTATTCTTTAAGAAATTATAGACATAAAAGAAAAAAAGTTTTTTTACCATTATATTTAGTTCTATAAATAAAAATATATTAAAAGAAATAACTAGAAAAAAATAAAATACTAAAATATTTTTTCAAAATTTTTTTGTTTTTTTTTTTAAATTAAATAGTTTTTATTAAAACTATATTTTAGTTTATAGTTTTATTAATATTAAATTTGTGTTTAAAAACAATATTAAGCTTTTTTGTATAAAGTTTGCTTTTTAAGATTTTTTAAATACTATATTTTAAATTGAACTTGTTGGTTTAATTTTTTTATTTTTAAAATAGCCAAATTTTTAATAATTTTTGAAATTTTTTTTTGTTATTATTTTATATAATATGTTTTTAAATATATTTGTGTACAATTTTAAAATAGTTTTTAGTATTTATAATAAAATTTTCAAAGTTTTATTATAATTATAAATATTTAGTAATATATTATTGTTTGGTTTTAAAAAAACTATTTTGGATAAATAGTTTCTTTATTTGGTTTCAACAATTTTGCATCTTATTATTAGTTATAGAACCCAATTTAGTTTTGTCTTCAAGAATGTATGTAATAAATAGAATACACTAATCAAGAAAAAATTGAGAATAAAGACTAGTCTGTTCAGAGACTTTCTCAATGAAACCCTTTACCACTTATTTTTGTATGGTTTAAAATCTTTTAAACAGATACAAACAGAGAGTAAGTCAGCTTTAGTGCTCTGTTTTTTAAATACTGATGAAATTTTTGGTCATTTGTTTAGCCATATGTCTTTGGATTTGCAAATTTCAAGTTAGTTTTCAGTGCATCTTTTGTGGATTTTTATTAGGTTGAAAATCAGTCCAGTTAACAACTTCCTGACTGGTAAAGTAAAAATTTTTCTGAATTATAATATGTCTTTTAACAATAATCTTTTTTCTGCATTTTGGTATTCAAAAAGCACTTTAATGTCTTCTGTTTTAAGGAATTCAGTATTCTATAATGTTTTCAAATTGTTTAAAAAGTTTAGTATTGTTTTTGTTGACTAATTATACAATAAAAAGAGATTAATTTTCAATTAAAAAAGCTTTTTTTGTTGAAAGAGACTCAATCCTAGAGGTTCAGTCTCTGTGTTCAGATTGGCATACAAATATTTGGTCAACTCTCTTTGCAGTTTTGTTTTGCAGTCTTTTACTAACAGCTTTCAGCTTTTGAGTGTTTTCAGTTCTGGTAGTTTTTCTTTAATGCAGCAGTATTTTTTTAATACTAATTTGAATGTTATTAATGTTTACATAAATGGTTTACTTAAGAACTTAAAAATGCATAAGATAAAGTGTGATGTGGCTGTATTTTTTGCAAATTTAAATCTGAATATTAGTGAATTGGTTTTTTTCATGATAATTAAATTACAGGCTATTGCCTTAGCTTTAGAATATGTCCCAACCAATAGTAGTATTATAATGCATTTAAACAGTCATACTGCTCTAAATGCTTGTGCTGTTGAATCAAAATTGGCTCTGCTGGATTTCTATAATTGATATTAAATGAAAAAGTATAGTATAATGAATTCTATTAAAAACAAAAGATTTAATATATTTTAGTTTAAGATTAAGGGCCACTCAGGTATATCTGATAATAAATATGTCAACAAGCTGGCTGACTTAGCTTTATGTTCAAATTTTGTATTTCTTGTTCTTATTAAAGAGAATTATATTAAAGCTGGTAAAGTGAAGGTGTTTGGAAATATTTGTTATTTTACTTACAGTGTTTTTAGGACTATTCATTGAGCTCATTAGAAGTTTAGATTTGGGTTTAATGTTATTAGTACAAATATGATTGAAAATGTGAATTGGAATCAGATTTCTTTAGTTTGGCACTCTAACTTATATATGACATCTGGTTTTACAAATAAATCTACTACTAATCTGCACTTGTATTTTATAAAAGCTTTGTATTGTCATTTGTTAATTATTATTAGAAAACATTTGTATAATAAAGCTTACCTTAGTGTGTTGTGTTTTCATTACAGAAAGATAAAACTTTCTAATTATTTGTTTACATGTGTAATAAACTTTGCTGTTTATAAAAACTTGCTTAATTCATATTTGATTTAGTAGATCTCTATATTGGAAATAAGTTTGTTATTATTTCGTGTTATGCAAATGCTTTCCATATATGCTTCAAACTTTAAGATATATATAGTTTTGTGTAAAGACTTTGTTTTTAGGAATTGGTATTTAGAAGCTTTGTTTGTTTTTGGCTGTGCTAAAATTGCTAGCAAGTTAATCATTAATCTGATAAGAGACTTGAAAGTGGCTCATTAAATAGAGATATGAATAGTAAAAACTAGGTTTAAAGTGATTATAAAAAAGAGTGATTTAATTATAAATAATGATTTAGTGCTTTTAGAAACTTATGGGCTTTTGTTATTACTTTCTAATAGTATTGTTAAATTACTTGGTATTGTAAAAATATATGGTGTTAGTTTTGGTTTTTGCAAGTCTTGCAGTTTTTTTTTGGTATTGATAATATAATGTTTGTTAAATAGTTCTATAATATTGCTCTGATTAGTCCAAGTGACTGGTTACATGTAGAAAGTGCATAATTTGCACCTAATTTGGATTACTTAGTCTAATATATTATGTTAGATAGTATTTGGATCTTACTCATTAAATATTAAAAAAAAATATATTATTGTTTATTTTAAGTTTTTTAATATAGGTACTATTATTTTAACAAATTAATTAATTTTAGTAAACAAACACAATATTGAATTTTATTTTGGCTATTCAATCTTTAAAACTAATTAACTAGTTTTTTAAGTTAATAATTATATATGTTTTATTTTTATTAAATAATAATTGTTATTTTTGGTTTTAAACACAATTTAAATATTGTTGTTATTAGAATTAATATTTTAAGAAAATATTGTATCTGGTAAAAAATATTTGAATATTAATAGTATTTTAAATATTAAAATTTTAGTTATTTGGTTTTAGATTATAAAATAATAATAATATTTTTTTTTTAAGTTTTTATTTTAATTAACTGCTTTTTTTAAAACTTTTAAATTATGTTTTATTAAAACTAAATTTTATGTTATGGTTTTGTTGATTTTTTTTATTATTGCTATTATTGTTAATTTTTTGGTCAGTTTTTATTTGACTGTTTTAAAATTTAAGTTAAATGTTTTAATTTTATTAATTAAGTTTATTATAAACTAATTAGTTCTATATTAATTATTACTTTGTTAAATATTTTTTCTATTTTATATAAGATATTTAAAAATATAATTATTATTATTTAAAGTAAAATATCTGTTTTTGGTAAAACTTTAAGTAAAGTTTTAATTAAAATCAATATTAAAATTAATCTTATAGAAAATTTTAATAATACTTTTAATATTTTTAATTAATTGTTTTCTAAAAATATTAGCCAAATAGTATTAAATATAAATTGTTATGTAATTAAATAATAATATTATAAATAATAGTTTTTTAATTATAATAATATATAAAATATTTTTTTAGAATAAGTTTTTTTTTATAGATTTAATATAAATTAACATTATATTTAATTATATATAAAAGATATATAAATTATATTTAATTTAAATTATTATGTTAATATTATTATAATTTAAGAATTTAATAAAAATTATTTAATCATAATATAACATAATAATAAATCTTAAAATAATAACAATTTACATAATAATAATTACAAAATAATATTAATAATTATTTTATAATAGCAACAAATATTATAGTATAATAGTAGTAAATATTATTTAAAATAAAAATAAAAATATAATATGTTTTTTTATAAAACTATAAATATATATATATAATAGTTTTAATATTAAAAAAAAATATTTTTTATGTTCTATATTAATTATTTTTAAAATTATTTGTAATTATTTATTAAATAAAACTGTTATTTATTAGCTAAATCTTGTAAAAAAATAATTTTTGATTAAATTTATTTATATTATTATTAATTATTCAAAACTTTATTGTTAAAATTAGAAAAAATACTAAAATATTATTAATATTTTGTATTTTTAAATTAAAAAAACACTTTTAACAATTGCAAAAATATGTTTAAAAAAAATTTCAACAATAATAAATGAATTTTAGATTAACTTTTAAAAAAAACACATAAATATACAACAATAACCAGAATTTAAAAAAAAGTTTATATTAATAAAAAGTTTTTATTATAATATTAGTATTATTATAAAACCAAAATTAAAAAATTTTTAAGAAATTAATCACAATTAAACCAAAAATATTAATAATTAATATACTAAAAAAACATTTTTATAATAATATATTGTATTAAATAGTGATTAAATTTATATATTAAATAAATAAATAAATAAAAAAATAATATTAAAATACTTATTTAAATAAAATAAAATACAAAATAAACAAAAAATTAAATTAGTAAATAATTAAAACAACAAAAAAAAGTTAAAACATAAAAATATATAATAAATATTATATATTAAAATAAATTTACATAAAAATATTAATCTATATTAATCATTAAAAATAATATAAAAACAATTTTTTTAATATTTATTTAATATATTATTTTATTATCTAATACAATACAAAAAATACTTTAAATTATGTACTTTTTATATGTAATTAGACATGTTAATATTATTAAAATTAAATAATTTATAATATTATAACAAAATTAAATAATTATAAAAATTAAATATAAATACAAATTAATTTGTAATTTATACAAAATAATATTGTTAAAAATAGTTTTTTTAAAATAAATAATATTATATTTTAATTAAATAATTTTATTATTTGGTATTTATTTAATATTGGTTTTAATTGTATATTATATTATAAATATGTATAAGTAACAAATAATAATATTAACAAAATTAATTTAAAAATAATAAATTTTATTATAATAGAATTAATAATAATATAAATACAATTAATTACAACTTACATATATAATAATTATTTGTTATATTTGATATTTTATTTTTAATATAATAATAATATAATTAAAAAAAAATTGGCTAATAATTAGTAAAATTATTTATTTTACCAACTTAATTTTTAACCAATTAAAAAACCAAATGATATTTTAGAGATTTTCACGGGACCACATCACTTGGTGGCATGATCCAATATCTGAGATATCGTGTCCTTTGACTTTGGACCTTTGTTTTTATAATTTTAAGAATCTTACAATGTCTCAACAATCTGTTAATACCAATAATCTGTCTGCTCCTGGTGTTCCTCCACAAGAGTCTCCCACTCAAGCCACTTCAAACATGGTTGAATCACAACCTCAAGCCATAGTAAGACCCGCTCAACCTTCTAGTAGAGGTAAAAAATCTCAAAGAGGGCGTGGTCGTGGTGGTTCTACTTCGGGAAATACAGCCTTGGGACCTCAGTCAATGCAACTTCAACAACAGCAACAAGCCCAAATGCAACAAACACAGCTACAACATGTACAATTACAGCAGCAGCAGCAAAGCCCACTTCCGATTCAACCACATCTACAACAAACACAACAAGTCGGACAGTCATCCCAACAGCTTCAACCTCAATATGTTAACGTCCAAACTCCGAGGCAGTACATGGGACAACCAATTCAACAAATCTCTCCCCATCAAGCTAACTTACAGTCACCATTGACCCATCAGGTAGCACAAGTTCAAGCTGCCCACCATCAACAACAACAAATTCAGCAGCAACAGCAACAGCAACAGCAACAGCAACAGCAACAGCAACAGCAACAGCAACAGCAACAACAACAACAACAACAACAGCAACAGCAACAGCAACAATATTTACACTACCGGCGCGCGCCAACCCAAAGGCCACCATATCTAGTTTCAACAACATTAGGACAAATGCAGCAATCAACACAACATAATAATTCGCTTGCTAGTTCAACTGAACAACTCTCTAATCAAATACGGCATATTCAGCAAACTCTTCAGCAAAGCGATTTGTCACCTGAGGAGAAGATGACTTTAGAAAATCAATTGAAAGAAAAATTGGCTAAGTTCAATGAACATCAACGCCTAATACAACAGCAGATAAATCTTCAACAGCTGCGACAACAGCAACAGCAACAAGAACAAAAGCAACAACCACACCAACAGTCGCCACCTCCACAGCACCCACAACAAGAACTACAGCAACAATTACCCAGGGTAGCTTCTTCTACAGTTAATCTTTCTCAAATGGTAGCTTCAAAAAGTCCAATAGTGATGGGACCTAACATATCCCTTGAAAAACAACTACAACAGCCCCAATCTTCAGTATTAGTATCTGATATTGTAAGCTCAACCCCTATTGCTATTGCAAAAAATATGCCGATAGCACAAAAAACTGTGGTCCAGCCAAGACCAAATCAACCGCTTGCAACACCTCCCATTGCAAGAGCGCCAACACCAATAGTACCATCCACTGCCAACATTGCCATCGCTCCTACGATCCCCAATGATGAAAATAGCAATGTGAATCAGGGGCTTGTTAAAAGTCGAAAAATCCAAGAATTAGTTGGGGAGATCGATCCAAATGAAAGGGTTCACCCTGATGTTGAAGAGGTGAATTGAACATATTTCGGATTTATCATTTTGGCTGCTCCCTTTTAACATGTTAACCTGATTCTTGGGTTACTGTACAGATTTTATTGGAAATTGCAGATGAGTTTATTGAGTCCGTCGGTTCAGGTGCTGCTTTGAACGCGATGCATCGTCGATCTAAACAAATAGATGTGAAAGATATTCAGCTCTATCTTGGTTATATATTTTCTTTATTCTGATTTTTAATCTTCGATTCTTACTCATTTATATTTGCATTTCACACAATAGAGAAAAATTACAACATTAGAATCCCAGGATTTGCTTCAGACGAGATTAGATCTGTACGTAAAAGTGGAGTTTTGCCAAATCACGGTGCCAGACTCCAAGCTATCAACCAGCAACGCGCTAACCCATCCCTTCCTGTCATCAATCCGGCAACCGCCCTAAATCAAGCTTCAAAGGTAAAACATTCGTAAAGCCTTGATTGAAGAACTTTTCATCGACAAACAAGAAAAATTATGCTTTGTTCTTTGTTTAGGGGCTTTCTAAGAAAAGACCACGAGAAGAGCCACCTATAATTGATCTTAAGAAAAAACCGAATAAATAGTTCGAGATCTAATACCTTTAGAAATATTTTTTTTACGGCTGTATATAATTCTGTATATATTAATGTAGTCAAACCTTTTTACGATATTCTATTCTCAAATAATATTTTCGTATCTGAGACACTTATAATCACTCAAATATTGTTTATTTACTCTTCTACTCTTAGATCAGACTTTGGGAAAAATTGCACATTGGTCGCGTTCATCTCTTCCCGAGGCAGCTGATCCAAATGATAAAGGGTTTTACGTACGTAGTCAACAAGCAATGCTACTTTATAAGCGGATCCTTGGGCCTCAAAGATGTTTCTATTCAAATACAAGAAATTTTAACAAATATTTTAAAAAAATCTGATTTATTAACTGGATAAAATTTGTGACTAATTACCGCCATAAGGCCGCGGCCAATATGGAATCATCTTTGAAAAATCCTTCATCATAAGCTGCTATCCCACCGGCAAACTGATTACGCAGATCCTTCAAGTAACCCGTAACTATTCGATTGGTTGTTACCTGGAAGTTTGTAAAGCAATGGTGAAATACAATATCAAGTTGGCAAGATAAGGAATAGTTTAGATTTCAAGCATAACCTACATCATATTTATGCCTAATTCTCCATTCTGCATTCATAAAAAATTCATTCACAAGGGTCTGATTCAACCTTTTACCATCTTTCTCAGGGCGCAATCGCACCATTAACATCCATACATGTAAATGCGTTACACAAAACCAAGTTTGGAAAGTCTCTGGTAACCCACATGCTGGAAGTTGAATGGAATCCAGAATCAAGTTAAGTATAAATTTACAAGAAATAATCATTTTTCCACTAGCTCCAAAATTATCTTACTTTCAATATAAAATTGTTTATTTTCCATAATTTGCTTTGCGCATAAGGGATACAGCTCTTCAACTACGCGTAACGCCACTCCATATTTCTCATAGCCCAAGAATCTAATTATGGGCCTAGCCAGCAATACCACAATCTTTGGATATTTCTTTTTTAGTGCCGTCTCCCCGATAGCTTTTTGATCCTGGTGTGTGTCTCCCTTTTGAGTTACTGATTCAGCGACACTTTGAGAGTCTTCAAAATCTTTATTTTCTTTGCTTTGACTATGAATGTTATTACTATTGTTGATAATAATACTATTTATTATATAAGGCCGAATTCTAGATTTTAGTGTTAAGGGTGAATATCGGTTTAAATTTTCATGATTTTGAGAGGAAAATTGTGAACTAAAAATACAGCCAATGTTTCCCAACCTTAAAGATAACACGCGTAATATCGGTCTATGAAAGACTAAAAGAGTTCTCTGAATTGTTGAAGAGCTTATTATAACACTATATTGTCGTATATTACTTGAACAAGGTATAGCTTTAGAATTTTTATTTAGAAATAAACGGCGGGATGTACAGAGTGCCAAAGGCCGTGGGGGAAACATAATTCTTGGAAAGATTTTGAAACCCAATCAGATCTGTGAGGCTTTTTATAGGCCAAATTTGCCGATCCGATGAAATTCAAAATTACTGCAATTACTACTCACTAAAATAGACGTATACCCTACAATTGGAGCTTTGAACATTACTCCCAAGCTATTTACTCGTCTAAAATTATAATAACAGGAATAATATATTTTTGATTTGATCCTTTGTATACCATCTAGAAATCTGATCTTAGCGCACCTGAATGTACGAAATTTGAGAAAACAATTATGCGTATTAAGTTTAAGAAAGGAGGATGCGTGTGATAGGATATTAATTTTTTGAGATCAAAATACCAAAAATATTATAAAGAACTCAATTCATCCATCAAAATAACTAATTTTTCGCAGAAACTTTCCCCTTTAACTTCTGCTTATTTTGAAGCAAAACCTAAGAAACCCTTCTTTTTCTTAACTTGATCAGCCACGACTGTTTCAGTTTTCTCGGTTTCAGTATTAACAACTTCATCTTCCTCATGCGTGATCGTTTCGGTAACTTCAACACGTTCTGGCCCGGGTTGATTTGGGTCATCGTCATAATATGTGGTGGTGGTCGTCTTTGTTGTTTTGCGTTTAATATTATTGCTTATATCAATCTCATTTTCTAAATCCGTTCTTTCTTGAGCGTTAAGTTGGGCTAAATATAGGTTACGTTCTTCCTCACTCATCCCGTAAATAGTTTTTGATTCAAGTGCTCCACCACTACCGACACCAACACTACCGGACCCAGTTGAATTATTTGTAGTCTTTGAGGTCTCGTGTGTGATTAAGGATCCACCAATCGCTCCAGCTGCAGCAGCTCCTGCCAGTCCTAATCCCCCAGAGCTACTGGATGTATTGTAACTAGTTGATTTGTATGCGGCTCCGCCGAATCCTCCGCCTCCCCCAGCAGTGTTGTATGATGTGTAGGTAGATTCATAAGCAGCTCCATCACCACCGGAAGTACTTGATGATGTTTGGGTTAATCCATAGCCAGCTCCCTCACCACCGGAGGTACTTGATGATGTTTGGGTTAATCCATAGCCAGCTCCCTCACCACCGGAGGTACTTGATGATGTTTGGGTTAATCCATAGCCAGCTCCCCCACCACCGGAGGTACTTGATGATGTTTGGGTCAATCCATAGCCAGCTCCCTCACCACCGGAAGCGCTGGATGATTTGTATCCACTATGTGACCCATGAATGGCTGCCTCGATTTGTGAGCCACCACTCGATGTTCCTGACACTGTCTTTGAGGTTTTAGAGTTAATCAAAGCACCTCCAATCGCTCCAATAGCAGCAGCCCCAGCGATTTCTGCTCCATTTTTAGAAGCACTGGTGGAAGCAGCACTACCAATTATACCTCCACCACCAGAGGCACTCGAAGATTTATAGCTGTTAAATTCATAATCACTCTCTGCAGTCCCAGTACCACCTGAAGCACTAGATTTGTTATATGATTCGTAAACGGTTGCTCCTCCAGTTGCACCACTGCTAGTAGTATTATTCGATGAATTCTTTGAAGATTTAGATGCGAGAATACCACCTCCTACAACTCCAAGTGCAGCTGCTCCTCCAATTAATGCAGCTGTTCCACCTGAGGATGATTTATTTGAAGGTACTCCAGCTGGGGATGGTTTATTAGATTTGTTGTTTCCAGTTGGTCTAGTTTCACCAAGTCCGGTTGGTCCAGCTTCACCAGGTCCAGTTGGGGCACTGGTGGGTTCATTTTTATTGCCGATTGGAACTGTCCCTACTGGTGTAAAGGGAGATAAATCATCACTGTATTGTGGAGTTAAAGGTAAATTGTAAGGTGCTGGTTGGTTCGTAGGCATTGTTGGTTGTTTTTTAATTGCAGATGGAATTCTAGGGCCACCAACTTCATGATCTGATGCTGATGGTGGTACCGATGCAAACGGGTTTTCTGACAGGGAAGCTGGAGTGTCATTATTATTAGATTTCTTTGGTATCTTTGCAAATGATTTCTGTTGACTTGAACCAGCGGTCGGGCCACTACCACCCGAAGCATCATGAGGGATCAACAGAGAATTTTTTTCATCTGGCCCTCCAAAATCATTTTCATTCTCATCCTCGTCATCTGTATTATCATCCAAGTAACCGACATCGATGACATATTGTTTCATGAAATTTTCCAAATTACTAAGGCGTTCTTTACAATTTGTTTCCGGATTCGGTGCATCCACCAACGGTATACCACCCGGATATTGGTCACGAAGGTCGTTTCGGATCTTGTCACGGAAAAACCACGTTTGACATAATCCCCATGGAAGGAGAGGAGCCGTACCTATGAGAAAATTCGATTAGTATTTTAATATAATTGGAAGAATATTCAACAATTAAATTCAGGAAATGTACCAAAGAAGCAAACATATATTCCGACAAGAAGTGCATAAAATCCGGCCAGTAAACCAAGACAATCCAATAGCTAAATAGGGGCAAGATTTTGAAAACAAGTTAAAACTTAAGTCCCAGTTTTATATGAATATAAAAAAATTAATTGCTTACAGAACGACCTCTTCAATAATCAAATTGAGCATAAAAATTGTTAGAAGTGAAAAATCAAAATGGAGCATAAAAATTGTTAGAAGTGAAAAATCAAAATGAACTGAATAATATCGAATTTCTCCATACCTTCGCTCAGTTGTTTCCTCTGTATACCAATTCAAAGTTCCCGTGAATAAATTACCATAAAAGTTACTATCATTAGTAGCATTATTAGCTGGATTATTGACGCTTTCTATAAATATGTATTACCAAAAAATAAATATTCTAATCAATATGAATACTGCCAAATACTCCATCTAAAACTTACCATATTCAGTAGTTATATAATGTTCCCCAAAATGTCTGGGAGGGATACCAATCACGTTCCTGCCACCAGGCCATAATTTTTTCTTCAAGTGTCGATTAATGAACATCCAATTGTTCTGTTTTTAATTTTTGAGCAGAAAGTTTAGCTCAAAAAGTCCATAAATATCGCGACCCAAGTTTATTTTTACCTGACGGTATCCAATGACATGATGATTCAACTCTTCAATCGAATTATAAAAATTAGAATCGATATCTTTGGAAGTGTTATTTGGGTGCGATGATAGTGTTTGAGGATTGAATTCTATTTAAAAGAAGCGTAAGCTCAAATATTCGTTTAGTCCATAATCACATGGCTAAATTACACGATAATGCCATGTAACATTCATTAAATGGTTATGCCAAGAAGATTGGCAAAATGCAGCTAAAATAAAGTTTTAAGCTTTACCTGAATCATAAGCTCGCACAACTAACCCAATATCCCGATCTCTATTGTAAGCCTGATCATTAAGTGTGATCGTGTACCAAACTCCATAAAGTCCCGTGTCGAGATCATAATTAAAATTGTAACCAGTGCTATTCCAAGCGGTGAAGTAGCCTCGGTATAGTGTGTCGTTATTATATTTTTCACAGCAACATTTCGGTTGAATAATTAAGGAATTGCATAATTGTTCATTCTTTCTAGTACCGTCTTTAAGGAAATCCGTTTTTTTTTTTAATTAGTTAATTATAATGTCGAAAAGTATATAAAACTTTAAGTTTAGTTTTTTTTTTGAGGAGTTCAAAAATTCCATACCCAAATACACAAATTTACAAGCGATGTTAAATGCGAAATTCCATTCGAATTTCAAATCTTCACAATAATAGTAAAGATAATAAAGATAATAATTATAAAAATTAAAAAAAAATCAATCTTCAGGTTAAAATAAAAACCTTTAGAGTGCAAAAACAGAAAGCAAAAATAGAAGCCGGGCAACACCTGCTGCTGGTATAGTTGGAGAGGGCAAAATAACTCTTCGTTCCACCGGATCGTCATTAATCAAGTATATCAGCAAGAAAATTGCATAGGTTATGAGTAACAGGACGCATGTCGTTATAGTGCAGCACCGACAAGCGACCAAATACCATGGTTCTGTCTTTCGATGTTTTCGAAGGATATCAAAAGTCCGGTCGACAAAATGCTTCATTTTTGCTTTAATTTGATGATAATTATTATAGTTTAATTGATGGTCTCGTTTTTTGATACAAAAAGCATAAGTATCAGTATCAAAAATTTTTTTATTTTTATTTTGAAAATTTTCAGAGAAAAACAATAAAGTTCAGGGCGAAAAAGAACAAGAGGTGTACACGATAAGATATCCTTAACAAAGACGAACAGATATCACGACAAAGTATCAAGCAACAGAACGAGACTTGTACGCAAGTAAAGATTTGATAAATTTCGAGCAGAGGCCAAATATATAGCTAAGAATTTCAGGGAGCCCACCAACAGAATCTTCAATTTGATGCAATGCAATGTATTAAAAACCATGGTGTGACTTTAATCTTGCGCGAACATCCAATTAGATGGTGATATAGCAAAAAAAAGTGGACATGTTCTTTTTTTATGGTTTTAAAATAAACTCGGCTTGTGTAGCCCTAAAAAATATCAGCTACCCTATTTTACGGGGATACTCGTCTAGTTTAATGAATAATAATAATAATAATAATATATAAAGATTTCCCTTTTTCGAAAGTACGCGATTGTGAAACGCGTCTGTTAAATAAGATAGGATTAAGATGATTTGATAACGGGAAGAATGTGCCAAAGAATAAATAAAAATAAGATTAATACCAAATTCTTATGTATTTCCTAAAATATCCAACTAATAAATCGATTTGTGAACCTAGTAAGGAAGTTGGTACAAAAAAATTTTTGCCTCTAAAGCTGATAAAATGACATCGTGATACACTGGGACAAAATGGTTTTCTTGTCGTTTTATTAGTAAAGTTACGCGAATGAATAGGATGAATGCAGTCTAATGATGGTGAATGACATAATAGCAATAAAAGGTTAACGTTAATATGCAGGCTTTTGTAACCATAAGCGGAAAAGCCACTTTTTATGACACACCCGAGCCAAATAATAATTTTTGACTGTCATTTCAATAACAATCACTTTTTAATTTCTGGAATAGAATTAACATCGAAACTTCAAAAGTTGTGTAAAGAAAGAAGAAGTGGAAAGAAGATAACAGATTTCTCATTTTGTACTTAATCGCCTTTTGATTTCATCTGATCATACACTCGGCCTTTTGCCGATCATCAACATTTTGCATCGTTTTGTCATTTGATGTTCAAACCTTAAATATGTAACACATTAAAAATATAATCAAAGTTACCCCAGTCTAGTCCCTGCCTTGCAAAATGCAGATATTCTTTTAAGGTGTTATTGGAAATTGCTTTTTTTAAGCAATGGTTGCTAATTCAAAAATGATCAGGAATGGGTATCATACAAAAATCTCTGTTCATTGTTACAAAATTGATGATTCTCGGATTTATATCCTAATACCGTTAATTTTTCATTGGCTTAATCTAAATGAAAAGAGATGTTGATCATGATGTGTTAAATCCAAGTTTTTCGAAAAAATATCGATATTGATCAACATATTAATTTAACTTCTTAATCGTAAGTTACCTTTGAATAAAAACAATATTTTCAATGTTCAAGATTGTCATAAAGATAAAGATGTATTTTACGAAAATTTAAGTTTTCAAAGTAGTTTCACAAATTAGTGTCAGATATTTGATTGATATAGATTTAAAACATAAATGTGAAAATTTAAAAGCATTTTTTACAATTATAATATTGGTATATGAATATTAATTTGTAAATAAAATCTCAATTGATTTCAATCAGTTGCAATTTTATCATTTTGAATTATAATTAGGTAACAAATAAATATTAATAACTTTTTTTTTGCTTATTCATAATTTGATTCAAGGTTTTCAATAACTTTTATATTGAGATTTTTCAATTTAATATATAATTAATATACTTTTTAACACAACTTAAAATACCAGAAATTTTAGAATAATTTAAAATAAATAACACATAATATAATTTAATTTATATGTATGCTAATGTTAATAAAATTGTTAAGATTATTATTAAAAAATTTCAATTTTAAAAGTTTGTATTAATTTTCATTTTAAAATAAACATATTTAAAATATATTCCAAAATTCAAATTACCACTATTTTGCTTTTAAAAACAATATATTTAGCTAAAAAGATCAATGTATAAAAAGTTTTATTGAAGATTTTTTTACAAAATAATGCTAATAAATAAAATATTAAATTAAACTTTTGTAATAAAATGTGCAGTTAAAAAAATAATTAAGATAAGAAGATATTTTATCCAAATATTAATTTAAATTAAATTATATTGAAAGTTATATTAAAAAATATTTTAATTTTACATAAAACAAATTCTTATAAATATTATCTTATTTACTAATTAAAAATAATTTTTATAATAAAAAAATTCCAATAAATTATAATTTTTTGTTAACATATAATTTTTTTAAATATTATATAAAACAAAACTATAAAACTTAAAAATTTAATCAGATTTTATTTGAATTCAAAATTTGTTAAAACTAAGCTTTATTAATAAATTTAAACAAAAATTTTTAAAACATTTAAGCCAATTACTTATTAAATAAACTTTTAATTAATGTTTTATATATTAAAATTATATAAATATAACAGTTTTATAATGTAATAAAAAGTTTTTTTTAGATAAAAACATTATTATAATTACATAATTATATTTGTTATTTAAATTATAACTGTTAATAAAAATGTTAAAAAATTATTATTATTTAAATAATAATTTTTTTATTATGATTGTTTATTAGTTAATTTAATTAATTTAACAAAAATATATAAATATAAATATAAGTTTATTATTTAAATAATAAATTTTTTATATGCAGAAATAAACTTTTATGTTTTATATTTATTATTTAAATAAATAATTTTTTGTTAAAATTAAACTTTTTTGTTATTATTTATTATTTAATATAATTTTATATTTAATGTTTTTTTTAGTCATAATATTTTAATTAATTTATTATTTATGTTTTTATGTATAAGTATATTTTATGTATTCATATTATTTAATAATTAATTATTATTTTTACTATTATTATGTCTTTTTTATTATAATTATTTAAAAATTTATAATAATTTTATAGTATATTTAGATAAATTTAATTAAATATATTAATTATATACAAAAAACTTAATAATTTTTAAGTTTAAATAAATATAAATAATAATAATAATTTATATTAAATATATAAAATTTTATTTATCTTATAAAATATTAATTTTTATTTATTTATTTAATAAATAAAATCCAATTATAATATTATTATTTAAATTTAAAAAAAATAAACAGTATACACATAAATTAAAATTCGCAATAAAAATTTTATTAATACTTAATAAATAAATTATATTATTAAATAGATTATACAATAAACTGTAAATTACAAAAAAAATATATAAAGCCAAATATTATTATAATAATTTATTATAATATTATAAACAAAAACAACTAAATTTAAAATAATAATTTTTAGATTACCAAAAATTAAAAATATTTTGTTTAATTAATTCTTAAATACAAAGTTTTTACATAAAATTATATATATATTATCATATATATAAAAAAAGAAAACTTTTTTCTTTTTTTTGTCCCAAATTTTTGAAAAGAGTTAAAAAAAAAGTTTTTGAAAAAAAGTTTTTACCATTCAATATGATAAATTCAAATTGTTTCTGCTTAATTATAAAGTCACTATTGGCTTTAGTATTACTGCAATAAAAAAATCTGTTAAAAGCTTTGGTTCTGGTGTTAAGGACAAAGATGTTGTTTCTAAAAAGAAAAGAAAAAAAGTTACTTTGAAAAATAGTAGTATTATTATTGGAATGGTTTTTTTAGAAAAAGTGGTTAGAGTTTTTTGGGTTTCTAATAATGGAAATATAACAGAATCTGATAGCATTAATATAGAAAGAAAATTTTTAATAGAAAAAATCAGTGTAAATTATGATGAAAAAAATGTGTCTAATGAAAATAATCTTGGTCAAACACTAAAAGAACTAAGATTAGCAATAAAAAAAGCTCTGAATATACCTCTGAGAAAAATCAACTTTTTAGATATAAATAATAATGATATTTTTTTGAATACCCCTGTGTTTTTTTTTCTACTACTCAAAAATTTAGTTAATATGCCTGTTAAAAAATCATTTGTTTTGAATATCAATTTGGACAAAGTTGTTAAAAAGTCTTCTTAAAAGAAGTTTGTAGTAATTAAAAAGTTGTTTTCAAAAGTTAATGGTTTTAAAAGGGCATCTACTTTCTTAAAATTTGCTAAAATTATTAAAACAACTTTCACTTTCAAATTAAGTTTAATACTGACTATCAAAAAAGCTAAAAGTGTGAAAATTTTGATAAATATTAATCTTAAAAAGTCTATTAGACATTTAAATTGAGCTGTGGTTGTGAAAAAAATTCCAATTGGGATATTAGCTAAGACTGTACATACTGTACTGTCTGAGTTTAAAGTAATTAAGTTAATCAACATATAATTAATAAGACTGTGGCAAAAAGCTGTGATGAAATTTGAGCAATTAGATCATGCTGATTTGGTCATGGCTAAATAATCTGTTTTAATTGAAAAAAATACTATGTATATTGCTAAAGCTGATATGAACAAAGAATCTTAAAATACAAAAAACTGTAATAAAACACTATTATATACTCTGCTAGTAGGAATCAATGCATATAATATTTGGAATTATATTATTTTAGTAAATAGAAAAACTTGTATTATTAACTGTCATTTAATTATGTATGCTTAGACCAGATGTACAGTTGTGTGCTTTAACTCTACTGATTTATTAAATGCTGTCATAATAACCACATTAGTGCTAAGAAGCACCAATTTGTGCTGATCTCATCTGAAATCTGCCAAATATGTAAAGTGTAAAAATTTGGATTATATATCTTTGGACTGTTCTGTAAATAAGAATTTTTTTTCTGGTTATTCTTTTCATAAAACATTGTCAGACATAAATAAAAGTAGATTAACAGCTATCTATATTAAATACTTAGTACCTATTGTCTATTCAGTAGCTTTTGGTGGTATTTTTTGGACAAAAGTTGTTGGTAAATCTTTTTTTTCTTCTTTCTTTGCACATAATGGTTCAGTTAACTTTGGTTCTTCTTTGAAGATAAAATTTTTTTTTCTAGTATCTGTTAAAATGAATAATAGATTTGCCATTCTTAAGTGCAATCTTATCAGCCTTGTAGAACAAGTTGGTAAGTTGGCTAAGAGATTGAATATACTTTGACCAATAGTTTCTTAGTCTAGTCTTGAATATTAGTTGTTAGTAACTCTTTTATCACAAAATTAAGGAGCAGATACAGTAATAAGTGAGGATTTGGGTGTGATTACTAATAATGAAACTGTTGCAAAAATGGTGGGTATTGGTTTTTTAGTTGTTTTAAAATTGAAAAAAACTTTAAATAATCTATTGAATACAGTTATGGGTCTGATAACCAAAATAGACAATGTGAATTTGAATAGAAAATTTTTTTCTTTTCAATAACAGATTTAGTTTGGAAAATTGCTATATACAATATCAGGAGAATAAACAATTCTGCAAAACAAGAGGATATTGTTCATTGGCACTTGAACTCTAAAAAAATATTTTGATTGTTATTAAAATTAAGCTTTGCTTTAGTATTAGATCTTAGATTGTAGACAAATTTCTTAGTGTTGTTACTCATAGAATATAGAAAGTATTTATTAGCATAAATTAGCCAATCAAAAATAATCATAGTAAATGTGAAATTCCAGGATTTCTCTCAAAAGGAATTGTAGGATTTCAGAAATTTCAGAATTCTCATACAAGGAATTGCAGGATTCCAGAATTCCAGGATTTCTCTCAAAGAAATTACAGAATTCCAGAAATTTCAGAATTCCTGGTATAAAGAATTGAGAAATCGAGAAATCTCAATTATATATATATAGTAGTAGTGTTAGAAAGAAAAAAGGCAGAATTCTTTAGTTAGAGACCTCCTAGTTTAGATTTAATCTAAGCAACCTTCCACATTACAAATATCAATAAATAATTATTTTATATCTCCAATTCACTTTCCACTATCAACACTTCATGTTAATAACAATTAATACTTAACCACACTGGAACAATAGCTCTTGATTATGGCTATTAACAGGATACTAACTTATAAACATCTTGGCTTAATTTTCTTTATCTTCTCTTTATTTTTTTATTTTTATTTTTTTGTTTTGTTTACTAATTGATTAAGAATTAAGTGCTGAATTATTGACATCAAGAATTGCCTGGTAAAAAACCCCTGCAAGTGAGTAAAACACATAAAAAATTATGGATTATTTACCAGAAGATTGCCAGTGTTACTCATAGAAATATTGGGAATATATATTAGCATAGTTATTAGCCAATCAGAAGTAGACATAGTAAAATGTGGAATTCCAGGATTTTTCTCAGGAATTGCAGGATTCCAGGAATTACAGGATTTCAGGAATTACAGGATTTTCACAAAAAATTGCAGGATTCCAGAATTCTAGGATTCCTCTTAAAAGAATTGCAGGATTCCAGAAATCCCAAGATTTCTGTTGTGAAGAATTGAGGAATTGAGGAATCTCAATTATGTATATATAGCAGTAGGATTAAAAACTAAAAAGGGAGACCTCTCAGTTTAGATTTCATTTAGACAACTTTCCAAACCACAAATAAATAACTGTTTGTTATCTTAAATCTGCTGCCACTATTAACACTTCATGTTGATAGTAATTGATACTTAACTACACTAGAACAATAGCTCTTGATCATGGCTATTGACAGAATACTAACTTGCAAATTGCCTTGGCTTATTTCTTTTCTTTTTTTATTTTATTTTATTTTTTTTATTTCTTGCTTTGATTTTATTGTTATTTACTAACTCTATTGAGGATTAATGCATGGGGTACTGACGTTAGGATAAATGTGACTGGTAAAAGACCCAGAAATAAGGGTAGAACACTCGATTGAAAATAGCTTACCAGAAGGAATACCAGCCATTAAGCTGAGAAAAAAATTGATGAAACTGCAGTTTCAGGAAGCTATGGATAAAACTATTACCATTGAATCTCTGTTCATTATACAAAAAACTCAACCAAACTCTTTGAATACAAATTTTTCAAACACAAACCTTCAGATTACTATTAACTACAACTAGATTTGAGCACCAAGTTACAGGTTTGTTATTTAATCCAACACCAGAAATAGTCATCTGTAACATTTAGTGCTCTTTGTAAGATATAATCCTACAGAAAACCAGCACCAACACAAATCTAAAAGTGGCAAAATCAGAAAACATAGGAGCAAACCATCTAGGATTTGCGAAATTTTTATTTCAACACTACTGTCAACATTTGAGATTAAATTACAACCACATATTAGCAGAATCAGCTTTCAATTTTTACGTTAACAAAAAAATTGCCTATTTGTTAGGAACACCAGTAAATATCAAATTGGCAAGAGAAGCCTTTTACAATAAATTAATTCAAAATACCAACCTGCCAACAAATCACAATTTTGCCTTCATCATTACAGAAATTAACAAAGAAATTGAACACCACACACAGCAAAGATACCTCATTACTTACGCAAGCAAAGGCAAAGGAAAACTGCAAATACCAGCAGTAACATCCAAATGAATACAACCACCTACTTAAAAGAAAACAAGAGTTGAGTCCCCAACTAATCCATCATATCACTATACATCTGGAAGTGTTATTAATATTACATTTACCAGTGCAGCCACATCAAACATGACATTAGCATTTGGACAATTCTCATTCCAAAGTAAACAAAGGAAAGCAGAGTTATTAGGACCATATGGTGTGTATTTTGAAAGATTTAACTTGCAATAATCAATGCCATTAGGACTCCAATCACTACCGCCTCCTCCAGATTTCAGAATTTCTGATCTGTGGGAAGTAATAGAATCAGAAAAAGAGAAAGAAAAAGAAGCTGAAGATCAAGAATTCACTTACCAGAACCTGATTGCTGAAAACCCAGAATTTGAAACCCCAAATCTTCAAATTCAGCAAAATCTAAACCCAGAAAATCCAGAAATCGAAACTCCAAATATTCAGACACTGCCAACTCAGGATAATTGAAACCCCGATTTAATAAATTAACAAAACTTATCTCTAGTAATTATTATCAATCAACCACCAATTAATCCAATAGCCAAATTCATACAACCACCACTTCAATTACCACTCCAACAACCTATGTAACAACAACCATTTCAATTACTATTACAACAACCCAACTTAGATCCAATGGCCTACGCACCAATTGCAAAACTTGACAATTTTACCAGCGAAGAGGACAACACCCAAATATGGCTCAACAATATTGAAAAAGCCATAGTGGCCTATGGATGGAATGACAGTAGAGTTCTTCAAGCAATCTTCTATTTTCTTAAAGATATCGCCAACTTGTGGTATCAGAGCCTAGCTGCCAAACCACAAACTTTCAATGAGTTCAAAACAGAATTCTTGAGATACTTTAGTAATAACAATAGTATCAATTACTTGACTAACACATTCACCACCATCAAACAAGGGGACACAGAAGCAGTTACCACTTACTTGGGATGCTTCCATAGAAATCTGCACCAAATTCAGGCAATTCAAGCTGATTACTTTACAGTGCCACAGATCTTGAACCAGTTCATCAGAGGATTGTGCAGTAGCATTTTTCAGTGAGTATGTCTAATGCATCCAGTTAACCTCCCAACCACCATTACTCACGCCAGAAATTTTGAAGCAGCCGAGCTAGAAGCCAACCATGTTCAAGCTATAAATTTAGTGATGAATGAATTATCTGACTTGGATTCCAAACTAAAACAATTCAGTAATACAATCAATCAGAAACTAGAGGGATACTTAGCTGACAATCATACAATCTATTAACCACCACAATGACACAATAATTCAGGAAACACAAATCGTTTCCAAAATCAACCACGTCTATTAATATCATCATCATTATTGTTACCTAATCAGCCATGGCAGCCAAAAACATGTGTTTACCACAACTGTGGTAAACAAGGTCACATTAGAGCTGACTGTTGATTTTATAGCAACAATTCACGATTGGGAAATCAATATCAAAACCCTAATCACAGATTTCAGATTCAGAATCACTACCCAAATCAAGACCAATATCAAACCACTTACCTGCCAATGATGCAGCAACCAATTTATCAACTGCCAGTATATCAACCTCCAATTTATCAACCACAGCCACCAGTAATTTATTAGCTGCAGCCCCAAATAATTTATCAGCTCCAACAACCAATTCAAACACCACTCCAAAACCCCACTCAAATGACATCAGGAAACCCAAGACTTAGAATTACTCAAAACTGGAGATCGGCGATAGTTGTTCATCAACTGATCTCCAGTTCCTCTCACCAATCACCAGGCTCTCAACAACGGAATCTGGGTACTGGTTCCACCCAAAACCCAAATTCCCAGAACTATTTAAGTCTTTTGGTTACCCCAGAAGATGCCACCACCAACAACTTGGAATTCAACCCACTCCAGACAACACTTACCAACAATATTCCACCAGCAATGGTCACCGAAAATGAATCTCTTACAGCCATCTTTCCTTTCAAATTGGAGGAAACCATCAACTCACCTTTGTTCAGTGGAGCAGCACTCAAGGAGAAATCCATTACTGCAATGTACACTGATGCAAAAGTTGATGGTCACTTCATCAAACTGATCTTAGATAGTGGATCAGCTGGCAGCATCATCACAAGACAACTTATGGATCAATTAGATTGCTGAGTTAATTGCATTGCCAGCACCAGGATTATTACAGCTGATGGAGTGACCAAAACACCTATTGGAGAGATTAATAATTTCTCCATAGAAGTCAATGGCATCATATTACCAATCAAAGTACTTGTCATGGAAGCCACTCAATACCAAGCACTTGTTGGGAATGACTGGCTGTCCAAAACCAATACGACCTTAGATTAGAACACCCAAGAGCTCCAGCTTAGCCAGAATGGTTGACACACATGAGTACCAGCCACATGTGGCCACTTTAAGCTCATTACCATGCCATCAACACCACTTATTGAATTTGAGAAAGAAAAAATGAAACCCATCTGGGAAGCATACCAAATCTTGTGGGCCGATGTCGACCACAATGAACTGCTACCAATACTTGCCTGGGACAACAACAACAATAGAAAAGAGAAACAAAGAGAAAAACCTACCTGGAAAGCTACCATCGACACTTGGACTAACAACAACCAAAGCGAGATGCCACCAATTCTAGATTGGGAAGAAAAAAACAAAGAAAAAGGAAAAGGAAGGGAAGAAAACATACCTGAAGAAACAACCACTACAGAAAAAATAACTAGTGGCTGGGAAAGGAAATACTCATGTGAACCAATAAAAGAGCTGCCATATATACCTCTCAAATGCAAGGACTGTGGGAAGAAACTGTCCTCAATGAGAACTTGGGTAGTGTTAGACAAAAACTACTGGATGCGAATCCATTACTATTGCAAGTCCTGCCATAGAGAACAATATGGCTATTCAAAAAGACAAGACAAGTGAGACAACAAACCATGTCTTGCTTGCAGCGAACAATTACTCAATGAAGGAATATGGAACAACATTCCTGGTTGAGGAGGAATGTGTGATACTTCGTGTCAATACATGATCCTCATCAGCAACTGGGTGAGTCATAGTATGCCTATTACAGCAGCATGACACTGAACTATATCCTGCCTAGACGGCTATTCACATGACGAGAATGAGATCTCGCAAATGGCCAATGCCAAAGTAGAAGATACTTCACCCAGTAAAATTCTGAAGATTAAGAATAACCCTTCAGAACCAACAGACATTGTTTTGGTTCTCAACTCAGACACCTTTATCGACTTAGAAAACAGCCCAGAAGAATTCTATGAACATTATTAAAATCTAACATTCATGAGAGAAGAGCAAAAACAATGCTTGGAAGAAATTAACATCCAATTATGTGACCACTGTTTGATTTCATGTGACTTCTAATTCTGTGATGATTGTGATCTCATCTACAATCCACCACCATACAGAATCTACATGATCCCTGAAGAAGAAGAACCAATCAACAGCTGCGCATCAGAATTGGAATCGAGTTCTAACCCCAATTCAAACTCTGACAATAACAATAACAAAAATAACAGTTCCAGCTCCGTTCAAAATGGCTATAACAATGACAATGATTCCAATGCAGAGTCAAACTCCAATTTAAACTACAAACAATATATTGCACTTTCTGACCTCACTAAGGAGCAAGAACTAAAATGGTTCAGTAATAATGATGAAGGTATCATGCCAGAATGTGCACATAATACTGATGCAAGATTTGATTTGAAGTATCCAGAAAAAAATACTATTATATTAAAATCATATTTGCACACCTGCATAGATCTCAAAATAGCCTTGAAAATTCCAGCAACAACAATGGTTCAACTAGTTTCAAGGAGTAGTTTAGCGAAAAGAGGGATAAACATCAGAGGATGAATAATTGATACAGAATATGTAGGAAATATCATTGTTATGCTACAAAATGACTCAGAAAAGGCCTATGTTATAGAGCCAAATGAAAGGATAGCACAAACAATATTCCTGCCTCTAGTTAAAATAGCTCAGTTAGTGTCAGTGGAAAATAGGGAAGAATTAGGGATAACAGCAAGAGAGATACAGGGATTTGGATCAATGAGTAAAATAGATGTACCAGTCAATATGGTGGAGGAAGAAATTATTGGCCAAGGAGAAATTATTTCAACTGGTCAAACAATTTCCATTCCACTATATAGCCAATACATGTTAGCAATAAAAAAGAGAGAGAAGAAGCAAGAACAGATTTTTGAAGCAGAAGCAACTCTTTGTGAATCAGGAGAAATTGGACTTATCAATCTACACATACCAGCCAAGAGCCATAACCATATTAAAATTCCCATCTACAAGAACACTGAAAATGTTGTAAAGATAACGGAAGGAACCACTCTCAAATATTTAACCACGGAAATTGAAGATCAAGCACCAAGCAGCATTCCAGATTTTCCACAGCTTTGTGGATATGTGGACATTACATCACAAACCATCTACAGACAAAACAAATGTTATCTGTTACAGCCAGAACAATTAGAACAGATGAACATGAGAAATCTAGACTCATTTCAGCAGATGCAACTAAAGATGTTACTTAATAATTTCAATGACATCTTTACTAGTGAAAACAAATTTGGCAAAACTGATATTATCCAGCATCAGATTAAGACTGGAAATGCAATGCCAATCAAACAGCAAGCATATAGAGTACCATGAAATCATCTGTTAAGAGATTAACTGAATGCTTGACAATGAGTTAATTCAGCTATCAATGAGCTCATGATTGTTATTAGTAGTACTTGTTTGTAAGAAGAATAGAAAAATCCGATTTTGTGTAGACTACAGGAAACTCAATGGTGTAATTCATGGAGACAGCTATCCAACTCCATGGATACAAAAACTATTTAATGCTTTCGGTGGAAACAAATGGTTCTTAATGTTAGACTTGGATAGTGGTTACTGGCAAGTAGCCATGGAATCCAGCCGACAAAAAAAATATGGCATTTACCATAAAAAAGGGAAACTTTGAGTTTGAAGTTATGCCATTCGGCTTAACCAATGCTCCAGTTACATTCCAATGGCTAATGGAAATTGTGTATACCAGTGTTATCAGATGAAATTAGAGATATTATTTAGCATAAAATTATCTTTATAATTTCTATCATTAATTAGCATATATTATCATTTCAAATTATTACTTATTACATTAGCAAAATATCCGAAATTATTATTTAATTAATAACCCAATTTGTACATAACACAAATGTAACCTAATTGTGATGATTAATCATGCAATACCCCAAAATATGTAACATTCAAAAGTTTGGCAAAATTTGTAGAAATTTGCCAAAATAATTGATAGTTTACTGAAATATCTAATAGTTCACAGAAATAACTTGTAGTTCACTAAAATGTATCTTTAGTTTAGCAAAATTGTAGAAAAGAGCAAAGTTCAAGTTCATAGAATAGTGTTACGACAAGTTGTATAAAAGAAAAGCTTCTCTCTTCGAGAAAATGTATCTTACTTTAGATTTATTATTTAGAACCATTTCTATATACACAAAAGAAATAAATATTAAATAATTCAAAAAACCAAATTCTTTAATTATTATACTTGGAAAAATCCCCAAAACCCAACTAACATTTTGAAATTGATTAGCTACCAATTTCAGTAAACTGTTAGTGACTCCAAGCCTGGATAAAAAACGTTTCCCTTGACAGAATTTTATTTTTTTTACATTTCTTTTATTTTCTTTCTTTTATTTTCTTATTATAATCATTAGGGTAGCCTATAGATGAAATTCCTATAGAAAAGTTGACTTTCACAGCAAATTAACTACACATTTTTAGTGAGCTTTCAGACAAGCAATTCCTGGGAAAGAGTTGACATTTACTACAATGTAACTACATAAAGCAACTGGCATGGAATTGGCCATTCTACTTATAAGCCCAGTAGTTCAAATTATAGAAGATAATTTGAAGATAAAATTTAGTTATTGAAAATTCAAACACTTCCCATAGTTGTGAATTAACAACATTACAACAAACATACAAGAGCTAAGAAGAGACCAAAAACCTTCAGTAACATTTGGTGCTCTCTCATGGAAATAACACAGCAACAACAAATTCAAAGTGGTAACCACACCAGACACAACAACTCTAGAGTATTACCAGTCAATTTACACCTACTGCAAGCAAAGATTCAACATTCCAGACGGAATTGAAGTTGTCAAGAAATCAGTATACCAATACATTGAAAACTGCATCAACAATTATCTTTTTAGAAATTACAATATCTCAAAAGTTAGAAGCAACCTTTACAATAATTTAGTATACTATTCACAGTTGGAAACTAAAGACCTTAACAGTGAAACACTTGCCACTTACTTTCAAGAACTTAATTTTAACATTATTAAGTATTGTGAAGAAACATATCCAGTGCAGTCTCAATACTCTATTGATTTTGAATTGGAGACAGAAACAAGCAACAAAGGCAAACACAAATTGAAGCAATACTTAAAAACCACACCAAATACTCCAATACTACCAAAAACAACTGCCAAACACTTACAAACACCTGAACAAGGAACCAGTTCAAAACTTCCACTTACTATCACATCTTTTCCAGCTTCACTTGTACAAACACAAACACCTAATTTACTCTTAAATTGATTTGTAAGACTAGAAAATTTTACATCACCCAAAAGTCCCACCAGACAACAAAAATCTCTTCAAACTAGTTCCAATCTTCTTGACTTTCTAGCTGAAAATTGAAGTGAACACTCTGAGACAGCAGCAAATGAAGAAAACAACTCTGAAATATCTAAAGAAGAATCAATAGACAGTGAAAACGAAAAAGATGAAATGACAGCATATATCACAAAAATCCCTGAATTTAATAGAAAAGACATTGAAACCAGTCCCCAAGAATGGCTCGACCAAGTTACTAAAGCTGGAGATGCAAATGGATGGAATGCTGCCAGAATATTAAGAACAATTCCCTATTTTCTCAAAGGAACAGCAGGCAAATGGTTCGAAAACTTGACCATTCCTTTTAATGACTGGACAGCTTTCAAAATTGTCTTCTTAGAACAATTCACTGATAACAACACTTCAATCACACTTTGAAATTGTTTTCACAATATCAAACAAGAACTCTCCAAATCTGTCATAACTTATATTGGGAAATTCAACAAACTTCTCAGATGAATTCGCCAACTTGAAACTAATGATTATTATTCCAATGCTCAAATCTTGAATCAATTTATTACTGGTTTAAAGAATAAACTGATTAAAAAGGTTGCCCACATGCCCCAGAAGATTTAAACTTTGTCATTCAGCATACAAAAAGATATGAAATGGCCATAGAAGAAGCCAATTGTACAAAACTTGTGAACTTAGCCATTGGAGAAACCAGCTCAGCAGCTGAGAAGAAAATTGACCAACTTACAAAGAAAGTCGAAAACTATTTCACCAACCAACAACAACAGCAGCCCCAAAGATATCAACCATTCCAAAGGCGAAATCAAAACAACTTCACATCATCCTTTAATAACCAGCTTCAGAATTGCCATTATTGTGGAATTCCTGGTCACTGGAAAAGAGATTGCAGAAAGCTACAACAAGACCAACAAAACAAAAGTAATCAACATTACTCTTCGCCACAACAATCTTATTACCAATCATTATTACCACCAGCTACTATTTACCAAGACTGCAATATTAAACCAACTACTATCAACCTGCTCTACAGCCAATGCAACAATAGTATTGACAACACATTCAACATTACCAAGTACTTGCTTGAAGATTGATTTAACAAAACCAATTTGCATCACAAAACCAATTTGCAACAAACAACAACAAAATCAACCCAAATAACCAATTAGTTCCCCGAAATCCAGCTCAGCCAAGACCTACTCATTATCATATTCAACTTAGCTATCTTACAATACCAAAAGAACAGGATTTTTACCATATTGCACTCTCAGAAGGTAAAGCTGCAGCACGACAACAAAACCTTTCCTATACTCTTATCACAATCTCACTAACCAGAATTGTTGAAAATGCCAACTTTTCAAATATATTCCCTTTTGAGTTCGAAGCAAATGAGTCACCATTCCTGTTTAGCAATACAGTCATCAATGAACAAAAAGCAATCACTGCTATGTACACTGAAGCAAAAGTCAAAAGAAAGACAATTTGTTTAATCCTAGACAGTGAATTCACTAGAAGCATCATCACCTACCAGTTAATGCAACAGTTAAAGAGAAATGTCGACTGACCAGCTCAAACAGTAATTATTACTGCCAATGACATAAAAAAGACTCCAGTAGGAGAAATTGACAATTTTCCATTCACTTTTGATGGAATCACCATTTCAGTCAAAGTTCTTGTAATAGATGTGCTCCAGTATTAAGCCCTTGTTGGAAATGATTGGCTCCAAAAAGCCAATGCAAAATTAGACTGGGAAACCCAAGAATTACAACTCTCCTATCAAGGACAACATGCCTGAGTACCCACTACTTGTGGTACATTCAACAAACAATCAGAGAAAACTCCTGTCTTCAAATTTAAAGAAGAGAAAAAAAAGTCTGTAGTCGAAATATTTATGGCACTTGAATCAACATTTAACTGGGCTGAAGAAACTAAGCAAACATATTTTGCAACAAACTTATATCCAGAGAAACTAGAAACCCCTGGATGGAACATTCTATATTCTAAACCAGAACCAAAGAAATGACACTCTTACATTCCACTCAAATGCAAAGACTGCCACAAGAAATTCTCCTCAATGGGAGCCTGCATTTCACCTGAAGAAGAATATGAAAATCATACTTGTTATTACTACAAGGCTTGCCACAGAGAACGATGGGGCCATCTAATAAAAAAAAGCGAAAAATGGGACAACACTCCTTGTTTGACTTGTGGAGATATGCTGCCAGAAAAATGCAATTGGATTGATGTAACAATGAGAGGAGAAGTCTGCGATCAAACCTGCCAATATGCTTTATCAATTTCAGAAAAAGTCAAAAGAGGAACACCATTTGATGCAGCATACAATAGTGCTCTCAACAAACTATACCATTACCCACATAATGCTGAAATGATTTTTGACTTAGCAATGGCTTTAATTAATAGAGCCACCCAAAAAGATGTCCACCAAATGAAGGAAGCAGAATACATTGAATACACTATAGAATTAGCTGGATTCAATTATGAAGATGAAGTAGAAGTCTACCACCAAATTGCAAGTCACATCTACCCAATCCAAGAAGCTCAAATTCAATGATTAGAGCAAATGAACATCAGACTGTATGAAGAATGCATTATGCCTTGTGATGAACAGTAGTATTCTGAATGCTATGCTCTTAGCATTCCACTGTCCAGTGAAAATAATGAAAACGAAATTGAATTTGGAGAACCTGAAACAACAGAAGAAATTGAAGCAACACCCATCTATTTTATCAAAAATCAGTCTGCCTTACAACTCAAATACTTCAACAACAATGGACAAGGAATAAAACCTGAAAAAACACATAAAATTGATGCTGGATATAACCTAAGATATCCAGACAAGGATACTCTCATTCTTAAACCCAAATCTCTCACAAAAATCAACCTCAAAATTGCTCTCGAAATCCTGCCAGGAGCAATGGTTCAAATTGCCTCCTAGTTCTCTCTGGCAAGCAAAGGAATCAATGTCAAAGGAGAAATAATCGATGCTGAATATACTGGTGACATAACAGTAATACTCCAAAACAAAATTGACAAGCCATTTAAGATTGAACATGCCAAGAAAATTGCCCAAGCCATTTATTTACCCTTAATCAACATTTCAGATTTACAATTAGTCAATCAAAGAAAACTATTGGGAAAAAGTGAAAGAGAAATCCAAAGTTTTGGTTCAATTGGACAATTCACAGTTCCAGTAAACATAGCCCTCAATGAACAGAAAGAATTTCACCAGATTTTACAACTTCCACAATCAATTATTATTTCACCCTTTGGAGAACATCCTGAAATTTACACTTGTGAAAAGCCAACAACCACACAACAAATTTTTGAGTCCAACAAACAAATCTGCTTGGAACATAATATCTTGATCCCAAACATTTATATTCCAGAAAGAACAAAAAAAATCCAAGTTACTTTTTACAATCCCAACAATTTCCCCATAGTTTTATTAAATAACTTAGAAATTGGAATTATTCACAGTAATATCTTTCAACAAGAATTACCCCAAACAGTCCCTAATTTCTCTGAAATTATTGGACATTTACTACAAAAAATCAACCCAAACCCCAGCTCTGAAAACTACCATGTTGTCATGGAAAAACTATCTCGAATCAACATGGGACAACTTGAACTACAACAACAGAGCCAGCTCAAAGAGCTAATTGCAGAATTTGCTGATATCTTTGCCGAAAACAACAATGACTTAGAAAGAACCAATTTGGTCCAACACCAAATCTATATAGGAGATGCCAAACCAAAGTGACACCAAGCCTACCAAGTTGCTCTAGAAAGCCACCAATTTATCTGTGAAGAAGTACAATGGATGCTCAACAATGGGCTTATCCAATCATCAATGAATCTATGGGCCTTACCTGTGGTCTTAGTTAAAAAGAAAAATAGAAAAATACGATTTTGTGTTAATTATCAACAACTCAACAGTATTATCATTGGAGATGCCTATTTTTTTCCCCGAATTGATGATATGTTGGATGCTTTTGGAAAGACCAAATACTTTTCAACACTAGATCTAGAAAGCAGATACTGGCAAGTTGCCATGGACCCCAAAGATCGTCCCAAAACAGTCTTCACAACCCAAAGAGGAAACTATGAATTCAATGACTCCTTTGGAAGTCAGTAGTTGTTTATCTTAACAATACTGATGTTTATTTTCCATCGTTCGAATTACACTTAAAACACCTGTGAGAAGTTTTTCAACAATTACAAAAAGCAGGACTGAAACTCAACATCAAAAAATGCTACTTTGGAAAAACAAGTTTGGCCTTTCTTGGTCACATTGTTAGTAAAGATGAAATCAAACTGGACCCTGGAAAAATTAGCACTGTCAAAAACTTCAAAACTCCTCAAAACACTACAGAACTAAGAAGATTCATAGGATTAGCCTCCTACTATCAGAAGTTTATCAAAGGATTCTCAGAAATTGCAAAATCTCTTAACCAGCTTACCACCAAAAACGTCGAATACAAATGGACTGCTGAATACCAAAATGCATTTAAAATTCTCAAAGAAAAACTAATGACAGCTCCAATTCTTGCCTACCCAGATTTTAGCAACCATTTTTGGTTAGCAACAGATGCCTTTTATACTGCCTTTGATGCCATTCTATCACAGTTAGATGACAATGAAAATGAGTGAGTAATTGCTTATGCTAGCAGAACATTGAAACCAGTCAAAAAGAACTACCCTGTAACAGAATTAGAAACTGCAGCAGTAATCTGGGCCCTACACCACTTCAATCTTTATCTTAGGCCTAAAGAATTCGACATTATTACTGATAATATTGGACTTAAATGGCTCCAAAACAAAAACACTTAGCTGAATGCCAAATAAACCCAATGGACAGGATTTTTAGCTAACTACCAATACATTGTATATTACAAACCAAGAAAACTTCACACCAATGTTGATTGTCTCTCAAGAATGAGGCAAGATTAGAACATAAAACCAACACTCATTTGAATTAACAACAAAACAACAAACAATGAATCCTGAAAACTACAACAATCTTAAACAATATTTGGAGATATTAACAATCCCAACAGATTGGTCTGCAGATAAAAAACACCGATTACAACAACAAGCCAAACAATACTTCTTATACAACAACATAATTTATTATTGAAACTTTAGAAATCCAGACAATCCACTTAGATTAATACAAGAACATGAAAAAAAAACTATTTTATATAACATGCACTCAGACCCTTCATCAGCACATCTAGAAAAAGACAGCACCACTCAGAGAATATTAGAATATTACTTTTGGCCTCGAATGAGAAAAGACATTCATGAATATGTTAAATCTTGTGATAGTTGTCAAAAAAGAGGAGGAACTTGTCCTACAGAACCTTTAAATCCAATCAAAGTTGGACAGCCTTTTGACTGAGTTGGTATCAATTTAGTCAGACCACTACTTATTACAAGTCAAGGAAATCATTATATTGCAGTAGCTGTAGATTATCTCACCAAATGGCCTGAAGCCAGAGCCATTCAATAAGCAGATGCAAAATCAGTAGCAAATTTCATCTATAAAGACATTATTTGTAGACATAGATGCCCAACAGAACTTCTATCCAATCAATAAACACATTTTGTGAACAATCTAATCCAAGAAATTTGTGAATGGTTCAAAGTTAAGAGACCCCTATCTTTACCTTATCATCCTCAAACAAATGGACTTGTAGAACATTTCAACAGAACATTGTATGAATCATTAGCCAAAGTCTCAACTGATTTTGAGCAAGAATGAAATATCTTTATTTCATCAGTGTTATTAGCATACAGAACACTAAAACAAGATACCATAAAACATATGCCATTTGATTTAACCTACGGAAGGACAGCAATGTTACCAATTAGTTTCACAGTAGAAGCATACTCAGTACAACTAGTTAATAAAGATAACTTTCAGGAAACACTACAACAAAGAGCCTATACTCTGCTTAGCACGTTGGAAGGAAAACGACAAATAGCAGCCATCCACATTAAACACTCCCAAGTTTGACAAAAAGAACAGCATGACAACAAATTGCCTCCAGTTACCAATGAATTTAAAACCGGAAACAAAGTTCTCTTACACAGAACTAAAGCTGAAAAACAATGGAGTGAAAAATTTGAAAATAAATGGAATAGACCATTCTTTATCCATGAAATCCTAGACAATGGATTATACAAGCTAAGACTTGATGACAAAATCCTAGCAAAAGTTGCACATAGAGATCATTTGAAACACTATAATTCCAGAAACAATTCTGAACCATTAATTCCACAAATTGGTACACATTCCCCTTTAATCAATTCTGAAAATATTTCCCAAAATTTAGAACCAATAGTTGTCATTGAACAACCTCCCAACTTGAACACTTAATTTAAATTTATTATTATAATTATCTCCTTATAATTTAGAAACAATCTCACAAAAACAAAACAAAAATAACATAAAAACCCATACATCAAAAATAATTTTCTTTTATTTTCAAATTTTTTATAATAATTATTCCTTAAAACATTCAACAATTATCCCAAAAACTAATGTTAGCTTTAAAAACAATATCCGAATTATCCATTACTGTTACTAGAAACCACATTAATTATACCCAAACAGAAGTAGTTACAAATTTAGTCCCAAATTCATGAAAATATCACCTGTATAAGAAGAACACAAGAAGTTATTTTGGAATTCACCTGCCAGAACTTTTAAAGCTTGCTTTAAGAGAAAACTTAATGCTCACTCCAATTAGTATTCTACCAAATGCTACAATTCAACAAAGACTTCAACTGTGTCTCAATAAGGAAAGTACTGAATACCCTCCAATCTATAGATATTTTCACATTAGAAAAACACTCTACAAACAAAAACTGGAACTTACAACAGCAAACCTCACAAAAGAAGCTATTCAAAAACAACTCCACAATGAATTCAAAACAACAGCTGGACCAACAAACAGTTGCTACAAGCTCAGAGCTGCTCTTAGACTTTATGACCTATTCTACACCTGTGAAAACGTCCTACAAAACCCAATTTTACAACCTTTGAAGATTCAATACATTGAAAAGCTCACAGAACTGAAATTTCAACAATTTTCGGACCAAATTTCTTCAATAATTTTGGATTATTATCTGGAAATTACAGACAGTATTTGGACTTCGACAGAGCTCAGTCTTGAGGAGGAGGTTATGTTACCAGACGAAATTAAAGATATTATTTAGCATGAAATTATCTTTATAATTCCTATCATTAATTAGCATATATTATTGTTTCAAATTATCACTTATTACATTAGCAAAATGTCCAAAATTATCATTTAATTAATAATTCAATTTGTACATAACACAAATGTAACTTAAGTACAATGATCAATCATGTAATACTCCGAAATATGTAACATTCAAAAGTTTGCCAAAATTTGTAGAAATTTACTGAAATAATTGATAGTTCACCGAAATATCTAATAGTTTACAGAAATAACTTGTAGTTCGCTGAAATGTATTTTTAGTTCAGCAAAATTGTAGAAAAGAGCAAAGTTCAAGTTCATAGAATAGTGTTATAACAAGTTGTATAAAAGAAGAGCTTTTCTCTTCGAGAAAATGTATCTTACTTTAGATTTATTACTTAGAACCATTTCTACACACACAAAAGAAATAAATATCAAATAATTCAAAAAACCAAATTCTTTAATTATTGCACTTGAAAAAATCTCCAAAACCCAACTAACATTTTGAAATTGATTAGCTACCAATTTTAGTAAACTGTTAGTGACTCCAGGCCTGAATAGAAAACGTTTCCCTTAACAGAATTTTATTTTTTTTACATTTCTTTTATTTTATTTCTTTTATTTTCTTATTATAATTATTAAGGTAGCATACAGACAAGATTTCTGTAGAAGAGTTGACTTTCACAACAAAATAACTACACATTTTTAGTAAGCTTCCAGACAAGCAATTCCTGGGAAAGAGTTGATGTTTACTACAACGTAATTACACAAAGCAACTGGCATAGAATTGGCCATTCCACTTATAAGCCCAGCAGTTCAAATTATAGGAAATAATTTGAAGATAAAATTCAGTTATTGGAGGTTCAAACACTTCCCATAGTCATGAATTAACAGCATTACAACAAACATACAAGAGCTAAGAAGAGACCAAAAACCTCTGGTAACACCAGCTTATTGTGGAAATCAGTAGTTGTATACTTGGATAATACTAATGTGTTCTCAAAAACATTCGATGATTATCTATGTCATCTTCAACAAGTGTTTGAAAGACTACGATGAGCAGGATTAAAATTGAATGCAACAAAGTGTTTTTTTGGCAAAACAGAACTAAAATTCTTGGGATACATAGTTAGCAAAAATGGCATAAAAACAGATTTGAAGAAAATAGAAATAGTAAAGAACTTTCCAATACCAACTAATATAACCAAGCTAAAATTATTCTTGGGATTTGCGAGCTATTATAGACGCTTCATAAAAAACTTTTCAAAGATAGCACAACCACTCAATGATCTTCAAACCAAAAATGCAAAGTAGGAATGAACTGAAACCTAGCAAGAAGCATTTGACATCTTAAGAAGAAAGCTTATTTAAGCTCTAGTATTGATCTATTCAGATCATAGTAAACCATTCATTATCACTACTAATGTATCAGGTTAAACATTGGAAGCAGTACTATCTCAGAGAAGATTAGATGGAAGAGAACATCCAGTCACATATGCCAGCCGAAATTTGACTCCAGCCAAAAAAAACTATAGAACATCAGAATTAGAACATCTAGCAATCTATTGGGCAGTTATAAAATGGAAAGAATACTTGAGCCAAAAGTTTGAGATGTATACAAATCACAAAGGATTGACATTACTACAAAAGCAAGAATTTGGAAACAAAAAACAGTCAAGATAAAAAATGGCTCTTTTGATATATACTTATACCATACATTATAAAAAGAGAAAAGACAATGGAAATGCTGACAGTTTGTTGTAAATGAGACAAATCTAAGAACATTTCAACCCAAAAATATAACAAAACCAAAACAATACTCATGAAAATATAACAAAAGATGAATACACAAAAATATTAACAACTTCAATATTATATAGATACTCAACAGTTCAAGGAGAAATTATCTCAACTGGAACAAAAGAGAATCAAACAACAATCCAAATATTTTATCACTCACCAAAATATACTTTATCGGAAAAATAGAAAAGATTTAGATCAACCAACCAGAGTAATTACAGAACCAGAAAAAGAGACAATACTATTCAACATACACTCAGATCCAACTACAGGACATTTTTATAAAAAAGCAACCATGGAAAAAACCAGAAAGAGATACTATTGGCCATCAATGTATTCAGACATTATTCAATATGTGCAAAATTGTAATACTTGTCAAAAAAAAGAAGAAACAAGACCCAGTAAACTATTGAGACCAATCAAAGTGGGACAATCATTTGACCGTATTAGAATCAATTTAGTCAGACCATTGACAATTACCAGCAAAGACAACAGATATATTGCAGTAGCCATAAACTATCTTACTAAATAGCCAGAAGCCAAAGCAATTCAAAGAGTGGATGCAGAATCTGTTGCCAAATTCGTCCATCAAGATCTGATTTGTTGACATGGATGTCCAAAAGAACTATTATCAGACCAAGAAACCCATTTTATAAATAGAACATTAGCAGAACTAAGCCAAAGATTCGGAATTAAGAGACCATTATCATTACTATACTATCCACAAACCAATGGATTAGTTGAAAGATTTAATAGAACATTGTGTGAAGCAATAGCAAAACTCAGCCAAAAAAACCAGGACGAATGGGATTTGTTTATACCATTAGTATTATTTGCTTATTGAACAATGAAGCAAGACACCACACAAGCAACATCATTTGAATTGATATACAGTAAAACAGCAACATTACCAGTTGAGATAGAAGTTAACACATATTCAACTGAACCAATAACAGAAGAAAATTTCCAAGAAACATTGTTAAGAAGAACATATAACTTAATGGAAACATTAGAAAACAAATGAAGAAGAGCAGTTGATAATATACAAAAGTTACAAGAGAAACAGAAAGAAAGACATGATAATCAACTATTAGACAAACCAGTTGAATTCAAGATTGGAGACAAAGTACTTTTATATTGTACCAAAGTGGAAAAACAATGGAGTGGAAAATTTGACCCCAAATGGAATGGACCATTTCACATAGAAAAAATTCTAGAGAATGGAGCTTACAAATTAAGACTGGATAACAAAATCTTAACCAAAGCAGCACATGAAAATCGACTGAAACTATACCACAACATCACACCACCATCCATCAGTAATATTCCACAATTAGGAGTACAGAAGATACTAGTCCAACCAGAGGAGATTCCACAAGATCTGGAACCAATTATCATCATTAACAACAACACATTAAATTAATTCATTAAAAGAATATATAAAGACATGGTAGATGTGACAAGAAATATCAAAAAAATAGAAATTACAGACAACATCTACTCACTAGCACAACAACTCTTTCAATTAATTCAACACCAAGAGATGAAAATTACAATTAATCAACAAACCATCTAATATCAAGACACTAGAAAGACATTGCCACATAGAACACAGAAGAAAACAGAAAATACCATTGACAAAATCATTGTGAAAGTAAAATTAGCAATAAAAAAGTCGACAAAAGAGTCACTATACCAAGAGTTGACTAAAAAAACTTGGAATTGGTGGATACAACAATTTCCAAAAAACTATTGTTATTTTTATTTGGGACAACATGTAAATATCCAGAATTTATATACAGATAAAACAAAGTGATTATTTGACACAAGAATACTACAACAATTAGAATATTTTGTGGAAAAGAACAACTTATCCACACAGGCCCAAGCCATATACCAAATACACACAGTATTTCAGGATCAACCAGAAATCTTACTCAACAAAGCAATGAATATGGTTACCAGTAATCAATTAGAAAAGATCACCAATGCTCAATTTGAAGAATTACAGACTCAAATAACACAAGTAATTCTCAAAAATAAAATTCAAGAAATACTTTAAGAAGAGGAATTAACAGAGTTAGATTTCAACAGAGCTCAATATTAAAAGGAGGGAATAATGTTACTCATAAAAATATAGGGAATATATATTAGCATAGTCACCAGTCAATCAAAAGTAGACATAGTAAAATGTGGAATTCCAGGATTTTTCTTAGGAATTGCAGGATTCCAGGAATTACAGGATTCTTACAAAGAATCACAGGATTCCAGAATTCCAGAATTCCTCTTAAAGAAATTGCAGAATTCCAGGAATTTCAGGATTCCTGTTGTAAAGAATTAAGGAATTAAGGAATCTTAATTATGTATATATAGCAATAGAATTAGAAGCTAAAAAAGGAGACCTCTCAGTTTAGATTTTATCTAAACAACTTTCCAAACCACAAATAAATAACTGTTTGTTATCTCAAACCTACTGTCACTATTAACACTTCATGTTGATAGTAATTGATACTTAAACACACTAGAACAATAGCTCTTGATTATAGCTATTGATGGAATACTAACTTGCAAATTGCCTTGGCTTATTTCTTTTTTTTCTTTATTTTCTTTTCTTTTTTTTATTTCTTGCTTTAATTTTATTGTTATTTACTAACTCTATTGAGAATTAACATGCGGAGTACTGACGTCAGAATAAACATGACTGGTAAAAGACCCAGAAATAAAGGTAGAACACTCGATTAAGGATAGCTTACCAGGAGGAATACTGGTCATCAAGCTGAGAAAAAAATTAACGAAACTGTGGTTTTGGGAAGCTATGGATAAAACTATTACCATTGAATTTCTGTTCATTATACAAAGAACTTAACCAAACCCTTCAGATACAAACCTTTCAGACACAAACCTTCAGATCACTATCAACTGCAACTAGATTTGAGTACCAAGTTATGGGTTTGTTATTTAATCTAACACCAGAAATAGTCACTTGTAATACTGGCCATCAAGCTGAAGAAAAAAATTGACAGAATTGTGATTCTGAAAAGCTACAGATAAACAACTATTGCATTTCTGTCCATTATACAAAGGACTCAACCAAAACCTTCAAATACAAACAACTTACAGACATTACCAACACCAACATCATTAATTGAACACCAGATTATGAGTTTGTTATTTGACTTGAGACCCCAAATAATCATTTGTAACATTTAATGCTCCTTGTGAGATATAATTTTACAAAGAACCAGCACCAACAACAAGCCTCCAAAAGTGACAGAACCAGAAAACATAGGAGCAAACCATTTAAGATTCACTAAATCTTTGTTTCAACAGTATAGTCAACAATTAGGATTAAACAATAACTACTTTCCAGCAGAATCAGCCTTCAACTTCTATGTCAATAATAAAATCACAAACTGCTTAAAAGGAACAATTAATATTGAATCAGCAAGAGAAAACTTCTATACAGAATTATTTCAACACACCAGCTTACCAAGAAACTACAGCTTCGCGCCAATTATCAAGGAAATCAACCAAACCATTGAAAGATACACCCAACAACAATTCTCTATTATCTATGCAGACAAAGGCAAAGGAAGATTATAAACACCAACAGTAATGCCTAAAGGAATACAACTACCAACTTGGAAGAAAACAAGGATAGAATTACTAACAAATTTATCATATCACTATACACCCAGAAGCACCATCAACATTACATTAACAGGTGTGTTCACATTAACTATGACATCAACATTTGGATGATTTTCATTTCAGAGTAAACAAAGAAAGAAAGATTTTCTAGAACTATACAGCACATATTTTGAAGGATTTAAGTCACAATTGCCCATACTATTAGGACTTCAATTCCCACCACCCCAACCAGATTTTGGAATCATGAGTCCTTGAGAAATAACAGAATCAAAAGGAGAACAGGAAGAAGAGAAAGAAGAATTAGAAGATCAAGAATTTACTTACCAGAACCCAATTCCAGAAAATCTGGACATTGAAACCCCAAACTTTCAGACTTAGCAAAATCCAAATTTAGAAAATCCAGAAGTCAAAACTCCGAATTTTCAAACTCAGCAAAATTGGAATCATTGAAATCTTGACATTAATAATCAACAATACTTACCTTCAGTAATTATCATCAACCCACCACCAATTGCTTCACAACAACAACCACCACCACAACCCTAAATTCAATTACCATTTCAACCACCACAACAAATAAACTTGAATTAAATGGCTTATGCTCCAATAGTAAAACTTGAAAAATTTACTGGCAAAAAGAACAATGCTCAAGTATGGCTGAACAATGTAAAAAAAGTCATCACAGCCAACAGATGGGATGATACCAGAGCCATGCAAGTCATTCTTTATTTTCTTCAAGATACTGCCAATTCATAGTACCAAAGCTTGGTTAACAAACTCCAAGACTTCAATACATTCAAGCTTGCATTCCTACAATATTTTAGTAATAATAATAGCATCAACTGATTGGCAAACACTTTTACCATCATCAAATAAGAAAAAAATAAAGCAGTCACTATTTATTTAGGACACTTCCACAGAAATCTGCACCAAATTCAGACTATACAGGCTAATTATTTTACAGTGTCACAAATCCTAAATCAATTTATTAAAGGCCTGCACAGTAGTATCCTCCAATGCATATGTTCAATGCACCCAGCAGATCTTCAAGCTGCAGTTACAAATGCCAGAGATTTTGAGGCAGCTGAACTCAAAGCTAACCATGTCCAAGCTATAAATCTAGTAATGAATAGATCATCTGACTTGAATTCCAAATTGAAACAATTTAGTGATTCAATTAATCAGAAATTAGAAGGATACTTAGCTGACAATTGCACAATTTATCAACCATCACAACAATGCAATAATTCAGAAAATGCAAATTGTTTTCAAAATTAGTTGTATCCATCATTATCTTCCAATCAGCCATGGCAGCCAGAAACACAAGTCTACTACAACTGTAGTAAACAAGGTTACATTAGAGCTAACTGTCATTCTTATAGTAACCCATAATTAGGAAATCAATATCGAAATCCCAATTTTAGAGTTCAAATGCCAAATTACTATTCAAGTCAAGATTAATATCAACCCATTTATCTGCCAATAATGCAGCAGCCAATCTATTAACCACCACTATATCAAACTCCAATTTATCAGCCACAGCTACAAGTAATCTATCAATTACAGCCATCAGTAATTTATTAACCCCAACAAATTTAAACACCGCCACAAACCATACCTCAAAACAGAATCCACAGGCCGAGAATAACACAACAAAGCTAGAGATTGGTAATGGTAGTTTACCAACTGATTCCCAGTTCATCAGCCCAATCAACAGGATCTCATTAGTAGAATTTGGGAACTGGGCACACCCAAAACCTGAATTTCCAATACTATTTAAGTTTTCTGGTTACTCCAGAAGATGTCACATCAAGCAATCTGAAACCCAGTTAACAGTAGCCACTTACCAGCAACATTTCACCAGCAATGGTCACTAAAAACAAATCACTTGTCACCATTTTTTTTTTGAATTAGAGGAAACCATCAACACCCCATTATTTAGTGGAGCTGCTTTAAAAGAAAAACTCATTACTGTAATGTATATTGATGCCAAGATTGATGGCCACTCTATCAAACTTATCCTTGATAGTGGTTTGGCAGGCAGCATTATTACCAAGCAATTCATAAATCAATTAGGTCACTGAATTGACTGAGCTGTCAGTGCCAGAATCATTACCACCAATGGCATTATGAAAATGCCTATTGTCAAGATTGATGACTTGTCATTTGAAATCAATAATATCATTACTCCCATCAAAGTTCTGGTAATAAAAGCCACCCAATACCAAGCTCTAGTTGGTAATGACTGGCTATTCAAAACCAATACGATGCTTGACTGAACCATCCAAGAGTTGTAAATAAATTAGAATGGCCAATACACACAAATACCAGCAACATGTGGCCACTTCAAACCCAGTAACATCCTGCCAGCACCCTTAATTAATATTGAGGAAGAGAAGCCAAAACCAACTTGGGAAGTGTATCAAGTTTTGTGGACCAAGGAAGACCACAATGAGCTGCCACTAATACTGTTATGGGACGATAACAGAAAAGAAAAACAAAAGGAAGAATTTACTTGAAGTACTGACCAAACCTCATGGACTAACAATAACTATCAAAAGTTACCACAAACTTGGGAATGGGAAGAAAATACCAAAGAAAAAGGAAAGACAAAAGAAGAAGAAACAATCTCAACCAATACCACTAATAGACCATACACTTATATTACATCACCACAGTCCAACTATTGTTAACCAAAGCTAATATGCATCGATTACAGCAAGAAATTGTCATCAATAGGCATGTGCTGTGGCAATGATAAGGAATACTCAACAGTGACCAAATTTTACTGCTGTATGTATGTCATAAAATGCTTTGGATGACCAAAATAACAAGGAAAATGGGACAACAAACCTTGTCTAACTTGTAGAGAAATATTACTTGATGAAGAAATGTGGAATAACATCCTTGGTGTTACAGATGATTATTTGGGGTCTTAAAGCAAATAACAAATCCATAACTTGGTGCTTAATTAATAAATTGGCATTGGTAATATCTGAAGTTGTTGGTATCTGAAAGTTTTGTTGATCTGAAAGTTTTGGTTGAGTTCTTTGTATAATGAACAGAGATTTACTATGGTTGGTTTTGGTTGATTTCTTAAGTCATTTTCCCAATTTCTGTTTTTAGTGTGGTGGCCAGTTTAATCTGGCAGTTATGTCCTTCTGGTAAGCTATCTGTTAATATATATAATTCTACCCTTATTTCTGGGTCTTTTACCAGGCTATCCTTGATGTCAATTACTTAGTGCTTAATCTTTTTAATTAGTAGTAAATCAAAAAAAAAAAAAAAAAAAAAAAAAAAAAAAAAAAAAAAAAAAAAAAAAAAAAAAAAAAAAAAAAAAAATGAAAAGAAAAAAAAAAATTAGTATTCTGTCAATAGTTGTGATCAAGAGCTATTGTTCTAGTGTGGTTAAGTGTTAAATTTTATCAACATGAAATGTTGATAAATGGAAGAGTAATTATATTTTCAAACAAATGACAATAACATAGATTTGAAGAATTGAAGAGATATTTTATTTATATATTTCTATTTTAGTTGATAGCAACTATCCTTAAAATGGGGGTTAATAAATAGAGAAAAAAAAAAGATTGTTCTAAATTAATAAAACTCTATTGAATTCTTTAGAAATTCTTGAATTCTCCTGGAATTACTTTTTTTGCTTTTAATACTCTCACTATATATATATAATTTATGTTATATGAGATTCTGCATATTTATGAGCAATATGCCATAATTTCTCAAGCAATGTGCCTGTAATTTCTGACAATGTGCTCATTGCTGAACAATGTGCCATAATTCTCTGACAATGCTTCACATTGCTGAGCAATGTGCTCACATGCTAAATACTATTCTTTTATTGGTCTATTTTCTCTATTTGTTTTTCTTACTATTTTCTTGTATTTTTTTTTTATGAGTAATACTGATTGAGAAGGAATGTGCGACACTTTGTACCAATACATGATTCTTATCAGCAACTGAATTAGGAAAGGGACACCAATAAAAGCCACTTGGAGAAGAGCCATACAGTAATTGGACAGTTGTCCACACAATGACAATGAGATATAGAGAATGGCAATAGCCAAAATAGAAGAAACGTTACCTGAAGAAATTAGAGAAATCAAAAACAACTCATCAGAGCCCATAGAACTTAACTGGAACCCAGAACCAGTCATAAATCTTCTAGATCCAAAACAATTCCATGAACACTACCAAGAACTAGTGCTCACAAGAGAAGAGCAAGAGCAACACTTAGAGCAGCTGAACACTTAATTGTGTCAACACTGCTTAATTCCATGTGACTTCTAATATTGTAATGAATGTGACTTTATCTACAATCCACCACCACACATAATCTACATGATCCCAGAGGAAGAAGAACCAATTAACAGATGTGGATCAGAATTGGAATCATTGTTCAATCCTGATTCAAACTCCAATAACAATGACAATGAAAACAACAGTTCCAGCTCTACTCAAAATGGCAACAAAACTAATAGTAATTCAAACTCTGATTCAAACCCTGAAACATATATTGCACTTCCTGACCTTTTTAAAGAGCAGGAATTCAGATGGTTTAGTGATAATAATGAAAGTATTATGCTAGAATGCGTGCATGAAACTGATACAGGGTTTGATCTAAGATATTCAAAGAAAAATGCCATTAAATTAGAACCCCATTTGCACATTTGCATTGATCTCAAAATAGCACTGAAAATCTCAGCAACAACTATGGTTCAATTAACATTTAAGAATAGCTTAGCAAAAAGGAGAATCAACATCAGAGGAGAAATAATTAACACAAGATATATAGGAAATATTATTGCAATGCTACAAAATGATTCTGAAAAAGCCTATATTATAGAGCCAAATGAAAAGATAGCACAGGCAATATTCCTGCCTCTGGTGAAAATAGCTCAATTAGTATCAGTAGAAAACAGAGAAGAATTAGGAATTACAGCTAGAAAAATATAGAGATTCAAATCAATGGATAGAATAGATATACCAGTTAATATGGCAGAAGAAAAGGTTATTGACAAGGAAAAAATTATTTCTACCTGTCAACTAATCTCCATTCCACCATATGACAGGTACATGGTCAGAATAGAAAGAAAAGTAAAGGATTAGATTCAGATTTTTGAGGCAGAAACAAAACTTTGTGAATCAGAAAAAATAGGATTAGTCAATTTACACATACCAGCCAAGAACTACAGTTACATTAAAATTTTTATTCACAACAACACAGGAGATATCATCAAGATACCAGAAGGAACTATTATTGGACATTTAATCACTGAAATTAAAGATTAACTGCCAGACACCATTCCAGATTTTCCACAACTGTGTGGATATGTAGATATCACATTACAAACAATCTATGGACAAGAAGAATGTTATCTGCTTCAACCAGAACAATTGGAACAGATGAACTTGGAAAACTTAGACCCACTTCAACAGATGCAACTCAAGATGTTATTTAACAATTTCAATGACATCTTTGCCAGTGAAAATGAATTTGGCAGAACTAATATAATCCAGCACCAGATTAAGACTGGAGATGCAATGCCAATTAAACAAAGAGCATACAGAATACCACCAGCCAGCCATAAGATCATTCATCAAGAAATCAATTAGATGCTTGACAATGGGCTAATTCAGCCATCAATAAGCTTATGGTCATCATCAGTAGTACTAGTCTGTAAGAAGAATGGAAAAATCCACTTTTGTGTGGATTACTGGAAACTAAATAGAGTAACAAAAGAAAACAGCTACCCAACTCCAAAGATCCAAGAACTTTTCAATGCTTTTGAAGAAAAAAAATGGTTTTTAATGTTAGACTTAGACAGTGGTTACTGGCAAGTAGCCATGAAACCAGAAGACAAAAAAAAATGGCTTTTACAACTTAAGAAGAAAACTTTGAATTTGAAGTAATGCCATTTGGCTTGATGAATGCTCCAGCCACTTTCTAGTGACTTATGAAAATTGTTTATATAAGGCTACTATAGAAATCAGTAGTCATATACTTAGATGACACTAATGTGTTCTTAAAAACATTTAATAATTATCTGCATCATCTCCAACAAGTGTTTGAAAGACTAAGAAGAGCCAGATTAAAACTAAATACAACCAAATGTTTTTTTGGAAAAACTGAACTCAAGTTTTTGGGACATGTGGTGAGCAAAGATGAAATCAAAACAGATCCAGACAAGATTAAGATTGTTAAGAACTTTCTAGTACCAAATAATCTCACAGAACTAAGAGCATTCTTAGAATTTGCTAAATACTATTGCTGCTTTATCAAGAACTTTTTCAAAATAGCTCAACCACTACACCAACTCCAAACAAAAAACACCAAATATGAATGGACAGAAATTTAGCAAAAAGCTTTTGATATATTAAGAAGAAAGCTTATTCAAGCTCTAGTATTAATCTATTTGGATTATAGCAAACCATTCATAATTACAATTGATGCATCTGGTTAAGCATTGGAAGCAGTATTATCTTAGAAAGAACCAGATGGATGAGAACATCCAGTAGCATACATTAGTAAAAGTTTAAGCCCAGCCAAAAAAAACTATAGAACTCCAGCATTAGAACACTTAGTTATCTATTGGGCTGTCATCAAGTGGAAGAAATACTTAAGTTAAAAGTTTGATGTGTACACTGATCACAAGAGATTGACTTCAATTCAGAAGCAAGAATTTGGAGACAATTGCCATGCCAGATGGAAAATAGAACTTTTACCATTTAATTATACAGTTTATTACAAAAAAAGAAAAGAAAATGGAAATGCCGATAGATTGTTATAAATAAAACAAGTCTAAAAACATTGTAACCCAAAAATATAACAAAAAATGAATATAAAAAAATACCAACAACTCCAACATTATATAAATACTTAATTGTTCAAGGAGAAATTATCTCAAAAAGAACAAAACAACATCAAACAACAATCAAAATATTTTATTAATTACCAAAATATACTTTACTGAAAAAACAGAAAGAATTCAGATCAACCAACCAGAGTAATTACAGAACCAGAAAAAGAGACAATATTGTTCAACATGCATGCAAATCTAACAGCAGGACATTTTTATAAAGAAGCAATCATGGAAAGAACTAGAAAAAAATACTATTGGCCATCAATTTATCCAGACATCATCTAATATCTTCAAAATTGTGATGCTTGTCAGAAAAGAGGAGAAACAAAACCCAGTGAATCATTGAGACTAATCAAAGTGGGACAACCATTTGATCACATTGGAATTGACTTAGTCAGACCATTAGCAATTACCAGCAGAGGCAACAGATATATTGCAGTAGCCATAGACTATCTCACAAAATGGCCAGAAGCAAAAGCCATTCAAAGAGCAAATGCAGAATCTGTTGCCAAATTCGTTCATCAAGACTTGATCTGTTGACATGGATGTCCAAAAGAATTATTATCTGATCAAGAAACTCATTTTGTAAATAGAACATTAGCAGAATTAAGCCAAAGATTTGGAATCAAAAGACCACTATCATCATCATACTATCTGCAAACAAATAGATTAGTTGAAAGATTCAACAGAACATTGTGTAAAGCAATAGCCAAGATCAGCCAAAAAAACCAAAACAAATGAGATTTGTTTATATTATCAGTATTATTTGTTTATCAAACAATAAAGCAAGACACTACACAAGCAACACCATTTGAACTAGTATATGATAGAACAGCAACAGTGCCAGTTAAGATAAAAATCAAAACATATCCAACAGAACCAATAACAGAAGAGAATTTCCAAAAAACATTGTTGAGAAAAACATATAATTTAATAAAAATATTAGAAAACAAATGGCAAAAAGCAGCTAATAACATTCAAAAGTCACAAGAGAAACAAAAAAAAAGACACAATAACCAATTATCAGATAAACCAGTTGAATTCAAAATTAGAGACAAAGTATTTTTACATTATACCAAAGTGGAAAAACAATAGAATAGAAAATTTGACCCAAATAGAACAGACCATTTCACATAAAAGAAATTCTTGGAAATAGAGCTTATAAACTAAAATAGAACAACAAAATTTTAGCCAAAGCAGCACATGGTAATTGACTGAAACCATATTATCATATAGTGTTACCATCTACCAGTAATATTTTACAATTAAGAATACAGAGAATACTAGTCCAACCAGATGAGATTTCATGAGATCTGGAACCAATCATAATTATTGGACCAAACATGTAAAATTGAACAATAAAAAAGTATATAAAGACATGATAAATGCAACAAAAGACTTCAAAAAAATGGAAATTACTGACAACTTTTCCAACTAATTCAACAACAGAATATGAAAATTACTATCAATCAACAAACCATTTGATACCGAGATACCAGAAAAATACCCAAATACAAAAGTCAAAAAAAAACAGAAAACACTATTGACAAAATGATTCTGAAAATAAAATTAGCAATAGAAGAACCAACAAGTATCACCATATATCAAGAGTTGACCAAAAAAATGTGGAAATGGTAGATACATGAATTTCCAAGAAACTTTTGTTATTTTTACTTGGGATAATACTTGAATATTCAAAACTTATACACGGATAAAACAAAATGATTATTTGACACAACAATACTGCAACAACTGGAACAATTTGTGGGAAAGAACAATCTAACAACACAAACAAAAGCCATTTATCGATTGCATGCTGGATTTCAAGACAGACTGGAAATTTTACTTAATCTGGAAATAGACTCCATTATAGTTAACCAAATAGGAAAAATAACCAACACCCAATTTGAAAAATTACAGAACAAAATAACTCAAGTAATTCTTGAAAAAAAAGTTCAAAAAATACTTAAAGACAGAAAATTAGAGTTAGAAGATTTGGGAGATTTTAACAGAGCTCAATATTAAAAAAGAGGGAATAATGTTACTTATAGAATATAGAAAGTATATATTAGCATAAATTAGCCAATTAGAAATAACTGTAGTAAATGTGGAATTTTAGGATTCCTCTTAAAAGAAATTGCAAGATTTCAGGAATTTCAGAATTCTTATACAAGAAATTGCAGAATTTCAGAATTCCAGGATTCCTCTCAAAGGAATTGCAGGATTCCAGAAATTTCAGGATTTCTGGTATGAGGAATTGAGGAATTGAGAAATCTCAATTATGTATATATAGCAGTAGTATTAGAAAGAAAAAAAGGCAGAATCTTTTAGTTAGAGACCTCCCAGTTTAGATTTAATCTAAGCAACCTTCCACATCACAAATATCAATAAATAATTATTTTATATCTTCAATCTACTCTCCACTATCAACACTTCATATTGATAACAATTGATACTTAACCACACTAGAACAATAGCTCTTGATTATGACTATTGATGGGATACTAATTTATAAATGTCTTGGCTTAATTTTCTTTATTTTTTTTTATTTTTTTTATTTTTTTTTCTTTGTTTTGTTTACTAATTGATTAAGAATTAAGCACTGAATTACTAACATTAAGGATTGCCTGGTAAAAGACCCCTACAAGTGGGTAGAACATGTAAAAAATTACAGATTACTTACCAGAGGATTGCCAGCCATCAAGCTGAAAAAAGAAATTAACAGAATTGCGATTCTGGGAAGCTATAGATAAACAACTATTGCATTTCTATTCATTATACAAAGGACTTAACCAAAATCTTCAGATACAAACAATCTACAGATGTTACCAACACCAACATCATCAATTGAGCACCAGGTTACGGGTTTGTTATTTGACTTAAGACCCTAAATAATCACTTGTAATAGTGTTAAAGTATTTATTTCAGATTTAGATTCTAGATTTTTGGATGCTGGTGTTGCTTCAATTATAAGTATTCATTTGGCAAAACACATTTCTAAGATATTTGAAATTCCAGACAGACTTTTAGTGGTTTGTTTGCTGTTTAAAAACAAACAATCTGTTTTTGTGTTGGGTTTGTATGTTAAGACCTCTTTGAATAGGCACTTGATTCAAGCTGGTCTTGTTAATTTTTTCATAGCCAAGATTTACAATAAAAGCATTTTTGTTATATTGGAAGGTAACTTTAATGATAATAATACTAAGCATAATACTAGCTTCAGAAAATGTGTGGATTTGGATTTAGTTAACTTTTTGGTTGGCAATCTGTGTACTAAGATTCTTACTTGAAGGAATTTCAAGAATGTTAAAAAAACTATTGATTACATTTTTGTTTTCCAAAGTTTAATTAATGCACTAATAAACAGGATAATTATATGCATGAATAAATTTTTTAATATTGATTACAGTACTGTTTAGTTTTTAGTTAGTCTTAAGAATATTTTAGATCTGATTCTAAGAATCATTTATGTTCAAGCCAATAAAAATAGATAAAAATTCAATTTTAAGAATACAGATGATGCCAAGTGGAAATTTTTTAGGGCTTTAATTTGTGATAATAAAGTCATATTTGCTAATAAGTTTCTATTTTTCAGATCTGGATGAAATGTTTAAAAAGTCATCTGTTTTTTAGCCAATAAGATGTTTTCAAAATCTTGGTTTAAAAGTTATAATAGTGTTTTTACAAAAAAATCTTCTTGTTTTTACAAATTAAAACTTTTGGTGTTTAAGCTGGTTAAGATTTTTTGTTTAGCTTCTTATAATAAATTTGTGTTATTGCTAGATATATAGAATAAGCTTGATATTGCTAATGCTTCTGTGGTAAACTTTTTTTTTGGAAGGGTTTCATTTTGATATTATTAGGTCAGGTTTGGCTAAAATTAAGAAATTTTACTGCTCTTTTAAGATATTGAAATCAAAATGTGTTAAGAACTTTCGGATTAAGTTGACAATTAATAAGAGGATAAAAAGTTTTAAAGTGAATAAGAGTCATATTATCAAAAATGTATTAAAACATTTGTTTTGCAAAGTGGTATTAGATTATTTAGTTATTAATAACAAATTAATTTTGTAATCTGATTTGGTTAAAACCAATATGGACAAAATTATAAAGGGTTGGATTAAAAAATGTGAAGTGGTTGCTAATATTTCTGATAAGTAGTCTCAACAATATCAGCCATTGAAATATGTTTTTGATAATGCTTTTTCAAATGTAATGTGTCTGGTTATTTTCAATAAAATGTTTAGTGTGATTTTTGATCTGCCCAATGGTAAAGCTGCTGGTCTTTCTGGTATTTCAAATATGCTTTAAAAGTATTATAACAGATCAGTTTTGAATATGCTCTTAATGCTTTTGAATTTTTGTTTATCTTATGAATTGGTCTCCAATTCTTGAAGAAAAGCTTGGGTTTTAATAATTTTCAAACCATATGAGTAGAATGGAATTCTTATGAATACTTATTTTATTGCTTTAATTAAGACTACATATAAGATTTTTTCCAAGATTTTTTCTGACAAGATCTTTTTAACATGCAGTATTTTTAATATTTTTTATGAAAATAATTTTTCAGTTTTAAAGAGTATAACAATACAATTTCCTATTTTTACCATTGGTTTAGTGATTAAGAATGCCTTAAAAAAGGATTATAAACTCTAACTAATCTTATAAGACATGTAAAAAACTTATAATTCTGTTGAATAAGACCATCTTAAAAAGAGCTTGATTAGGATAAAAATGTGTAATAGATTTATTCAATTTTTTAGTAGTATTTACAATGATCATGTCAACAAGATAATGACTAACTTTAAATTAATTGGTAAATATTAAGTACATGATAATTTGGATCAGAAAGAAGTGTTTTCATTTTTTTTTTGGCACATATTTTACAATTCTTTTCTGTGCAAAGTTAAAAGACAAAAAAATGTGTGTAGATATAGATTAAATTCTTATTTTGTTGCCAAAACTAATCATGTAGAATCTTGGACTGAATTGACATCTTTTTTTACTGTTGGTGCTTTTGTTGATAACACTATTTGGGCTGATTGTAGTTAAAATACTACCCAACACATTCTTAATATTGCAAGTGAATTCTTTCAGATCAATAACATTTCTATTAATAATGACAATATAGTAATTATTCCTATTAATTACAGAGTTGAAAGCCCTTTTTGTTGATCAGTGACTCATCTATTTCTATTGCCAAAAAGAGAAAATCTTATTACTACCTGAGTATCTTTATATTAACAAAAAATTTATCAAAGTTTAGCTTGGCTAAGACACATTCAGATGTCCAGTTTTTTGCCAACTTTGTTCTAAGAAAGACTATCTCTAATAAGCAGTTTTTGTATTTAGTGTTAGCTGTTTTTTATCTTATTATTAGCTACAGAATACAATTCAGCTTTGTTTTTATTAATGTATATAATAAGTAAAATGTTTTGATTTACAAGAACTTAAAATTGAAATCTGGTTTGCTTTTCAATTTCCCTAGTGACACATTCTATTATCTTTTTTTATATGATCTGAAAACTTTTGAACAGGTTTAGGCTGAAAGCAAATTGGTCTTTCTTGTGAATTTTGCAAATTCTGTTAGAATTTTAGATTATTTGTTTTCTCACAGATTTGATAACTTATAGGTTCTGTGTTAAAGTTCAATTCATTCTTTGTGCTTTTTAGTTTGTATTAGGGTAATAATTTTTTGGCAAATGTGATTTGTATTTTTCTTGAATACAATCTATTTCTGAATGGTCTTATAAACAATTTTTTTCATTTTGGAAATAGAATTTTTATGTTAACTGTTCTTGGCAGGTCTAATTTTTTTAAGTTTTTTCTTTCACTTTAGCAATATAATATTGCTTTTGTAGACTAGTTTCATTGTCAAAATAATACTATTTTTGATTGGAAAATCTTTAAGCAGTGAAAAAAGTTGGACTCCTGTGGTCTTATTCTTGAATAGTTTAAGCTTTTTGTTAACTTTTTTAGTAATGTAGTTTCCTTTTCTATCTGCTTTCTTTTTTTAAGTGATGTTGAACTTTTTAATATTCTTAAATCAAGTAAGTTTGAGTTGATTTGTGGTCATTTTTCAGATGTTAATATTGGTAATCTGTCTATCTATATAGATAAATCTTTGAAAAACTTGAGAACAATTAACATAAAAGCTGGTACTGTGGTTTTTTTGAGGATGTAAATTTGGGTCTAAGTGTTAGAGTTTTTGGTTTAATGTCTTCTATATTAGTGGAGTTGTAAGTTATTGTATTGGCTTTTAAGTGTGTTTTTTTTTGTAACTTAGTTCAATTATTTACAGACAGTCAAGTAGTTATGAATATATGTAAATTAGAGTTAAATTTAATGTGTTCAGATTTTTGGAATTAGTGTTAGATTAAATGGCAGCACATTGTGGACATTATTTATAACAAGAATTTGAATATTAGCTGACACAAAATAATGAGTTACTTAGGTGTTTTGAGTAATAAATATGCTGACATATTTGCTGATATTGTATCTCTCTCTAATTAATGTTTTTCTTCCTAATTAAAGGATTATTATATTAAAATTGATAATAGTATTGTTTTTGATAATTCTAGATATTTTGTTCATAAAGTTTTTTGGTTTGTTCATTGTATATATTGAAAGGTTGGTTCTGGTTTTAAGATTCTGGCTAATTGTTTGCTTTTGAATATTAATTGGTTTAGTTTGTCTTTGGTGTGGTATTCCAACTTGCATATAGCTGCTGGTTTTACTAGTAGGCTTATTGCTAATATTCATATTTATTTTATGAAAGCTTTGCACTATTGGTTATCTGTTGTTATTTAAAAACACTTGTATAATAAGCACTATTCCAATATAATATGTTTGTATTATAGTAATGTTGAGATTTTAGACCATGTTTTTTCTTGCATAATTGACAATTCTGTTTACTATTGTTTGTTAAATGTTCAAACAAATGCTTAAAAGATGTTTTTTGGTCTTTTTCATTTCTTTTTATGTATATCTCAGCTGATGTTTTTCTGTATTTCTGATACTACAGTGTATATAATTTTTTGTAAGAGCTTTGTCTTTAATGATTGGTATTGGAAGACTGTTTTTGTCTTTGGTAATTTAAAGTTGTGGGTTTAATGATTATAAGCTTTGTGCATAATTTCTGTCTTGTTTTTAGGAAAGAAGTTTAGTTGGTTTGTGCTAAGTATTATGCCTTTATAAAAAAAATAAGCTAATTTTACATTATAATTTAATTCCTGTTTCTATTTTTGAGCTGTTTATGGTACTTTCTATTAGTGTAGTTAGATTGCTTAGTATTACTAAAGCATTTGGTATTAGTTTGGTTTGTATAAGTCTTGCTTATTTTTTTTAAACATTAAAAACTTAGTTTCAGTTTATGTAGATGTATAATATTATTTTGATCAGTCCAAATGGCTGATTATATGTAAAAAAAAACATAATTCACATCTAGTTTAAATTACTTATATAATGTATTTTATTAGGCAGTATATAGATCTTATTTATTAAATGAAAATATATATATATATATATTGTTATTAATCATATCAAAAATTAATATTTATTAATTATAAATAAAAATAAAAATACATTAATTAAGAACTTTTAATAAAAAATATAATATTTAATAATTTTTTGTAAATATTTTGTATTTTTTTTATAAATAAATACATAATTTAAAATTTTAATTTTATTATAATATAAACAAAATTTTTTAAAATATAATATTTTATATAAATGTTTTTTAATTACTATTAATAATTTTTTGTAAACTGTTTTTATTATATATATATATAAATTAACAAAAAACTTATTTATAAACTTAAATATTAAGTATAAATTAAAATACTATATAAGAAAAATACATATTTAATTTATATCTTTAATTAAAATATTATTAATTAAATCTATTTTAAAACCAGCTTTTTAATAAATACAACAAACTACTTTATATATATTCTATACAAAATATTAAATGTTTTTAAATATTATTATACTATTTATTAAAAAAATATTTTATTAACAGAAATAAAAAACATCAAATTTAAAAAAATAGTATTATTAACAATATATTAATTATTTTATTACCTAAAATAACTTTTAATTTTTAATAAAATAATTAAAATTTTTTTATTATTTATAATATTAATATTTTAATTAATAATAATTATATAAATAAAATTAACTTAAAACACAAATATTTAAAACTGCTTGGATATTTAATACTAAAACAACACAATTTAAAAAAAAACATATTTAAAAATTAAAACAATTACATATAATTTAATTAATATTAATAAGAATAAATTATATATCTTAATATTAACATTTAAACTCAAATTATTAAAGTAAATTAAAGTATTATTAACAATTTTAAACATATTTAAATTTTTTAAAAAATTATTTATAAATATATTAATAATAAATAAACCTACTTTTATAAAATTAATTTAAATAATATTAAAATTATTTAAGAAAAATATATTATAAAATTAAATATTATTAATTAAAGATAAATCTATATAAAAAATTTATTTATTTTTAAATTTTAATTATTGTTACTTATAAAAAAAGATACAAAAAAGAAATAAAAAAAACAGATTATAAAAATAGACCAATAGAAAAATAGTATTTAATATGTAAATATATTTTAAAAATATACATATTTGGAAAAAATAAGCATATTGTCAGAAAATTATAACATATTTTTAGAAATGTGCACATTTACAAAGAATAAACATATTTTCAAAAAATTATGACATATTGTTTAAAAATAAGCACAGTTTTAAAAAGTAGCATAAAAAAAGTAAAAATAAATAAGATTTTATATAATAAAAATTATATATATATAGTAATAATATTAAAAGTAAGAGAAAAAAAAATTCAAACAAGTTTTTAGTTAGTTAACAATAAATATTTATAATATACTTTTTTCTTTAAAAGATAGTTTTCTATATTTTGAAATAAAATTATTTAAATATCAAATAAAATCATTACTTTATTATTCAATTTATGTTATTCTTATTATTAAATTAAAATCATTATTTTTCAACATAATTAGCAATTTATGCTGATAAAATTCACCACTTAATTATACTAAACTAATAGCTTTTAATCATAACTATTGACAGAATATTAATTTTTTATTTTTTTTTTTATTTTTTTTATTTTTATTTTATTTTATTTTTTTGTTTCAGATTGTTTATTAATTAAGTAAAAAATTAAGAGCTAAAATATTAATGTTTTTACAAATGATTATTTGGAGTCTCAGTTCAAATAACAAACCCATAACTTGGTGTTCAATAGTTGTTATAATAGTGGTATCTAAAGGTTTTTATGATCTGAAAGTTTTGGGTTGGAGTTCTTTGTATAATAGACAAAAATTCAATAGTTGTTGTCAGTAGCCTTCCAAAATTGCAATTCTGTTGAATTTTTTTCTCAGCATAGTGGCCAGTAATTCTTCTGGTAAGCTATTCTCAATTTTATAAGTGTTCTACTCTTGTTTTACAGGTTTTTTACCAGTCACTATGATGTTTATAACTCAGCACTTAATTTTTTTAATCAATTTAGTGAACAACAAAAGTAAATAAAATAAAATAAAAAAAATAAAAAAAAATAAAAAAATAAAAAAAATAAAATAAGAAATAAGAAATAAGTGTTTTATTAATAGTCATAATCAAGATGCTATTGTGCCAGCAGGTTAAATAGTGGATAATAACATAGATTTAAAGAATTAAAGAGATATTTTATTAATATAATTCTATTTCAGTTGATAGCAACTATTTTTAAAAAGAAAAGTATTTAATAATTATAATCTATGAGTCTAATTGACTTTAAGAATTCAATTAATTCTGGGAATCTAATTGACTCTGAGTTTTTTTGATTAATTTTTTAGCTTCTGATACTACTGCTATATATACATAAATTTTATTATACAAGAAATCCTTTTTTTTTGCTAAATTTTTTACATAATCTTGGATTTCTTAAACATCTAGGATTTTTTGAAAAATCTTTTTTTTCTTCTTCTATTCTAATTGGCTAATTTATGTACTAATATTTAATTCTTATATTTTATAAGTAACAATGTCAAGAATAGTCTGGTAAAAGATCTGTAAAACAAGAGTAAAAACTTAAAAATAATTTATTAAAAGAATATAACTACCAGATTAAACTGGTCTCTATACTAAAGAACAAAATTTAAAAAAACAACTACCAAGTAAATCTTTGTTCATTATACAAAAAACTCAACCAAAATCTTCAAATTTGAAAACCTTCAAAAACTATCTACAACATCATAATTATTGAATACCAAATTACAAATTTGTTATTTATTTTAACATTTCAAATTATTATCTTTAATATTATGATAAAGTTTTTTAAATCAAATTAAGCTAATTATCTAATATTTAAGTAGTTATTCTTAATTAAAAAAAATTTGGTGTATGTAATCAAAGCTATAAAAGATTATAATGTTTAAATATTTAGAAATTATTTAAAAATGCTTTTGTTTACTCTGTTTATAAAAATAATCATTTATAATCTTGGTGTTTTGTTAAAAAGAATTGGTAAAAAAACTTGTATAATTAACTATTTTTTTAAACCTAATAATAAAATTTATTATATTGTAGTTGGTTTTAAGTTAAATAATAACTTAAAGTTAGTTTTTTACATAAAGTCAATTTTTGATAATATAAAACTTTTTTTAGACTAGATTAAACTTGGTTTATTGTAAAAAATATAAATACTTTAAGCACTTTTTTTTAAATATAATTTTACAAACTTATTTATTTCTACTACAAAAAATATTTATAAAAAATCTATTTTAAATAAAAATTGTTTTTGGCTAACTTATTTTTATACTAAAAAAAATGTTTTTATTATACAATTTATTGTTTTTAAAAACAAGTTCTAAGCACAAATAGTTTTTTTGATAGCTGTTTTTTTTATTGTTTTTTATAACTTCTGTTTTGACACTTTTTTTAGTGCTTTTTTTTTAAATGCTAATTCTTTAATTTTATCTATTAATAATTATTTGGTATTATTAGAATGTTTTCTAAAGTTTTTAATTAATTAAGTATCAACTATTTTTTTAATTAAATAGTATAAGCTGAATTTTTTATGTTTTTATTGTTTTTTTTTATAAATTAATATGCCAGTTTTTAACTTGGAATTGAATTTAGAACTTTAAAACTCTTTGTCTCCTTAATTTTATGACCATGACCAGAGCAAAGAGTAAAAAAGCTGCACCGGATATCTGTCCTGAGATATCTAATAAAATTTCAACCAGAGGAGCTCTCTCTGTTGTAGAAGCAACTAGACAAAACGTTTTAGAAGCCTTCTCTTTACCCAGTAATCATGAAAAGCTGCCTTTAGTAGCCACTAAATCAACTTCCTCATCTTTGGCTGGTTTTTCACCAGTCAAAGTTCCTTCAAAGAGACACACTTGGGTTAGTCCCAGTGTTGCCTCCACCCTGACTAAGAGCCCAAAAGTTTTTAATAATAGACCAGTAAATAAGCTGGTCTTTCCCTCTATAGACTCAATACCTGGTGCTTCTGACACCACCTCTTCAAAAAAAATAGTCAAAAAGACCAAAAGTTCAGAAAAGTGGGGGCAGTCGCTTGCCTCTGCTATTGTTACACCAAACTTCTTTGTGGTTCCCAATGGGATCTTAAATGAGATCTCTGTAGCATTATCTGACATGTTATCTAAGATGGGCCAAGATCGACCACTGGCTGTGTTGCCAAATGTGGTGTCTTTCAGTAGATCATCACTGGTTTTAGAAGCAAAACAATCTCCTTCTGTTGGGTTACCTGTTCTTGGGAACTGGGCTGATCAAATGGAAACTGATTCATCTTCTCTTCTAGTTTCTGGTGCTCCTTTTGGTGGTGCTTGAGAAATTATTATTAGTCGTCAAAGGTTTGCTGGGTGGATGGCCTCTACTCTGGTGTTTAGTGCTACTTTTAAGATTAAATTGGCTCATATTAAGGCTGTTTTTCAGTCTGTACATGGTTTTTTGGGTGCTAAATCTGTTTCAAAAGACAATGTGAAGCTTTTTTGTGTGGAGTTTACTTCTCAACAGTCTTTGGAAGCTGCATTTCTGGTTGAGCTTACAAGTTCTGTTCATTTGGCTACTTTCAAAATTGCCAAGTCTTTGGTGGTTTCTGAATCTGGTTCCTCTTCTGCTGCTGTTGCACTGCATAATATACCTTTGGGTGTGTCAACTGCTGATATTAAGATGGCTCTTGGTGTATTTGGTGAAGTTGCCTATGTTGTGCTAAAGCCTGCTGGTGTTTGGCAGTACGTGATTGTTTACTTTAAGGAATTGGATGCTGCTACTGCTGTTTTTAATCATTGGTCAATTCTGGTGGGCAAAGATAGTGTTAGGATTCTTCCAGTTATTAATCAGAATAAGGCCATTCTGTCTCGTAATAGATTCAAGACCAAGTTGGTCAATCTTCCTTTTGGCTGCACAGCTTTTGAAATTAGTGATATGATTTCTTGAGTTGGTGGGTAAATGTGCTTTATTCCTTGGTCTCCTGATTCTGGTTATCATTCCTGGTTTGCTTTGGTTACATTTGACTTTTAAGATGATTTGGATTCTGCTGTAGTCAAGACTAGTACTCTAAGAAAATGCTGTATCTGATAGGAAACTCCTGGCTGCTGGTGCTGCTTTAAGTGTCAAGAAGTAGGCCATCTGGCTGTGGATTACAAGGTTTTCTCGTCTTCCACATCCAAGATTCCCAAGGTTTTCAAGTCTCATTTTGTGAGTTTTGCTTCATATGCCAAGACTGCTGCTCCTTCTGGTCTTTCTGAGTTTCCTCTTTTGGTGGCTTCTTCAGTTGCTTCTGCTGCTGATCCTGCTGTTGGTTCTAAATTGGACTCTTTGAAAAAGCAGATTTCGGATTTGGCTGCTCTGGTTAAGTCTATTGTTGAGCCTATTGGTTTTTTGGTTGCTTTGGTGTCTCGTTTTCTTGATGATAATGCTGTTAAGGCTGTTTAGGTCAAGAAAGATATTATTTTCATAAAGAGTGCTGCTAACAATTTTGCTAACCTCATGGTTGGAGTTTCTAAGGACATAGCTTGTCTTAAATCTAAAGTTGACTTTTGTGGTATGGATTATGATGGTATGCTGGCTGCTAAGCCTTCTTTTTTAAGTGAAGACACTATTAAGCATGTTATTGCTTTGTGGCGAATGTCTGGTGCTGAAACCAGAAGCAATATTGAGTCTACTAGATTGTTTCTTAGTGAGTTTATTTTTGACTCTAGGAATCTGAATGGTATCATTGAGAGAATTTGTGGGTTAGAGTTATTCTCACCTACTTTTGATTCAGTATAGTGAGTCTTTAATTGGGCTGAATGTCTGATCATGTGTAGAAAATGCATGATTTATGCCTATAATATAATCCTTTCTGTGGTATCATAGTTTTAGGTAGTATTTGGGTTTCACTCATTAAAATGTAATAAAAAAAAATTGAATTTAGAAATAATTATTAATATTTTATCTAAGTTTTTTTTCTTTTTGTAATAAGTATATTAAAGTTTTTAATTATAAATTTAAATAGTTTAAATGTCTTAACCTTTAAGATAAAAAGTCTAAAGTTTAGGATTCTAATGTTTGGTTTAGTTTAATTTAAGTTTAATTGAACTATTAAATTAAATTAAACTCAAACAGAAAATTTGGCAAAATTTTGAACTTAAACTCAAACCAGACTTAAAATTACTGAACTTGAACTAAACTCAAATACATAAAACAAGTCTGGTTTAAATTTAGTTCAAAATTCATAAACATGTTCAGATTTAATTATTAAAAATATTATATTATACTATATTATTATTTAATTTTTTTTTTAATAGTCTCTATATTAATGATTAAAGACACTATATTGTTTTTATAGTTTTAAGCACTAAGTAAGACTTCATATTTGTAATTATATTTTTATCTACAGAAAAAGTGTGTTCAAAAACAACAAATAATTTTTGGATTGCCAAATAATTACAAATTATATATATAAGACAAAAAAATTGTGTTTAATATACTTAAATATCAAATTATTAATAAAATATTAATTTAGATAAATATTTTTTGTAATATATCTTCTACTATGCCATTATATTTATTTTCTTATTGGCCACTTTTTCAAAGATATAACAATCAATTTTATTAAGTTTTTTTTTCTTATTATTGTTAAAGTTTGTCTTTAATATGAATTGTATGACTAATACTATAGTATTATTAAAATTGCCATTTAACAAAAAACTGTTATTTGATGTTAATATAATGTTTAATATATACTCCATTTTAAAGAAAATACATATTCTAAAAATTTATTTATCATGTAAAAGTTGAAAAATAAAACTGTTTAAATAAATTAATAATTTATAATATTTTTATTTTATTAATATTATTATTTAAAAATTCTCTCTTTGTAAAATAATGGAATTTTTTTCTTAGATCTAATACAATGCAGAGCATTACAGTTATATTTGTTTTAGAGTAATATTTAACTAATTTTCTTCTTGTTGGTCTAACTACCACAACAAGTAATGAATCTAATATTAAATATATTAAATAAATAACTAAATAAATACAATTAAGATTATAATGTTTTACTAAATTTATTATTATCAATTGTGTTTTCAACATGATTAAAAATAATATTAAAGAGGAAAATAATTAAGAAGACAGTATTATTTGAATTGGCTAATATTTTGATTATAATATTCTTAAATAATTTAAAAGTTTAGTAATTTTATTAAAGACAATCTACTGATCATGTAAAATAACATATTAATAAAAGTTAATATAAATACTAGTAAAAATGTTTAATGCTTATAAATTTACAGTTAAAATTTTTATATTCAAAATATATGGAATCAAAAATAAACAACTTGTTAATTTAAAAGATAACTTATTCTTAACTATATTATAAGTAGAATTTTATTGAATAGAACTATTCAAAATATATTTATAGTATTTAATTTAATATGTATTACAGGTATATTTAAAGAGCTCAAAATATTGGATGAAATACAGATTACAAAGTTAAGTTCCTTAATCTTTAATTTATATAAAGTTTATATTAAGAAAATTTTATATAAATATATTTAGTTTAGATTTTTAACAAATATTTTGAAAACATTATTTTTTATTTCATTTAAGACTATCTGTACTGTCAAGTTTAAAATATGATCAAAGCATTAAAATTGAAAATCTTTTAAGTTCTATTGAATGTTTTTCTGTTCTAATTTCTTATTAATTTTTTTATAAAAATATTATTATTTGTGATATTATTGATGCTACAAATAAACTTGGTAGTATATAGTGATAATATTTAGTGCTCAAAATTTGGGTTTTTAGAAAGCTTTTAATGGTTTTTTTCAGTAGACTTGTTTAATGTGTTAATATTATTAGTCTCTAAAGATCTTTTTAATTAATATAAATTTATCTATAGAGTTCTTTGGTTATAAAACACAGAAAAATAGTTTTCTGATATTACAACTTCTTATATATAAGCTATTTTTTCCAAACTAGTCAAGTACAGTCACTAAGATCTAGTGGTGTTTTTTTTACTCTTCTGGTAAGCTAACAAGATAATATTAATATTCAATCCTAAAGAAAGCTTTCTTTTTTTACCAAATTATTATGAAATTTATTTCCAGACAGTCAATTTTTTTATGTTGCCACTTCACAAGAGAAAATAAAAAAAATAAAAAAAAATAAAAAAAATTAAATTAGTATTGTCAATCACTATGATCAAAAGTAATTGGTTCAAGTTGTAATAATTTGAGACTGTTTTATGCTAAAAACATTTAACTAAAAACAAATGTAAGAACAAAGATTAATTCAACTACAATGTGTAAAATATAAGAATTATACAGACAAAGATTTTGAGTTTTTGTTAATATTTTTTTTATTTTAGTAATATAAGATATAAGATGTAATAAGAAATATGTAACAAATATAAATAAAAGGAAGTTGATTCTTGTCTATTTTTCTGTTTTTCTATTTTTTATAACTACTCTTTTTTATACATTTTTCTTAGTTTATAAAACTGTTTTTGATTGCTTTGTTATTGCTAATTATTGTTTGCTATTTTTGTTATTGCTTTATTTTTTTACATTATTATTAGTTATTTTATTATTTCATACTATATCATATTATCATATTTTGTATTGTATTATCCTAAGTTATTATATGTTATTTTGTGTTTTTTTATCTTATCCTATATTATTATGTTTTTGATCACGTTTTTTCATAACTTGGATTGGTTTTTCTATTTGAATAACATTATTAATTGAATCTTTGTTTATTATACAAAAAACTCAACCAAACTTTCAAACTCTAAAATCTTCAGAAATCATTAATATTTCTAACTATTAAGCAATAAGTTACAGATTTGTTATTTGTTTTAATATTTCAAATAATTATCTGTAACAATACTCTTGAGAGAATTTTATATCAAATTCAAATCTTCTATTTTTCTTGTTGTTTAAAAGCTTTTTAATACTAAAAACATTCTTGTAAATAAAACATTTCTAAAATAAGCTTATTTTACTTTATTCACTTTTTTAATTCCAAACTTTTATTGATTTTTGTTTATATGCTTGCAAACAGTAATTTAGTACTTATCTAATAGACTTTTTAAGCCAAAAAAGACCAAAATAATTTTATAATCAGTATTAAAGAATTCAGACACATTATAAATCCAATAATTCAATATAATTATCAAAAGATGTTTGTTAACTAACATGTAATTAATAGTTTTTTTATGTCTTTTGAATTGTTTTAAGTTAAAGTTTTAGCCAAAAAACTTTTACAAAAAAAATTGTATAGATTTATATTAATGTATTTTTTAAATTTCTATTTTGTTTAAAGCCATTTTTATTAAAATTTTTATTCAAAACAATATATATATTAGTGTTAACTATATTAGCTATAAAGCTGTTAATATTAACAGTCTAAGAAAATTTAATTTTAGCTGAAGCACTAGTATATAGTCTAATAACAGACAAAAAAACTTTGGTTTAAAAAAAATTAAACAGAAATAATTTGATCAAAAACCTCAAAGACTTTAGAAATATAATAAGCCAAAAAGTTTTTTACAATTAAAACAACACTCAAATCTCTAAAACTTATATTCATGTCAAAACTAAATACACAAATTCCAGCAAATTTGTTTTTAATCTAAGACTTAGTATTTGTTTTTAATTTTATCTTAGTAATAATTAATATTATATTGTTATTGTTTTTGTGCTACTTAACAATATTACTTTGCTTGGTTTTATTGTTTATACTTTTAATATTACAGATAACAAACTTCTAAATTAAATTACTTATTAAGATAAAAATACATTAAGAAATTTAAACCAATACATAATTGATTTAACTTTGTTAAAACTAAGTTAACTAAAATCTCTAAAACAATTAACTTAGATTTCAAACTCTCTATCTTGGAAGTCAAAATCTTTGAAATATTTGTATCCAAAACTGAAAATTTTTTTATAACTAATACAGAAAAAGAAGGCAGCTTATATAATCTCTTTATTATTATATCTATATTTAGAGTTGAATCAAAAGTCAGTGGTTTTATCAGTGGAAAAAAAAATAGTGGATACATAAAAAGCCAAATCTAAAACTTTTAGTCTATAAAAAATATTTGAGATCTAATCTGACAAGAGTTCCAAAGACCATTTCAGAGAATTCAGATAAGTATCAAAAGAAAAAACAAGACTTAAAAAAAAAATGTATTTATCAAAAAAAGAAATCCCAAAAGATAAAGACTCAATATAAGAACTATTATTGATAATAATAAAAACAAAAACTGAAAACACAATCTGTATTTAAGATTTGTTTTCATAAGCTATAAGTTACAAGATAATAACGTTTTTTTTAAAATAAATATAAACTGACTAAAGACAATTCTTATTAGAAATAAATTTTTTATAAACTTTTTTTAACAAAAGAACAGATAAATCAGTGGTATTATATTTTAAAACTGAGTATTTATAATGTTTACACTTCTTATAACAAATCAAATTCAATCTAGTCCACAAAAGTTTTATATCTCTAAAATTAGGCTTTATGTGAAATGCAGCTTCTAGATTTTTTTGATTTAAAGCTAATAGTAGTGTTGTAAACTCTATTTTTCAATTTAAATAAACAATTAATTATACAGGTTTTTTTACTTATTCCTTCTAATAATATCTCAAAATTATAAGCAGTTATTTCTACTAACAAAGTAAATAAAAATGCTTTAAACTGATTTCTTAACATTCAAATATTATAATCTTCTACAGTCTTAGCAATATGCACTGAATCTTTTTTAATTAAGAATGACTATTTAGTTATTAACAAATTTGTCTAATTCAATTTGGTAAATTCTATTATAGTTTTTTTACTATAGCCCAATTAGTTGTAATCAAATTAATACAATTTGACCAAACTCAAATACTGCAGTAATAATTATTTTTTTTAGCATATTTATGAGAATTTTTTTATTATTATCACTTAATTTGAATGGATTTCTTGTTTTTTAAGATTGCTGTTTACAATAATATCTTTTTTTTTGGCCAATAATATAGTCTTTTTCATGTTTTTCTCTAATGTAAATATTAAATTAATGATTTTTTCAAATTTTAAAAAAGTGGTGATCTTCTAAAATTATTGATTAATGAAAAATTTTTTCTAAAAAAAAAATGGAAATAACAAATAAAATATACACAATAGCACAATAATTGTTTTAAATATTGGAAACCAAAAATTTAAACATAAAAATAACAGTTAACAAACAAAAATTTGTTATAAAAACACTTAAAAAAATAAGACAATTAAGAAAACTTTATATAATAAAACTCAAAGACCAAAAAATAACTGTAAAAAAACTTGTTAAAAAAATAAAAAAAACTTTTAAAAATTTAATAACAAGTGTTTAATTAGAAAAATTAACAAAAAAAAACTAAAAAAATTGGAAAAAATAATTTTTAATAACATATTGTTATTATTAAATAGGACAATAATTAAATATTTAAATATTATATATAAATAGTATTAATTAAATATTTGACAAAAAAACAGTACAACAAATAAAACATTTTATTAAGAAAAACGACTTAATAATCTATGTAAAAACAATTTACCAATTGTATATAATATTTTATAAATATGAAAAAAAAACTATTACATTCAGTAATAAAAAATTTAACAGCAAACTAACTGAAAAAATAACCAATTCACAATTTAAAAAGTTGAAAACAGAAATTTTTAAGTTCATAATAAAAAAAAAGTCTGTGAACTTATTCAAAAAAAATACTTAAAAAATTTTGCAAAAGCTTAATATTAAAAAAAATTAATAATTTTTATTTGTAAAAAAAAACACAAAAATAATAATAATATAAATAGCCAATAACAAAGTAAAAAATTATTAGAACATGTAATTTCAGAAATTTTATATTATAAAAATTTATGTATATATAATAAAGGTAGTAAAAGTTAAAAAAATATTAATTAATTAATTGTTTAAGTAAAACAACAAACAAGCTTATTTTAAAATTAGTTTAATTATTTTTATTTTTATTAACAATTATAAATTAATTAAAATTATTCAATAAATTTTTATCTTATTTATTAATTAATAAATTCAAAATTATTATAATAAAACTTATATTATTATAAGATTAATGTTATTAAAATTTATAATAATTACTTAACAAAACTGAAACAATAGTTCTTAATCATAATTATTGATAAAATACTAATTATTATTTTATTATTTTATTAGTTGTATTTATTTTGAGTTATCAATTAATTATAAAAAAAGCACTAAAATTATGATATTAAAAATTGGTTAATAAAAAATATTAAGAAAAAACATAAACATAAGCTAAAAAAATTATCAAACTTATTATTAATTATTATTAAATAAATCTCTGTTTATTATACAAAAAACTTTTATACAAAATTTTTAGAATATATTTCACTTAATTTGAACATCAAGTTATAAAAATCACCCAAAACTTACTTCAAAAATCTATATGTAATACTATACAGGGGAGTATAAAAAATATTAAATACTTTTATAATATGTTATATAAAAGAACTAACTTATAAATCATTAATTTTTTATTATTATATTAAAATACATGTTAGTAGTTTATTTGACTCCCATTTGCTTCAAGAATAGCTTGAACTCGACGTGGTTAGACTTGATTAAATTATAATAATAATTTACAGATATTGCATCCCATTTTTCCTTAACCTACTGTTTTAATTGTACAATATTTGAGGGTTGTAAATTACGTTAACAAATTTTGACTTCAATATATGACCAAAAATTTTCTATTGAAGTAATATCAGGACTTTGTGATGGTTAAGAAAGTAATTCAACATTTGAAGAGGTAAAAAAAGAACATGTGACTTTTGATGTGTGAATTGGTGCATTGTCTTCTTGAAAAAAAAACTTTTTTTTAGTTTTTTTTTGCATAAAGTTTTACCATAGGAATTGCATAATTAGCCAAGGTTTCATGGTGTATAACTCAAGTAATATAACCAACCAAAGGAACTAAAAGACCCAAACCAACCCATGAAAAACATCCCCAAAACATACAACCAAAGCTTTTTCTAACTGTGGCTGCAATACAATCCTTATAAAACTCTTGGGAAGGTTTATACTTTATACGTCCAAATCCTGTACTTCTAAATTATGTATATGTAGATTCATCTGACCAAACAACTCAGTTAAAATCTTCTACTGTCCAATTTTCATAAGTACAAGCCCATTGTAAATGTTTTTTTTATTTGATTTGGAAATTAATGGCTTGAGACAAAGAATGCACGAGCAAAGTCCTTCTTGAGCTAATCCATTTCGAATAGTTTGTATAGAAATAGATTTGTTGGTATTTTTAATAAAATTTAATTATATTTGAGAAAGAGTTTTGTGGCAGTTTTCTTTATTCTCTATTATTAAATATTTGAGTTGTTCATGTGTACATTTGTCAAGAATTTGTGATCAGCCTGTTTGTTTTTTAAAAAGTTTTTTTAGCTTATATGACTTCTATACATGTATTACAGAAGAACATAAATATCCAATAGTCATAGAAATTTCACTGTTTGTATGTCCTAACTTTTTTGCTGAAATAATCTCTTCTTTTTGGTATTCAGAAAGTTTTTTTCCAAGACACATTTGATGCAGTAAATTTTTTTATGACAAGAATGTTTAATATTTTATATATATGTATATAATCTACTGTTGTGTTTTACAAGAACGTGATTTATGTTGATTTGTAGATTATAACTATAAGTAATTATAAAAAAAATTATGGCTTAAATTGGTAATGGTATTACAATATATAGCCTTTTTTATATATTATATTAAGTGTCCAATACTTTTTATACCCCCCTGTATATAAGATAAAATATGTTGTCTTATTTTTTATTTTATTTAGGACTGCTAAATTATTCTTAATAGTAGACTTTCTAATAGTAATAAATATAAATTTTATATTTTTTTTAAATAAAATACAGACTTTTATGAATAAAAGTTTTTATTACAATTTTTGTATTTTTGTAAAATATAAGCTTACTGTTTTTATGATTATAATTTCAAATAAAAAAAATATTAACTATTAATTTATTTAATTATTGTTGTTAATAAAGTTTATTAATAAAAATTTTCTGACCATAATATTAATTTTGGTTTAGGTTGGTTAAATAATTATTATTTTGTCTTTTTAACCTAATTGAATTAAGAATTAAGTATTATGTAAATTTTAATAATTGGCTTTTTTTTAAATTTAAAAACTGGTGTTTTTTCAGATTATTTGTTAAAAATATTATAAGTAACAAGTATTTAAATATGTTGTCTTTGATAAAAAATTTTTAGTTCATAAGTTTTTCAATTTAAGTTTATATTGGTTTTAAGAAGCCAATTATTTTTAATAAAAATTTAATATTATTTTTTAACAAATGAAGTCCAAATGCTACCTAGTACTATATATCATGCAAATGATTTAAACTAAATGCGAATCATGCATTTTATACATGTGACCAGCCACTCAAGCTGATCAAAACAACACTAAACACCTATATGAACAGAAATCATATCACCTACACCAGAAAAAAACAGACAAGATTTATGAAACCCAAAGCTAATACCAAAGGCAACAACAATACCTAATAACTTAACCACACCAGCTGAAAGTAACTTAGAGGGGCCTATAACAAGAAGAGGGAGAGAACCATTATGTGGAATTAAACTATTTCTCTCCATAAGAGATCTGTGTTTGGCATGAACCAGCCAAATCTTCTTCCAAAAAACAAGACAAAATTTATGCACAAAGTCCATAACGGTCAGAGCTGCCACTTTGAAATCCTTAAAAACAGCAACTGATTCATGGTATTAATCATTAAAAACAAAACCTTTACACAGAGCCGTGCCAACCACAGCACCAGAAACACAATTTGACAACAACTATACAACACACGAAGAAGAACGAGAAAAACCAGTGTGAGCCTTCCAAGCAGATGCATGAATATCAACCAACTGAGCATGGGCAGAAACATCAGATGAGCAAGAAAACACATGGTTAGAGACCTCAACATCACCACAATAAAGACATATCACACTGGAATAGCACTTATTATACAAATGTTTACGCACAGCTACAAAAAGCTGGTGATGCAATGCCTTCATGAAATATGTTTGACAGTTGGCAGTATGTTTACTGGTAAAACCAGCAGCCAAATGAGAATTCGGATGCCACACCAAAAAAGATCTGAACCAATCCACACCTGAATGCAAGTTACTCAATATGATCTGAGAGCCCAAATTCACCTCCCAACCTACACGATATATTGATTGGAAAACATCATGGACAAAATGTCTAGAACTACCAGAAACCATAGTACTACCAGCTTTTAGAAACCATTCATTGATTGAAGAAGGCAGGTAAAAGTCAGAAAAAACAGCAGTCTTAGCAAATTCATTAGTGCACTCATTGCTCATAATGCCAGAATGATCTTTGACTTTAACCCAATTTATGTTCAACCATTTATGACGAATGATGTTAGCAATATGGCGGCATTCAATCCAGCACCAATTCCTGAAATCTGGACAAAACAAAACAGATTCTGAAACACACGCATCCAAAGCAGCCTGACTGTCTAAGAACAAATCAACAGAACTAAGAGAAGGAACACACTCAAGAGCCAAAGCAATGGCCTGTAATTCGGCCAATGTAAAAGAGACCAAACCAGACACACTCACACCCAAACCCATATTAATGTCTTCAAAAAATACTGCAGTACTAGCTTTCATATCGCAAGTTCTCAGCCCGCACAAAGAACCATCCGTATATACAGAAAGATGATTAGAATTAGCATTCAACAGACTGGAACTGACCACACCAAACTCACAGAACTGAAGAATGTTATGAGGCACACTGCCATCCAAGAATGATAGACTAATAGAAGAGAAGGTCATATCTGTAATAAAGTGAACAGCAGTATCATACCAAAATAGAACTGGGCCATGGGGGTCCAACTTCTTCTACTGCTTGAAAGCTGACCAACCAAAAACAGCACCATTACGGTCTCAAAGTTGTTTCACAAATACAACACCATATTGGCGGAGTAAAGAAACACACTTGAAAAACATCCTATCACTAAGCACAAAAGACAAAGGAGTACCAGACTGAAGGTGAAAGGCACTGGCCACCGAGCCACCCAAAGACAAATCCAAATCAAAAAAAATGCAGACCACACCAGCCAAAAAATTATTTGAAAAGTTGACCCTAATACAAGTTGGAAATAATAATGGATGTCATGGGCACCAGCTGAGAACCTGGAGATTGTGGGATTTGTGAGAAAACAACCGACCCAAAACACCAACCGAATTTACAAAAAAAACAACAGAAGCTGATTTACTTTCAGCCTGAATCTGCTCGAATGTTTTTAAACCATATAAAGAAGGGTGATAAAGTGCATCATTGGGAAAATTGAGAGGCAGACCAGACTTAAATTTCAAACTCTTGTGAATAAGAGCATCCCATTTGTTGTACACACTAGTAGGGACAAAACTGAACTGAATCCTGTAACTGACGATAGGAACAAGCACTGCTGACACTAAATATGCAAATTGTTTATCTGAAATCACTCTTCTTAAGACAAGATTGGTAAAAAACCAAACATCCAAATGTGCTCTAACCAAGCTAAGCCTAGACAGACTTTCAGAAAAAAAAAAAATTCCCAGATAACAATGAGGTTCTCCCTTTTTGGCAACAGAGATAGGCAAGCCACTGATATTAAGAGTAGGATTTACTACTTGACAGTTAATAGGGATGGCCACAGTCTTTTCATTATTTATTGAAATGTCATTAATCCTAAAGAAATCACTAGCGACATTAAGAATATGTTGAGTAGCCGACTGGCTATTGTCTACCCAAATCATATCATCAACAAAAGCACCAGCAGCCAGAAATGATGTCAGTCCAGCTTAAGATTCCACCTGGCCAGTTTTGGAAACAAAATAAGAATTTAATCTATAGCCACATACTGTCTCCTGCCTCTTGACCTCACAAAGAAGCGAATCATAAAATATGCATTACAAAAGTGGTGAGAAAACTTCACCTTAATTCAAGCTATCATGCACATGATATCTGTCTGTCAAACCAAAATTCATTATTATCTTGTTAGTGCAACCATTGTGGATGGAGCCAAAAAATCTAATAAAACTGTCATATATTTTGATCCTAACCAAACTCTTCCTAAGGTGCTCCCAACCAACAAAATTATAGGCTTTGCGCATATCCTGCAAAACCAACCATAGTTCACGGTTCTTCTTTAAGGCATTCTTAATCACAAAACCAACAGCAAAAATCAGAGACTGTGTTGTTGTACTCTTCAAAACTGAGAAATTGTCTTTACACAAAACATCAAACTTGCTACAAGCCAAAGAAATTCTATCTGACAGAATCTTGCAGGCTGTTTCAATTAAAGCAATAGGATGGGTATTAGTAAGAACCCCCTCCCATTCATAAGGTTTAGGAATCATTGAGACCCAGACTTCCCTCCAAGGTCTAGGCACCAACTCACAACCCAAACAAAAATTTAAGAACACCAAAAGCATATCCAAGACTGACTTGTCACAGTGTTTCCAAAGTTCATTAGTGATACTAGAAAGACCAGCCACTTTCCCATCGAACAAATTTGAAATAACACCAAACATCTCATCAAAATTGATTGAATACATTACATCAAAAAAGGCGCCATTGAAGACATGATCCAAAGACCGAAATTGTCTTGCCCAATCACCAGAGATATTAGAAGCCACCACACGTTTCCTAGTCCAACTCTCCATGATTCCATTTATTTTAGATTTAACCAACTCAGGCTCCAAGACCAACTCTCTTCCATCCACCAAATGATCCAATACCACTTTACAAAAAAGACGCTCCAAAACACTTCTAATGGTGTGACCCTTATCCATCTCAAAACTCTTCATTCTCCTCTCAATAGCCTGCCTTACACAAGATTCTTCAGCATGCTTAGATTCTAACAACTTAGAAAAGCAATAAAACTTCTTTGTCTTAACCAGCCCAGAACAGATCGCATTAAAACTGGTGCCAGAAAGAAACATAGATTTCACTGGCGAAGTGCTCACAGAATCAAGTCTGATCCAAGTATTCAACAACAAGGCAAAATCCCCACCAGAAACCAACCAAGAAGCCTTCACCAGTTTAGACACAAGTAGTTCCAATTTATGAAACCAGAAAGATACCTTATTAAAAACATAATCGAAACTCTTAAACCATTTTTTTTTAAATGTTCCACCAGCCAAAAGAACCATAACCTTATAAACAATGTCTCACATTGCATCCAGATCAGAAAACCACTCAGCTGCAACAAACTCATCTGAAAACATAATAGCATTAGCAGCCGTAGCATTCCTGAATTCTAACCACTTAATCTCACTGGCATTTTTAATGTTATATTTCTAACAATTTGTATTTGCTTATTTGTGCAGTGAGTTCAATCTGACATCTAGCAGGCCACCCAGTTCTGCAGAAACATAAACAGCCTTGTGATTGGTATTAAAATAGTCTTCAATGCTATTCACACCACAATCCACCACCACATTAACCAAATTAGAAGAAATGAACACATAGTCAAGTGTCTTAGTAATATCATGAGAATTGCACCAAGTAGGTGACTTCACAAAAGAGCTCCCCCCAAAAGAGTTAATCAAACTCAAATCAAAACATTTTTTGAAACTGGCACATTTGTGCGAGCCATCTTCATTAAAATCACCACCAAGAACAACAAAAGAAGACTCATTAACAGCTTTAGCAATGAGAGAGTTGATCTCACCTGCCTAAGAAAACCAAACCACTAATGAAGCACCAGCATAGAGCCCCAAAATAGACACTGAAAGTTTATTTTTGAAAAGCAATTTGATGAATAGAAGCCAACCAGGCACCTCAGAGACCTTGCAGACATGTTTCACTAAAGAAGAATTCATGACAATTAACACCCCAGCGCCCAAAAAACCAGAATCCAGACCAGAAGTAAAAATCTAAACACCATCAAATTTGTTGGCCAACCATGGGTGAACTTTCCCTTTAAGCTTTGATTTCATAAAAATAGAAACCAAATTGTTCATATCCTTGTGCCAACAAATAACATCATCTTGCTTTGCAGAATTGTTCAACCCACAAACATTACACATAGCAATTTTTTATACCAGACCACTCATTAAGGAAGAGATAAAGAAGGAGCACCATCTGCCAGAGCCAAACCATCCAAGCATGCTGATAGGCTTATGACCAAAGTAGAAAGACCTTCCAACATGTTTTCCAATTTCACAATTTCAGGTGAGGCAGTTGAACTCAGAACGGCAGCAGTCTCATCACCAGTGGCATCACCCGAACTCACTTCCATCACCATATTCTTCTCTTGATTCTGTAACAGAGGGGTCACTGGCAGCTGATATCCAGGGCTAGGCTGGGGAACTGCTGGCATGAGTGAATCTAATCTCTTAACCAACTCACTAATTTGTTTTGCAAAGCTAATGAGACTGTTTTCAATATTCACTGAATGCTTTTCCAAATCACTTGCAACAGGAGGGAAAGGTTTACCAACTTTGTTAGAACCAAGAATCAAACCAGCACCATGAGAACTATGCACCAGAAGAGCACCAACCACTGATGCCCAAGTCTTACCACTGAAGACCAATGGACGAGAAATGGACGCAGACTTCCAAGCATAGATATTTGCCAATCTGATCTGATTCTGAGCAGAAAGAGGTGTCTTTCTGTCTCTCAAGATTGAACCAACTTTAACTGAAACACAATTAAGAGATATATGACCAGGAAGACCACAGACTGACCACAGTGCCAAAGAGAGGCAAGACCAGTAGAGACCAATCCTTTTTATAACTGGGGTTGCAGCCATTGCACTAATCAGATCAGATTTAGACCCAAAGCAAACAGTAGCACAGCAAGCATGGACGTAGCTAACAGGATTATAATCAATGACACATGTTTTTTCACCAACTAAACCAACAAAATTCCAAAGGTCATAAGCATTTGTCCCAACAGGAAGAGTGTATAGCAGTGCCCTGAATTCATTCCTGGAATTCCACATTTGTTTGTCAACATTGGCTCTGGCCACACATACTGCATCTTTTCCAATAAGGATAGACCATTTGGATGTCAAGAGATCAGCCTGATTCTGATCTTTTAATTCGATAATCGCTTTTTGCCACAGACCCACTAGCTGTATCTTGATTGACTTAATCCAAACTTGGACATGGCAGTGCACACAGCCTTCATGGAAGTTCCCATAGGAATTTTTTTCACTATAATTGCCCAATTCATACAATTGTTTACAGGGCACTTGAGATCAGTGTTTACCACAACACCACAATTATTTGCCAACTTTCTAGCAGCTATCATTGTCTTTTCCAAAGTGAAAGTGGCACGAATAATTCCAGCAAATTTTGAGAGAGTAGAAGCCCCCCCAAAACCATTCACACTTGAAAAGATTTTCCTGATAAAACTCAATTTTTCTTGAGAAAACTTCCCAGTGATGGCCACAAAATCAATATCTAAAGTGAAGGATTTGCGAACAGGCATTTAAACAGTCAGCTTGATAGGTAGAGGGGGTGGAAGAAGAAAGAAATCATCTAACACGTCATCATCTGTATTAACAGTACCATAATCAATCACACTCAGAGGCTTCCCTAACACCTTTTTGGTCTTTACATGCAAACTCTTTGGCATCTGATTAGGATCCCTTTCTGCGAAAACACCACTCTCATCATAGTCAACCCTGGTTTCTTTAACCAAGCACTCCTCCTCCATGTCAATACTCTCAAATTCAATAGTGTCACCTGTCTCAGAACTCCATGAACAAGCACCAAGAGCTTCAGCAGCAACCCCTTTATTATCAATACCCTCTGCCAATACACCTCTCTTCCTTTTTTTTGATTCAACTGCCTTAAAATCACACTCAGATCCAGAAACTTTAATAGTCTTCTTTATAATAGCAATAATAGGGCCAACAGTAGCTTCGTAATCGAAGAACAGTTTTAATATATTGTACTGAATGGTAAAAAAACTTCTTTTGAAAAAACTCTTGACTCTTTTTTGGGAATTTTGGATAAAAGAGAGAAAGAAGTTTTTTTTTTTTTGATATTAAGATATATTTATTATAAAAACTTTAATTAAAATAGTAATTTTATTAATTATAAAAAAAAATTAATAATTTTTTTAACTGGTATTTTTTTATTATTATTGGCAATAACAATTACTATTTGGGCAAATTTATTAATATTTTGTTTTAACTTGTGTATTAACTGATAAATAATAATATTTTTGACAAATCTATTATCTAAAATTAATTAAATTAATTTTTTTTCAATTTTAGTTTTAGTATATATTATTGTAATTACTTTCTGTTTAAAAACTGCTGTATTGATAAAAAAAAAAATTTATTTGCTTTAAATTTGAATAAAAAAATGTTTGAAATATTTGCATTTTTGGCTATTTTTAGTAAAATTGTAATATTATTGAAAAAAAAGTTTTGTTGTTGTGCTATAATTTTATTTTTTAAAAATATAATATGGTAAAAATTTTGGTCTTTTAGTATTGTAAAATAATTGGGTTAAATATAAAAGTATTAGGTAACTGTTAATTGTTGTTATAAAATACTAATTAATTATTAAAACCAAATCTGTTATTGCTAATATAAAAGCAATTATATAATGTAAATTAGTTAAATTAAACTAATTTTTTTGTTAATAATTAATAATTTTGAATTGAAAATAGTTAATAATACTGTTGTAATTGTTGTAAAAAAGTCTTAATAAATAATAAATAAATAATAGTAAATTGTATAATTACTGTTATAATAGAAAATAATATTGAATATTTTTTATTGTTGGTTTTTTTGTATTTTTTAGCAATCATATTTTCAGTGTTCTAGAATTTTACAATAATAGCAATTTAAATGTTGATTTGGTTATTGTTAAATAATAAAAAGTTTTTTGATTTTATTTTTTTAGTGATTAATATTTTTGTTGTTAATTAACAAGGTATATTTAAACTTTTTTAATGAGTTAATTAATTTTTTTTCTGTTATTAAACTAGTTTTACCAATAGTAAAATTGATAAATTTAGTTTAATTTGTTTTTTTTATAGTTATTTTATAATTTTTAGCATATTAAATAGCAATAACTAAATTTGCTAAGGCATATAAACAAACTTTTTAATAAGTTTGTTTTTAAGTTTAGCAATAAATTAATCCAAAATTTAAGCATTAGAGTAATAAGCATTTATTTTTAATTGACAAATTTTTCTAAGAAGTTTGTTAAATTTTTCAATATAAGTCATAATAAATTCAGATAATTCTTACTTGATATTTCAAAAATAGTTTTAAAAAGTAATTAAAGTATTGTTGTTTATAAACTTTTTAAGAAAAACAGTATTACAGATAATTATTTGAAGTGTTAGAACAAATAACAAATCTGTAAATTGGTGCTCAATAGCTTGATAATGTTGATAATTTTTGAAAATTTTGAAGTTTGAAAATTTTGGTTAAGTTTTTTGTATAATAAACAGAAATTTAATTAATGGTTTTTTCTATGAATTTCTTTCTTCAACATAGTAGCCAGTTTAATTTAGCAGTTATATTTTTCTGATAAGCTATTCTTAAATTTCTACTCTTATTTCTGAATTTTTTATCAAATTATCTTTGACATTAATTACTCAGTGCTTAATTTTTTTAATCAATTAGTAAACAACAAAATAAAATAAAAAAAATAAAAAAAATAAGAAATTAGTATCTCATTAATAGCCATAATTAAAAGCTATTGGTTTAGTATGATTAAGTATTAGATTTTATTAATATAGAGTGTTGATAAAGTAAAAAGTAATTAATATTTTTTAATTAAGTAATGATAACATAAATTCAGATGATAATTTATATTTTATTGATATATAATTTGATTCTGCTTTAAGTTGTAAAAACTATTTTTTGAAGAAAGAAGTATTAGATAATTAATGAGTTCTATTAGATTGTTGGTATTAATTCTGTCTTTTTTGTTTTTAATACTCTTTACTATATATACATAATTCTTATTATACAAGATCTTATATTTTCTTAAACAATATGCCCTGTTTCTTTGACAATACTCTTATTGCTAAGCAATGTGCCATAATTTTCTAACAATATGTGCATTGTTAAGCAGTATGTCATAATTTACTAATAATATGTATATTACTAAACAGTATACTATAATTTATTGATATTATACTTATTTGCTAAGTATTATTTTCCTATTGGTCTATTTTTTCTATCTGTTTTTTCTACTTTTTTTTTGTATTTTTTCTATAAGTAACAACAGTTTTGAAAATTTGCTAATTTGCAAAAGAGTTGGCCAAGTTTTTAAATAATTTGTCTATAGTTCTTTTTAAAAAATAAGTATTTGTTTATAATATTCTTATTGTATTTTATTTATTTGTATTTTTTGTTTTAGTAATTTGATTAAGTTATTTTTAAGAACTGGTTTTGGTATTTTTTTTAAAGAAATCAAAAATTTTGATAATATAAACAGTAGTTATTTTTTTGTTGTTTTTTTTTTATTATTTGGTTTAAAAATGTTTTTTTTGTTAACTAAAGTTTTTGAATGTTTATTTTAATTTTTAATTAAATAATTAAAGAAGTTAGTGTTAGTATAAATTAGTTCTAACTGTTAAATAAGACTTTTAACAAAGTTTTTTAGTCTTGAAAATCTGTTAAAAAATAAATTATATGTTTGTGTTTAAGTAAATAAAGCTAAAAAAAGTGTAATTAAAAGTAAAAGTTTAGTATTTATTCTTTGTTTAAGTGTTTGCAAGTATTAAAAAGTTGTTTTTAATGTGTTAAAAATTGTGTAAACTGGTTAAGTATTTCTTTTTGCTTTTTTTTTGTTGCTTGTTTTAGATTTTGATTCAAGTTTAAAAATAAATTATGAGTTAGCAAAGTATTTTTCTTTACAAAACTTAATAATATTATAATCAAGTTTTTAAAAATAGGTAGTATAAATATTTGTACTAATAATTTTTAATTCTATGTTAAAATAATAAATTAAATTTTCAAAAAAATTTCGCTTAACTTCTTTAATATTGTAATTTTTAAAAAGATAATTATTTATTTGGTTTTTAATATATTAAAAAATGTTTTTTTAATAGCTACAATTTTGTTTTGTATTTTAAATTATTGTTTATAATAAATATAAATTAACTAATAATATTCTAGAATTATTATATTAAATATAATCATTACTTTAATGTAATTGTTATTATGTTATTCTAAAAAAAACATCAAATATTATTAAAAATTTTTTTTTTTTAATATTATTAATACTATTTTACTGTTAATTCTACTGTTAATAAAAGTTGGTAAATTTCTAATAAGCTAACTTTTTTTTTAAAGTATTTTTCTATACTTTAAACTATATATGCTATTAAACTTATAATAAAATAACCAATTCTGTATCAATTACTTATATAGTTATTATACAGTAAAAGTCAATTTTTTTACAAAAAATTTTATTTGTAAGCTCTTTAATTAATGTGTAATTACTTTGCTATAAAAGTTAACTTTTTTACAAAAAATTTCGACTGTAAGCTACTTAATAATAATAAAAATAAAATAAAAATAAAAAAAATAACCAAAAAAACTAATAAAAAGTATTAAGAAAGTTATTTTAAATTCAGACTTAAAAATTACTAACAATTATTAAAATTGGTAGTTAATTAATTTTAAAGTATTGGTTTTAAACAAATAATTTTAAGTATTTAATATTTAAAAATTTTGAATTTCAAAATAATTTGTAGAAATTATTGGTTTTGAAATAATATTTTTATTCTAAAAAAATATATTTAATAAAAAATATATTTTTTCAAAAAAAAAAGTTTTTTTTTATAAAATTTATTATAGTACTATTTTATAATTTAATACTTTTTTTTTCTAATATTTTGGTAAACTAAAAATATATTTGGTTAAATTACAAGTTATTTCTGCAAACTATAAATTATTTTAGTAAATTGTTAAATATTTTGTCAAATTACTAAATATTTTAGTAAATTTTAAATGTTATATAATTTAATATATTGTATAATTTAATTATAACAATTTGGTTATATTTGTATTTTGTACAAATTAGGTTATTGATTGAATAATAATTTGGTAAATTGATAAGACAATAAGTAATAAATTGAATTAATAATATATATTAATTAATAATAAAAATTATAGAGATAATATTTCAAATTTTAACTGATAATACTACAAAAAAGACATAATACACTATGGTAATATTTACTATACAGATGTTTCTAAATAGCTACAAGTAATTAATAGTACAAAATTTTTATAAAATAAAAATAAATTCTAACAAAAACTTAATTTGTATAATTAATTATCATGTAAAAGTTCAAATGTTATACAAAAAAAAACTAATTCAATCTATATTTTTAATTAAACTTTAATTCAAAATCTTAATGTTATAATTGGTTTTTTAATAAACATAATAAACAGACTAAAAAATTTTATAAACAAAAAATTTTATATTTTCAGAAACACACATATTATCAGTTTTAAAAATTTTTTCTAAATAATAGCCAAAAGTACTATATAAAAAAAATATAACACTAGCTAATATATTATTATTAATATAAATTTAAGATATTATCTAACATAAAATTATTCTTATAATTTTTATTATTAATTAATACATATTATTATTTTAATTTATTATTTATTATCTTACAAATTAACCAAATTAGCATTCAATTAATAATTTAATTTGTACAAAACACAAATATAATAAAAATTGTAATAATCAAATCATATACTAAATTATATAATATTAAAAATTATTAAAAAATTTATTAATTTGATAAAATAATTAACAGTTTATTAAAATAATTCATAATTTGTAAAAATAACTTGTAGTTTAATAAAATATAACTTTAGTTTGCTAAAATATTAGAAAAAAAATACTAGATTATAAAATAGTACTAAAACAAATTATATAAAAAAAAAGCTTTTTTCTTTAAAAAAATTTATCTTAGTTAGAATTAATTTTATCTTTTATTAGATATTTTTTTTCAAAATAATCTCTTTTACAAATTAATTCAAATAAAAATTTACTTTAAAAAACATAACTTTTTTGATTATTATTGCTTTAAAATTTAATTATTTTATATTAATATTTTAAATTAATTAATTATTAATTTCAGTAATTGTTTATAACTTTTAGACTTGAATTTAAAACAACTTTCTTAATATATTTTTTATTTTTTTTTATATTATTAAATAGTTTACAATTAAAATTTTCTGTAAAAAAGTTGATTTTTACAGCAAAATAACTACACATTAATTGGAAAGCTTACAAATAAAATTTTTTTGTAAAAAAATTGATTTTTATTACAAAGTAACTATATAAAGTAATTAACATAAAATTGGATATTTTATTATAAGCTTAACAATATATACAGTCCAAAATATAAAGAAATACTTTAGAAAAAAATTAGCTTATTAAAAATTTACCAATTTTTAATAACAACAAAATTAACAACAAAATAGCATAAAAAAAAATAAAAAAACTTTTGGTAATAATATTAGTTCTATTATTACCAAAAACTTTAAAATAGTTTTTAACTTTGGCTTAAAACATAAACAAATTTTTTTTTGATTATATTTGTAATATAATACTATTTTATTTAACAATAATAATAAAAATTAGATGTTATTAAAATTAGCTTTAAAAAACATGCATTTAAAGCTGCTTAACTGTTTAAAATTACTATAAACATGCAAAAAAAAAGATATATTCTAAAGTCAATATAATAATTTGTAATTTAACTATAGTAAATAAAACCAAACCAATAATTTTAATTTCAATATACAAATTTAAATTATCAAAAAATACTGCCATATTAGTTTTTATGTTTGTTAAATCCAAATTTTTTAAAAATTTATTAGTGTAAACAAAAAAACATAAAAAATTAATATTTAACAACTTATTATATATTTAACAAAATTTATTTAAACTTAAAACACTTAAAAATTAAATATTTATTACAAAAAAAAAATATTCAATAATTTGCCAAAATATTTAAATATACTGTTATTAGTTAAAATTTAAGATATTATTTAGCATAAATAATTTCTATAATTTCTATTACTAATTAGCATATATTATTGTTTTAATTTACTATTTATTATTTTATCAAATTATCCAAATTTTTACAAAACACAAAAAACTAATATAAGTTCTTTGTTTTTTTAATTTTATGATTATAATCAGAGCAAAAAGTAAAAAAGCCATATTTGATATCTTTTCTAAGATATTTAATAAAGTCTCAACCAGAAAAGTTTTTTTTTATTGTAAAAACAGTTAGATAGAATGTTTTAAAAGTTTTTTTTTTACCTAGTAATCATAAAAAGCTGTTTTTGGTAGCTATTAAGACATTTTTTTTATCTTTGGCTAGTTTTTTATTAATTAAAGTTTTTTCAAAAAAACATACTTAGATTAGTTCTAATGTTGTTTTTATCTTTTCAAAGAGCCCAAAATTTTTTAATAACCAACCAATTAACAAGCTGATTTTTTTTGTAGTTTCTATATCTGGTGTTATTAGCACCTTTTCTTTAAAAAAAATGATTAAAAAAACTAAAAGTTCAAAAAAGTGGAAGCAGTTACTTGTTTCTGCTATTGTTATACCAAACTCTTTTGTAGTTCCTAATAAAATCTTAGATGAAATCTTTGTTATATTATCCAACATATTATTTAAGATAAACCAAGATTAATTATTGGCTATATTGTTAAATATGGTGTTTTTTAATAGATCTTTATCAGTTTTAAAAACAAAGCAACTATTTTTTATAGAGTTATCTATTTTTGAAAATTAGACTGACTAAATAGAAACCAAATTATTTTTTTTACTAGTTTCTGGTGCTGTTATTGATAATATTTCAAAAACTATTACTAGTTAATAAAAATTTGCTGAATAAGTGAAATTACCAATAGAATTTTAGTTATTAAATATTACTATTTAATTAATAATCTAATTTGTATAATAAAATTTAAAATAATCAAATTACACAATATTTCAAATTATGTAATATTTAAGAATTTGCCAAAATTTGTAAAAAATTCGCCAAAATAATAAATAGTTTACCAAAATAGTTAATAGTTTGTTAAAATAATTTGTAGTTTGTTAAAATATATTTTTAGTTTGTTGAACTTATAACAAAAAAAAGTTCAAGTTTATAAATTAGTATTATAATAAATTGTATAAAAAAAGAGCTTTTTTTTAAAAAAAAATGCATTTTATCATAGATATCTTACTTTAGATTTATTTTTATTAAATACAATTCAAAATAAAACTACACTTTGAAAACCAATTCTTAAAATTATGATACTTAATATTTTCTAAAATTCAACTAATGTTTTGAAATTGATTAGTTACCAATTTTAATAAATTATTAATAACTTTAGACCTAAACCAGAAAATAATTTTTTTAACAAAATCTTATTTTTTTTATATTTTATATATATATATATTTTTTTTCTTACTATAATTATTAGAGTAGCCTGTAAACAAAATTCCTGTAAAAAAGTTGATTTTTACAGCAAAATAATTACACATTTTTAATAAGCTTTTAAATAAACAATTCCTGAAAAAAAGTTAATGTTTACTACAATATAACTATATAAGTAACTGGCACAAAATTGATTATTTTACTTATAAGTTCAGTAATTTAAATTATAGAAGATAATTTGAAGATAAATTCAGTTATCAAAAGTTTACTAGATTTCAGAAAATGTAAATTAACAACAAACAGATATTAACAATATTCAAAAAAAAAACCAAAAATCTCCAATAATATTTGGTGCTTTTTTATAAAAATAATACAGCAATAATAACTTCAAAGTCGCAATCACAATTAACACAATAATTCTAGAATATTATTAGTTAATTTACCTTCACTGCAAGCAAAGATTCAACATTTAAGATGGAATTAAAAATTTCAAAAAAACATTATACCAATACATTAAAAACTGTATTAACAATTATCTTTTTGGAAATTACAATATTTCAAAAGTTAGAAACAATTTCTATAAAAACTTATTACACTATTTCTACTTAGAAACAGAAAATCTTAATAGTAAAATACTTAATACCTACTTTCAAAAACTTAACTTTAATATTATTTAATATTGTAAAAAAAGTATCTGGTATAGTCTAAATACTCTCTTAACTTTAAATCAGAACCAGAAAATAGCAACAAAAAAAAACAAAAAAAAAACACTTTGAGTTAACCATATAACTCACAATACACCAAAAATAACTGCCAAACATTTGCAAACACCAGAACAAAAAACCAGTATCAAATTACTACTCTCTATTATATTATTTCTACTTTTATTTGCTCAATTGCAAATACTTAATTTATCTCTTATCCAGTTTTTAAGACCAGAAGATTTCATCTTACCAAAAAGTTTTACTTAACAACCAAAATCAATATTTACTAGTACCAATCTTTTTGACTTTTTAGCAAAAAACCAAAGCAATTATTTCAATAACAATGAAGATATTTTTAAATCCACAGAAAAAAAAACTACTAAAAATGAGAATACCAAAAAAATAACAACCACCTACATTACAAAAATTACTGAATTTATTGGAAAAAATGTTAATACCAGTCCACAAAAATGGCTTGACAAAATCCAGAAAGTGAGAAATACAAACAAATAAAATACTATAAGAATACTTAAAGCTATTCCTTATTTTTTTCAAAAAACTATAAATAAATAGTTTAAAAACTTAAATACACTCTTTGAAATTTGGTAAGCATTCAAAAATGCTTTTTTAGAACAATTTATTGACAACAATATCTTTATTACTTTTTGAAACTGGTTCCAAAACATTAAACAAGAACTTTCTAAATCTGTCAGTCTTTCATGCTTTTATAGACTTAGCTACAATTATTTAATATACAAAAAACTATAAAATGGCAATAAAAAAAGCAAATCACACCAAACTTGTCAATCTTGTAATCAGCAAAACCAGCTCAGTAGTTAAAAAAAAATTGATTAACTTGTAAAAAAAGTTGAAAACTATTTTACCAACCAACAATAATAATATTAACTAAAATATTAGTCATTTTAAAAATATTGTTACTTGAAAAAAGAAAGCCAATCAAAAAAAGAAGAAAAAACATGACCAAAAAAAACATGACAAAATATAAAGAGACACAGAATAATGCACAATAATGTTGGATAATATGTTATAATATAAGATAACATGTTATAATGCAGAATAACACAAAATAATGTATTATAACATAGGATAACATGTTATAATATAGGATAACACAGAATAATATGTAATAACGTCAGATAATATGTTATAACATAAGATAATTAATTATAATGTAAGAAAACAAAGTGATAACTAGTAAAAACAAATGATTCAAAGCAATTCTGTAAAACTAGAAAATATGTATATATAGTAGTAGCATTAAAAGCAGAAAAAAAAAGACCAGACAAAAAATTCATTAGTTACTATTCCCTAGTTAGAACTTATATCATTCTAAATATTAATAAATATACTTATTCAGCATCTCAAATCTAATTGCTCACTATCAACTTTAAATATCAATAGTAATTGATACTTAAAACTGTATAAGAACAATAGCTCTTGATCATAGTATTACTTATAGAAATATAGAGAATATATATTAGCCTAGTTATTAACTAATTAGAAGTAGATGTAGTAAAATGTGGAATTCCAGGATTCCTCTCAGAAATTGCAGGATTCCAGGAATTACAGGATTCTCACAAAGAATCGCAGGATTCCAGAATTCCAAAATTTTTTTCAAAAAAATTGCAGAATTCCAGAAATTCTAGGATTTCTGTTGTGAAGAATTGAGAAATTGAGGAATCTCAATTATGTATATATAACAGTAAGATTAGAAGCTAAAAAGACAGACCTCTCAGTTTAGATTTTATCTAGACAACTTTTCAAACCACAAATAAATAACTGTTTGTTATCTCAAACTTGCTGTCACTATCAACACTTCATGTTGATAGTAATTGATACTTAACTACACTAGAACAATAGCTCTTGATCATGGCTATTAACAAAATACTAACTTGCAAATTGCCTTGGCTTATTTCTTTTCTTTCTTTATTTTCTTTTTTTTTCTTTATTTTTTGCTTTGATTTTATTGTTGTTTACTAACTCTATTGAGGATTAATATGTGGAGTATTGACATCAGAATAAACGTAACTGGTAAAAGACCCAGAAATAAGGGTAGAATACTTAATTGAAGATAGCTTACCAGGAGGAATACTGGCCATCAAGCTGAGAAAAAAATTGATGAAACTGCAGTTTTGGAAAGCTATGGATAAAACTATTACCATTGAATCTCTGTCCATTATACAAAGAACTCAACCAAACCCTTCAGATACAAACCTTTCAGACACAAATCTTCAGATCACTATCAACTGCAACTAGATTTGAATACCAAGTTATGGGTTTGTTATTTAATTCAACACCAAAAATAGTCACCTGTAACATTTGGTGCTCCCTATGAGGTATAATCCTACAGAAAACCAGCACCAACACAAATCTAAAAGTGGCAGAATCAGAAAACATAGAAGCAAATCATCTAGGATTTGCGAAATTCTTATTTTAACACTACTGTCAACATTTGAGATTAAATTACAACCACATATTAGCAGAATCAGCTTTCAATTTCTATGTCAACAAAAGAATTGTCTATCTGTTAGGAACACCAGTAAATATTGAATCAGCAAGAAAAGCCTTTTATAGTAAATTAATTCAAAAATACCAATCTGCTAACAAATCACAATTTTGCCTTCATCATTATGGAAATCAACAAAGAAATTGAACATTACACACAGCAAAGATATCCCATTACTTACGTGAGCAAAGGCAAAGGAAAACTGCAAACACCAGCAATAACACCCAAAAAAATACAACCACCTACTTGGAAGAAAACAAGAATTGAGTTCCCAACTAATCTATCATACCACTATACACCTGAAAGTGCCATTAATATTACATCTACTAATGTGGCCACATCAAACACAACATCAGCATTTGAATGATTCCTATTCCAAAGTAAACAAAGGAAAACAGAGTTATTAGGACTATATGGTATGTATTTTGAAGGATTTAACTCGCAATCATCAATGCCATCAAGACTTTGATCACCACTGCCTCCCCCAGATTTCAGAATTTCTGATCTGTGCAAAGTAATAGAATCAAAAGAAGAGGAAGAAGAAGAAGCTAAAGATCAAGAATTCACTTACCAGAATCCAATTGCTGAAAACCCAGAATTTAAAACCCCGAATCTTTAAACACAGCAAAACCTAAATCCAGAAAATCCAGAAATCAAAACTTCAAATATTCAGACACCGCCAACTCAGGATAATCAAAACTCCGATTTAATAAATCAACAAAACTTATCTCCAGTAATCATCATCAATCAAATGCCGATTAATTCCATAGCTGAATCCATACAACAGTCATTTCAACTACCACCCTAACAACCAGTACAACAACAACTGCTTCAACAGTCACCACAACCACCTAACTTAGATCCAATGGCCTATGTACCAATCGCAAAACTTGACAACTTTACTGGCAAAGAAGATAACACTCAAGTATATAGAAAAGACCATCGCAGCCAATAGATAGAATGATGCCTGAGCAATGCAAACCATTTTCTACTTTCTCAAAGATACTGCCAATTCATGGTATCAGAGCTTGGTTAATAAACCACAAGATTTCAATGCCTTCAAAGCAGAATTCCTAAAATATTTCAGCAACAATAACAGCATCAATTGCCTAGTCAATACATTCACTACCATGAAACAAGGAGAAATGGAAGCAGTCACTACTTATCTGGGATGCTTCTATCAAAACCTGCACCAAATTCAAGCAATTGACACCAACTATTTCACAGCACCACAGATACTCAATCAGTTTATCCATGGCCTGCATAGCAGTATCTTGCAACATGTACATCCATTGCATCCAGGCACCTTTCAAAATGCAGTTACACACACCAGAGATTTTGAATCTGCTGAGTCAGAGGCTAACCATGCTCAAGCCGTTAATCTAATAATAAACGGATCATCTGAATTGGATTCCAAATTGGAGAAGTTTAGTGAATCAATTAATAAGAGATTAGAAGGATACTTAGCTGACAATCATGCCATTTATTAGCCTCCACAATGATGTGATAATCAAGGAAACTCTAATTGTGCCCAAAATCAACCATGTCCATCTTCATTGACCAATCAACAGTGGCAACAAGAAATGCGTATCTGCTACTATTGTGGTAAACAAGAACATATCCAAATTGACTGTTGCCAGCGTTTAAATAACCAACAATTAAGAAATCAATATCAAAACCCTGATCGCCGGTTTCAAACTCCAAATCAGTACCCAAATCAAAATCAACTTGCTTACTTACCAGTGATGCAATCATCAGTCTATCAGTCTCCAATGTATCAAGCTCCAATCTATTAACTGCAGCCACAAGTAAATTATTAACAACCACAGCCACAAATAATCTATCAACTCCAATAAATTGAAACACCACCCCAAAGCTTACTACCCAATGGAACCCAAAGACCAAAAATAACTAAACAGAGCTAGAGATCGGCGATAGTAGTCCATCAACCAATTCCCAGTTCTTCACAGCACCATCTGAATTACACCAGTAGAATTCGGGTGCCAGTCAACCCCAGAACCCAAATTTCCAAAACTATTTAAGTTTCCTGGTCACTCCAGAAGACACCTCAACCAATAACCTGGCATTTACCCAAAAACAACCACTTACCAGTAATATCTCACCTGCTACCATCACCAAAAATAAGTCCTTGGCTGTTATATTCCCATTCAAATTCAAGAAAACAACTGCAATGCCATTATTTAGTGGAGCTGCTCTTGAAGCCAAACCAATCACCGTGATGTATACTAATGTCAAAGTCAAGAGACAATCCATCAAATTGATTTTTGACAGTGGTTCAGCAGACAGCATCATCACATGACAACTCATGGATCAATTAGGTCACCAAGTTAATCGAGCTACTAGCACCAGAATCATCACAGCTGATGGAGCAACCAAAACTCCAATCGGCGAAATTGACAACTTCTCTTTTGAAGTCAATGGCATCGTGACTTCCATTAAAGTTCTAGTGATGGAAGCCACTCAATACCAAGCTTTCGTTGGTAATGACTGGCTATCCAAAGTTAATGCGACATTAGACTAGAACACCCAAGAACTCCAGCTAACATATCAGGACCAACACATACATGTACCGGCTACGTGTGGCCACTTCAAGACTCCTCCAAGAGAGAAACTATTGATCAAACTGGAGGAGGAGAAAAAGAAACCTACCTGAGAAGCCTACCAAGTGTCATGGACTGATGAAGAGCACAACAAACTGCCGCCAATACTCCCCTGAGATGACAATGACAATGGAAAAGGGAAACAAAAGGAAGAACTTACCTGAGAAACTGATGACTTGACATAGACCAACAATGACAAAAGTGAACCGACTTTAAGCTAGGAATGGGAAGAAAACAAAGAGAATAAAGGGAAAGGAAAAGAAAGAGAAAAAAGAACCACCCAAACCACTACCACTTATAATACCTCCTATCAATACACAACATCACAACAATTCACTTATCACTGACCCAAACTAGTGTGTGTTGATTGCGGCAAGAAATTGTTGTCAATGGGCACATACTGTGGCAATGACGAAGAATATCAGACAGCAACCAAGTTCTATTGTCGCGCATGCCTCATTGAATGCTTTGGAAGACCAAAACAAGTGGGAAAATGGGATAATACACCATATCTAGCCTGTAGAGAAACTTTCTTCGATGAAAAAATGTGAAACAACATTCCTGGGAGAGAAGGAACGTGCGATGTGTTCTGCCAATACACAATCCTTATCAGTGACTGGGTCGAGAAAGGAACACCCATAGAAGCTGTCTGGAGAAGAGCTGTACAGTGATTGGACAATTGTCCACACAATGACAATGAATTATGGCAGATAGTAATCACCAAAATTAAAAGCGCATTGTCAGAAAAAATCAGAACAATTAAAAACAATCCACCAGAACCCATCGAGCTTGACTAGAATGCAGAGCCAGTCATAAATTTTCTGGAACCAGATGAGTTCCATGAACACTACCAAAACTTGGCATCCACTAGAAAAGAGCAAGAACAATGGCTAGCACAGTTAAATACAAGACTGTGTCGCCATTGTTTAATTTCCAGTGACTTTGAATATTGTAACAATTGTGACCTCATTTACAATCCACCACCATGCATGATCTACATAATCCCTGAAGAAGAAGAACCAATTAGCAGTTGTGCATCGGAATCAGAATTGCTGATCAATCGTGATCCAGACTCCGACGACAACAACAAAAACACCAGTTCCAGCTCCATTCAAAATGGCAATGACAACAAAAACGATTCAAACTCAGATTCAAACTCCGATTTAAACTATGAACAATACATTGCACTACCAGATCTCTCCAAGAAACAAGAGTTGAAATGGTATAGTGACAATGGGGAAGATATTATGCCAGAACGTGTGCATGATACTGATGCAAAGTTTGATCTGAAGTATCTAGGAAAAGAGGTTATCAAATTGAAACCACATTCATGCACCTGCATTGATCTGAAAGTAGCACTAAAAATTCCAGCAACAACAATAGTTCAATTAGCATTTAGGAGTAGTTTAGCGAAAAGAGAGATTAATATAAGAGGAGGAATAATTGATGCAGGATATGTAGGAAATATTATCACTATACTACAAAATGACTCGGAAAAGACCTATATAATAGAGCCCAATGAAAAAATAGCACACACAATATTCCTGTCTCTGGTTAGAGTAGCTCAATTAATATCAGTGGGAAAGAGGAAGGAATTAGGAATAACAGCAAGAGGAATACAGGAATTTGGGTCAACAGATAGAATAGATGTACTAGTTAATATGACAGAGGAAGAAATTGTTGGCCAAGGAAAAATTATCTCAACTGGTCAAGCTATTTCTATTCCACCATATAATTAGTACATGCTAGCAATAGAAAGGAAAGAAAAAGACCAAGCACAAATTTTTGAAGCAGAAGCCAGTCTTTGTGAATCAAGAGAAGTTGGACTCATCAATCTCTACATACCAGCCAAAAATTACAGCCACATCAAAATTCTTATCTACAACAACACAGAAAATGGCATAGTAATACCAGCTAGAACCATCATTGAATACTTAAACACTAAAATAGAGGATCAACCACCAAACTCCATTCCAGACTTTCCACAACTTTGTGAATATGTCAATGTCATATCACAAACAATATACAGACAAAGTGAATGTTATTTGCTCCAACCAGAACAATTGAAACAAATGAGCATAGGAAACTTAGATCCACTCCAACGTATGCAACTCAAGATGTTGCTTAACCAGTTCAATAACATCTTTGCCAGTGAAAATGAGTTTGGCCGAACTGACATCATCTAGCATCAGATCAAAACTGAAGATGCAATGCCAATTAAACAAAGAGCATACAGAGTGCCACCAGCCAGCCATGAGATTATTTGTCAAGAAATAAACTGAATGCTTGACAATGGGCTAATTCAGCCATCAATGAGCCTATGGTTATCACCAGTGGTACTCGTCCATAAGAAAAATGGAAAAATCCGATTTTGTGTAGACTACAGGAAACTCAATAGTGTAACTTGTGGAGACAGCTATCCAACTCCATAGATACAGGAATTATTTGATGCTTTTGGCAGGAACAAATGGTTCTCAACATTAGACTTTGGACAGTGGTTACTGACAAGTGGCTATAGATCCAGCCGACAAAGAGAAGATGGTATTTACCACGAGAGAAGAGAATTTTGAATTTGAAGTAATGCCATTCGGTTTAACCAACACACCAGCCACTTTCCAACAGCTAATGGAAATTGTCTATACTGGCTTATTGTGGAAATCAGTAGTTGTATACTTGGACAACACCAGTGTATTCTTAAAAACATTTAATGATCATTTTCATCATCTTCAACAAGTGTTCGAAAGACTAAGAAGAGCAGAACTAAAGTTAAATGCAACAAAGTGCTTCTTTGACAAGACAGAACTAAAATTCTTGGGACACATAGTCAGCAAAGACAGCATCAAAATGGATCCAGAGAAAATAGAGATAGTAAAGAACTTTCCAGTGCTGACCAATATGACAGAACTGAAATCATTCTTGGGATTCGCCAGCTACTATTAATGTTTTATCAAGAACTTTTTCAAGATAGCACAGTTACTCAACTAACTGCAAACCAAGAATACAAAATATAAATGAACAGAAAGTCAACAAAAAGCTTTTGATATTCTAAAAAGAAAACTCATTCAAGCTCCAGTACTGATCTATCCAGATTACAGCAAACCATTTATCATTACCACCAATGCATTCAGCCAAGCATTGGGAGCAGTATTATCTCAGAAAGGACCAGATGGCAGAGAACATTCAGTAGTATATGCTAGCAGAGGTTTAACACCAGCCGAAAAGAACTATGGAACACTGGAACAAGAACACTTAGCAATATACTGGTCAGTCATAAAATGGAAAGAATACTTGAGCCAGAAGTTTGAAGTATACACAGATCACAAGGGATTAACATCACTCCAAAAACAAGAATTTGGAGATGGAAGACAGTCAAGATGGAAAATGGCACTCGCACCATACAATTATACTATACATTACAAAAAAGGAAAAGACAACAGAAATGCTGACGGTTTGTTATGAATAAAACAAATTTAAGAACATTTTAACACAAAAATATAACAAAACCAGAACAATACCAATGAAAAATATAACAAAAAATAAACATACAAAAATATCAACAACTTCAACATTATATAAACACTCAACAGTTCAAGGAGAATTTATCTCAAATGGAATGAAAGAGTATCAAACAACAATCAAAATATTTTATCACTCACTAAAATATACTTTATTGGAAAAATAGAAAAGATCCAAATCAACCAACCAGAGTAATTACAGAGCCAGAAAAAGAGACAATATTATTCAACATGCACTTAAATTCAACAGCAGAACATTTTCATAAAGAAGCAACCATGAAAAAAACCAGAAAAAGATACTATTGGCCATCAATGTATTCAGACATCATCTAATATGTTCAAAATTGTGATGCTTGTCAGTAAAGAGAAGATATGAAACCCAGTAAACTGTTAAGACCAATCAAAGTAAGACAACTATTTGACTGTGTTGGAATTGATCTAGTCGGACTATTAACAATTACCAGCAGAGGAAACAGGTACATAGCAGTAGCCATGGACTATCTCACTAAATGGCCAAAGGCGAAAGCAATTCAAAGAGCGGATGCAGAATCTGTTGCCGAATTTGTTCATCAGGATTTGATCTGTCGACATGGATGTCTAAAAAAATTATTATCAGACCAAAGAACTTATTTTGTAAACAAAACATTAACAGAATTGAGCCAAAGATTCAGAATTAAGAAACCACTATCATCACCATACCATCCACAAACCAATGGATTAGTCAAAAGATTTAACAGAACATTGTGTGAAGCAATAGCTAAACTCAGCCAAAAAAACCAGAATGATTGGGATTTGTTGATACCATCAGTACTATTTGCTTATTGGACAATGAAGCAAGATACTACACAAGCAATACCATTTGAATTAGTATATGGTAGAACAGCAACACTACCAGTAGAAATAGAAGTCAGCACATACCCAACCGAACCAATAACAGAAGAAAATTTCAAAAATACATTGTTGAGAAGAACATATGACTTAATGAAAACATTAGAAAACAAATGACGAAGAGCAGCTGATAACATACAAAAATCACAAGAAAAACAAAAAAAAAGACATGATAACCAACTACCAAATAAACCAGTTGAATTCAGGATTGGAGACAAAGTACTACTACATCATACCAAAGCGGAAAAACAATGGAGTGGAAAATTTGACTCCAAATGAGACGGACCATTTCATATAAAAAAAATTCTAGGAAATGGAGCTTACAAATTAAGATTGAATAACAAAATCTTGACCAAAGCAGTACATGGAAATCAACTGAAACCATATCACCATATAACATCTTCATTCACCAGTAATATTCCACAATTAGGAGTACAGAGAATACTAATCCAATCAGATGAGATTTCACGAGATCTGGAACCAATTATTATTATTAACAACAACACATCCAATTGATTGACAAAAAAATATATAAAAACATGGTTGACATGACAGAAAAGATCAGAAAAATGGAGATTACGGACAATATCCATTTACTAGCCCAACAAATTTTTCAATTAATCCAACATCAGGAGATAAAAATTACTATCAATCAACAAACCATTTGTTACAAAAATATGGCAAAAATACCACAAAACAAAGCACAAAAAAGACTTTGAAAATGTGGTTGACAAGATCATAACCAAAATAAAATTGGCCATAAAAGAACAACAAATAGTCAGATTACACCAAGAACTTACCAGAGAAACATGGACTTGGTGGACACAACAATTTCTGAAAAACTATTGTTATTTCCACTTGGGACAACATGTAAATATCCAGAATTTGTACACCAACAAAACAAAATGGTTATTTGACACAACAATACTAAGACAACTGGAACAATTTGTGAGAAAGAACAATCTAACCACACAAGCTTGAGCTATTTACCAGCTATATATAAGATTTCAAGACTGACCGGAAATCTTACTCAACACAACAATAGATACAGTTACAAGTAATCAATTGGGAAAAATGACCAATGCCCAATTTGAAGAACTACAAACTAAAATAACACAAGTAATACTCAAAAAAGAAGTTCAGAAAATAATTCAAGAAGGGGAATTAAAAGAGTTAGATTTCAACAAAGCTCAATATTAAAAGGAGGAAATAATATTACTCATAGAATATAGGAAATATAGTATTATTATTTGTCAGTAGATATTAGCCAATCAGATGTAGATGTAGTAAATGTGGAATTCTAAGATTCCTCTCAAAAGAATTGCAGAATTCTAGGAATTTTAGAATTCTCCAACAAGGAATCGCAGGATTCCAGAATTCCAGGATTTCTCTTATCAGGAACCACAGGATCCTAGAAATTCCAGAATTCCTGTCGTAAGAAATTGAGGAATTGAGAAATCTCAAATATGTATATATAGCAGTAGCATTAAAAACAGAAAAGACAGAATCAACACCAAGAATTCTTAGCTTAGTTACCACAATCCTCAAATAAATAAGTATTCACCATATCAAATTCACTCTTTACTATCAATACTTTATGTTGATAGTAATTGATACTTAACTACACTGGAACAATAGTTCTTGATCATGGCTATTGATGGAATACTAACTTACAAATTGCCTTGGCTTATTTCTTATTTTTTCTTTTATCTTTCTTTATATTTCTTTACTTTTTTATTTTCTGTGATTTTGTTATTGTGCACTAACCAATTAATTGAAAGCGCTGATTACTGACATCAAAAATTGTCTGGTAAAAAACCTCTGCAAATGGGTAGAACATGTACAGAAAATACAGATTACTTACTAGAGGATTGCCGGCCACCAAGCCAAGAAAAGAATTGACAGACTTGTAAATCTGGGAAGCTACGGATAAAACAACTATTGAATCTCTGTTCATTATACAAAGAACTCATTTGGAAAACCTTCAAATACCAACCACTTAAAGATATTATCAACAACACAAGTAGTTTTGAGCACCAAGTTATGGGTTTGATATTTGACCTGAGACCCCAAAAATCACTTATAATACCAGAACTTAATTTCTTTGGAGAGAATGATGTTACAGTTGAAATTTATACTTTTTATTAATTATCACATGTATTAGCCACTGATGTCATATAAATTAACCACTCTATTTTTAGAAAATGATCATTGACCTAGTCATTGACCTGATCATTGACCACTTTTAATAGCTATATAAGCAATGAATCTCTTAGCTGTTGTTATTGGAAGATTTTCACACTTTTTAATGCAAAAATTACAATACATACAATAGAAATTAACATTAAAATCATGCAAAAAAGACTTATATTATCGCATTTAATCAACAAAATCAGCCAGCAATCTGAAAATAAATGATCAACAATCAATTCAATTACAACAAAAAAATATGGCACAATCTAACAGTTTAACTAAGTTGGATACAAAGAAATCTTGGCAAACTAAGAAAACACCAATAAAAATGAATGATTGATGCATGTAATCAGATAACAACAGGTTTTGTTATGTTTCAAAATTCTCATACATTCTTATTAGAACAATCTAACATTCCAGATCTGTAATCAATGATTAAAAGTAGTTACCAAGAAATGTAATCAATTGATCTACTTCTAATTATGTTGATCATAATCACAATTGGTATTATTGATTGACAATTAATGTTTTAGATCCAGTCATCTAAATCTGATTATCTAAAAATCACTAGCTCTGAGAAAATAACATGCTGAGTAAGCTTATCATGAATTGATTAAATTAATATATAAATAATTAATGTATTTTAAATAGTCTTAATATAGTATATAGATCTAATGTAATTTAGCTATATATACAGCTTTTCTGTCAGCTCAAAAAAGTATCAGTTCAATACTGAACCAACTCTTCACTATAGTTTTATAGTAAGCAATTAATCCTCTCCTCTACCTTTCACTCTCTTTTTTTCTTTTTCTATGCTCTAAATACTTGTCATCACAATCTCAAGTATATCTTCTCATATTTTTTATCACTATTTGAAATCACATTATTTATAACTTCTTACTTACTTGTTAACAAAATCATCAAGTTTTCTATTACTTCTGATCTTTTAAATCATGTGTTATCACTATTTCATATTAAGTCTTGTTTTACTGAACAAGTTGTTAAAATATTAAAATAAGTAATAAAGTATTACATTGTTAGAAAGTGGTCTCAACAATAAAAAGTTTAAATCTATTTCAGTTATGTTTTACTCTTACAATCTTTTATAATTTCTATAATTTTATTTTCAAAGTGGGCATTTAAACACCACACCTTTTCGACAACTAATTGAAAGAATTCTGGTTACAATTTTCTTAAGTAGTTTTGGTTTCTTCTTGTTGTTGGTTGTGCTTCTGATACACATAAAGAGATGTAACTTCTCTTTTCTTTTTCAAATACCTAAGACTGATTCTTGTCCAAAAACAAATAATAATGACAATACTTTCTTTCACTTTTAATGACTTTATCACATACCTCTTTCTGCTCTCCTATTTACTGAAATAGTCCATACACCCATAATATACTATAGTCTGTAGCATAATCATGGTAATGTGTGTTACCAGTTGAACTAAGAAATATTTCCAAATATTGACAAAAACCACTAGTAACACTGTAGAAAAGCATATAGAAATCAAGAAAATTAAATAAATAAAATAACAACTTTTATTTTAATCATTCTCTTATCACTAATTTCTCTTTCCCTACCTTTAAGTATTTAAACATCTTGGGATAAAAAATTACTTGTTGGTTATTCCTTATCCTTTTTTTAAAATGTGTAATTGCAGTATTTTGAAGATTATTAAATAAAACGTGACTGAAAAGTACATCTGATATCTGATATTGAATTCTAAAAGTGCCAATATGAGGCATAAAATTATACTAGGTGTGATTATTTGTTAACAGTATGGACTATCTCTCTATCTTTAAATTCTCCAGTTATCTTTTGAAAAACACAGTGACTGAGATATTTTATAAGACTGATCTTGCACATTGAATCCATACTCATTCAATTTGCTTTTTGAAGTTGAATTCCCTTTAATTATTTCTATTACCCTACAATCCTGTTCTTCCTTGCTATCTATTAGCTTGTTACTTCAACTTATAACACTACTTTCAAGATCAAATTGGCTTATATTAAAGCTGTATTTCAGTCTGTATATGGTTTCCTGAATGTAAAATCAATATTAAAAAACAATGTAAAGCTCTTCTATATAGAATTTGCTTCTTAAGAGTCTTTGAAAGCTGCTTTTTTGGCTGAATTTACAAGCTTTGTTTGCTTAATTACTCTTAAAATTGCCAAATTTTTGGTGGTTTCTAAGACTGACTTTTTTTTTGCTGCTGTTATACTGCATAATATGTCTTTGAATGTGTTTGTTGTTAACATTAAGACAGCTTTTAGTGTGTTTGGTAAAATTGCTTATCTAATATTGAAGTTTATAAGCATTTAACAACATATTGTTGTTTATTTTAAAGAATTAAATACTGTTATATTTGTTTTGAGTTATTGATCAGTTTTAGTGAGTAAAAATAGTATTAGAATTTCTTCTTTGGTAAATCAAAATAAGACTATTATATTTTATAATAGGTTTAAAACCAAGTTAATCAATTTTTTCTCTAACTGTATTGCTTTTAAAATCAGTAATATAATTTTTTAAGTTGGTAATCAAACATGTTTTATTTCTTATTCTTCTGATTTGATCATTATTTCTGGTTTGTTCTAATTATATTTGGATCTTAGATTGATTTAAATACTGTAGTTATTAAAACTAGTACACTAAAAAAATGCTGTATTTGATGGAAAACTTCTGGAAATTGGCACTGTTTTTAGTGTTAGAATTTAGATTATCTGGTTTTGAATTATGAAATAACTTTACTTTTTTCTTCTAAAGTTTTCAAGACTTTTATTTTTTATGTTATTAATAACAAGTTTTATGTTAGAACTGCTGTTTTTGTACCTCTTTTGGCTTTTTGTTTTTTAGTTGGTATTACAGATGATTAATTCTGCTGTCAAATTAAATAACAAACCTGTAACTTGATGCTCAAGGCTAATTGCAGTTGATAGTGGTCTGAAGGTGTTGTATCTGAAGGTTTTTATGGATCTGAAGGTTTTGGTTGAGTCTTTTGTATAATGAACAGAGATTCAGTGGTGTTGGTAGTAGTTGTCCTGGAGTTGCAATTATGCCCAATTTCTTTTTCAGCTTGGCAGCTGGATTTATTCTGGCAGTTGTGCCCTTCTGGTAAGCTATCTGATAATATATAAAATCCTATCCTTATTTCTGGATCTTTTACCAGGCTATCCTTGACGTCAATAACTCAGCGCTTAATCTTTAATCAATTAGTATACAACAACCAAATTAAAATAAAATAAAGAAAGAGAAATAAAAGAAAATAAAGAAAGAAAAGAAATAAGCCAAGGCGATTTGCAGATTAGTATCTCATCAATAGCTGTAATTAAGAGCTATTGTTCCAGCATGGTTAAGTATCAATTACTATCAACATAAAGGGTTGATAGTGGAAAGTAGATTGAGATATGGAATGATTATTTATTTGATAATTAGTTTCTTGGCTAAGGATTCTGTGGTATCGATTCTGTCTTTTTCTGTTTCTAACACTACTACTATATATACATAATTAAGATTCCTTAATTCCTCGATTTTTTACAACAGGAATCCTGGAATTCCTGGAATCCTGCGATTCCTTTGAGAAGAATCCTGGAATCCTGGAATTTTGGAATCCTACAATTCCTTGTTGAGAATCCTGAAATTCCTGGAATCCTGCAATTCCTGAGAGGAATCCTGGAATTCCATATTTACTACGCTTACTTCTGATTGGCTAATAATTATGCTAATATAATTCCTATATTTCTATGAGTAACATTATTCTCTCCTTTTAATGAGCTCTGTCGAAATCTAACTCATGTAATTCCCCCTCTTGAAGTATTTCTGAATTTTATTTTCAAGAATTACTTGTGTTATTTGTGTCTGTAATTCTTTAAATTGAGCATTGGTGGATTTTTTCCAATTGATTACTAGTCACCATATCCATTTCTCTGTTGAGCAATATTTCTGGTTTATCCTGAAATGCTGTGTGTATTCGATATATGGCTCGGGCTTGTGTGGATAAGTTGTTCTTTCCCAAAAAATGTTCTAATTGTTGTAGTATTCTTTTGTCGAATAATCGCTTTGTTTTATCTGTATATAGATTCTGAATATTTACGTGTTGTCCCAAGTAAAAATAACAATAGTTTCGTGGAAATTGTTGTATTTACCAATTCCAAGTTTCTTTAGTCAACTCTTGATATAGTGACTCTTTTGTCAATTCTTTGATTATTGCTAATTTTACTTTTGCAATGATTTTGTCCACTGTATTTTCAGTTTTTTTCTGTGTTCTGGGTTGCAATGTCTTTCTAGTATCTTGATATTGAATAGTTTGTTGATTGATTGTAATCTCCATTTTCTGGTGTTGAATTAATTGAAAGAGTTGTTGTGCTAGTGAGTGAATGTTGTTTGTAATTTCCATTTTTCTGATATTTCCTGTCGCGTTTACCATGTCTTTATATATTCTTTTAATGGATCAATTTAACGTGTTGTTGTCAATAATAATGATTGATTCCAGATCTCGTGGAATTTTATCTGGTTGGACTAGTATTCTCTGTACTCCTAATTGTGGAATATTACTGGTAGATGGTAATGTGATGTTGTGATATAGTTTTAGTCAATCTCCATGTACTGCTTTGGTTAAAATTTTGTTATCCAATCTTAATTTTTAAGCTCCATTTTCTAGAATTTTTTCTATGTGAAATGGTCCGTCCCATTTGGGGTCAAATTTTCCACTCCATTGTTTTTCCACTTTGATACAATGTAGTAATACTTTGTCTCCGATCTTGAATTCAACTGGTTTGTCTGGTAGTTGACTATTGTGTCTTTTTTTCTGTGTTTCTTGTGACTTTTGGATATTATTAGCTGCTTTTTTTTGTTTGTTTTCCAATGTTTCTATTAAGTCATATGTTTTTCTCAGCAGTGTTTCTTGAAAATTTTCCTCTGTTATTGGTTTAGCTGGATATGTATTAATTTCTCTCTCTACTGGTAACGTTGCTATTCTTTCGTATACTAGTTCAAATGGTGTTGCTTGTGTAGTATCTTGTTTTATTGTCCGATAAGCAAATAGTACTGATGGTATGAACAAATCCCAATCATTCTGGTTTTCTTGGCTGAGCTTGGCTATTGCTTCATACAACGTTCTGTTGAATCTTTCTACCAATTCGTTGGTTTGTGGATGGTATGGTGATGATAATGGTTTTTTGATTCCAAATCTTTGGCTCAATTCAGTTAATGTTCTGTTTACAAAATGAGTTTCTTGGTCTGATAATAATTTTTTTGAACATCCATGTCGACAAATCAACTCCTGATGAACGAATTCTGCATCCGCTCTTTGAATTGCTTTTGCCTCTGGCCATTTAGTAAGATAGTCTATAGCTACTGCTATGTATCTGTTTCCTCTGCTGGTGATTGTTAATGGTCCGACTAAATCAATTTCTATACAGTCAAATGGTTGTCCCACTTTAATTGGTCTTAGTGGTTCACTGGGTCTTGTTCCTTCTCTTCGCTGACAAGCATCACAATTTTGAACATATTGAATGATATCTGGGTACATTGATGGCTAATAGTATCTTTTTCTAGTTTTTTCCATGGTTGCTTCTTTGTGAAAATGTCCTGCTGTTAGATTTGAATGCATGTTGAATAAGATTGTCTCTTTTTCTGGCTCCATAATTACTCTAGTTGGTTGATCTGGATCTCTTCTATTTTTCCAATAAAGTATATTTTGGTGAGTGATAAAATATTTTGATTGTTGTTTGATACCCCTTCGTTCCATATGAGATAAATTCTCCTTAAACTGTTGAGTATTTAGATAATGTTGTAATTGTTGATATTTTTGTATGTTCATCTTTTGTTGTATTTTTCCGTTGGTATTGTTCTGGTTTTATTATATTTTTGGGTTGAAATGTTCTTAGATTTGTCTTATTCATGATAAATCATCAGCATTTCCATTGTCTTTTCCCTTTTTGTAATATATAGTATAATTGTATGATGCGAGTGCCATTTTTTATCTTGACTGTCTTCCATCTCCAAATTCTTGTTTTTGGAGTGATGTCAATTCCTTGTGATCTGTGTATACTTCAAACTTTTGGCTCAAGTATTCTTTCCATTTCATGACGGCCTAGTATATTGCTAAGTGTTCTTGTTCCAGTGTTCCATAGTTCTTTTCGGCTGGTGTTAAACCTCTGCTGGCATATGCTACTAGATGTTCTCTGCCGTCTGGTTCTCTCTGAGATAATACTGCTCCCAATGCTTGGCCGGATGCATTAGTGGTGATGATAAATGGCTTGCTGTAATCTGAATAGATCAGTACTGGAGCTTGGATGAGCTTTTTCCTCAGAATATCAAAAGCTTCTTGTTGACTTTCTGTCCATTCATATTTCGCATTTTTGTTTTGTAGTTGGTTGAGTGGCTGCGCTATCTTGGAAAAGTTCTTGATAAAATGATGATAGTAGCTGGCAAATCCCAAGAATGATTTCAGTTCTGTTATATTGGTTGGTACTGAAAAGTTCTTTACTATTTTTATTTTCTCTGGATCTGTTTTGATGCTGTCTTTGCTGACTATGTGTCCCAAGAATTTGAGTTTTGTCTTGTCAAAAAAGCACTTTGTGGTATTTAACTTCAGTCCTGCTCTTCTTAGTCTTTCGAACACTTATTGAAGATGATGAAGATGATCATCAAATGTCTTTGAGAATACATTGGTGTTATCCAAGTATACAATTACTGATTTCCACAATAAGTCTGTATAAACAATTTCCATTAGCCATTGGAATGTCGCTGGAGCATTGGTTAAGCCGAATGGCATTACTTCAAATTCAAAGTTCCCTTCTCTAGTAGTAAATGCCATCTTCTCTTTGTCAGCTGGATTCATGGCTACTTGCCAGTAACCACTGTCCAAATCTAATGTGGAGAACCATTTGTTCCCACCGAAAGCATCAAATAATTCCTGTATTCGTGGAGTTGGATAACTGTCTCCACGAGTTACACCATTGAGTTTCCTGTAGTCTACACAAAACCGGATTTTTCCATTTTTCTTACGGACGAGTACCACTGGTGACAACCATGAACTCATTGATGGTTGAATTAGCCCGTTGTCAAGCATTCTGTTTATCTCTTGATGAATAATTTTGTGGCTGGCTGGCAGCACTCTGTATGCTTTTTGTTTGATTGGCATTGTATCTCCAGTCTTGATTTGATGCTGGATGATGTCAGTTTGGTCAAACTCATTTTCGCTGGCAAAGATGTCATTGAAATTGTTGAGTAACATCTTGAGCTGCATACATTGGAGTGGATCTAAGTTTCCCATGTTCATTTGTTCCAATTGTTTTGGTTGAAGCAAATAACATTCGTTTCATTCATAGATTGTTTGTGATGTGATGTCAACATATCCACAAAGTTATGAAAAGTCTGGAATGGGGTTTGGTGATTGGTCTTCTATTTTTGTGGTTAAATATCCGATAGTGGTTCCTTCTGGTATGCTGATGACATTGCCAGTATTGTTGTAGATGAGAATTTTTATGCTGCTATAGCTTTTGGCTGGTATGTGGAGATTGATCAACCCAATCTCTCTCAATTCACAAAGGATTGCTTCCGCTTCAAACATCTGTTCTTGCTTCTTTTCCTTTCTTTCTATTGTTAACATATACTGGCTATATGATGGAATGAAAATAGCTTGACCAGTTGAGATTATTTCTCCTTGGCTAACAATTTCTTTCTCTGCCATGTTAACTGGTACATCTATTCTACCTGTGAATCCGAATTCCTGTATTTCTCTTGCTGTTATTCCTAATTCTTCTTTCTTTCCCACTGATACTAACTGAGCTATTCTAACCAGAGGCAGGAATATTGTCTGTGCTATCTTTTCTTTGGGCTCTATTACATAGGCTTTTTTTGAGTCATTTTGTAGCATAGCGATAATATTTCCTATATATCCCACATCAATTATTCCTCCTCTTATATTAATCCTTTTTTTCGCTAAACTACTCCTAGATGCTAATTGAACCATGGTTGTTGCCGGAATTTCTAGTGCTATTTTCAGATCAATGCAGGTGCGTGAATGTGGTTCTAATTTGATGTCATCTTTTCCTGGATATCTCAGATCAAACCCTGTATCAGTATTATGTGCACGTTCTGGCATAATACCTTCCCCATTGTCACTATACTATTTCAACTCTTGTTCCTTGGAGAGATCTGGTAGTGCAATGTATTGTTCATAGTTTAAATTGGAGTTTGTATCTGAGTTGAAATCATTGTCGTTGTCATTGCCATTTTAAGTGGAGCTTGAACCATTGTTGTTATCATCATTGTCAGAGTTTGAATCATGATTGATTGGCAATTTTGATTCTGATGTGCAGCTGCTGATTGGTTTTTCCTCTTCCGAGATCATGTAGATCATGCGTGGTGGTGGATTGTAAATGAGGTCACACTCATCGCAATACTGGAAGTCACAGGAAATTAGGCAGTGTTGACATAATCAAGCATTCAACTGCTCTAATTGTTGTTCTTGTTCTTCTCTTGTGGGTGCTAATTCTTGGTAGTGTTCGTGGAATTGTTTCAGATTCAGGAGGTTTATAATGGGTTCTGCATCCCAGTCAAGCTCTAAAGGTTCTGAGGGGTTGTTTTTGATCGCTTTTATCTCTTCTGGTGTCACCCCTTTGATTTTTGCAAGTGCCATTTGCCAAATTTCGTTGTCGTCATGTGGGCAACTGTCCAGTCATTGTACGGCTCTTTTCTAGGCTGCTTCTATTGGAGTTCCTTTCCTTACCCAATCGCTTATTAGAATTATGTATTGACACAACATGTCGCACGTTTCTCCATGTCCTGGAATGTCATGCCATATTCTTTCGTCCAAGAGAGTCTCTCCACAAGCTAAGCATGGCTGATTGTCCCATTTCCCTACTCGTTTTGGTCTTCCAAAGCATTCAAGGATGCATGGGCAGCAATAGAACCTAGTTGCCGTTGAATATTCCTTATCGTCTCCACAGCATGCACCTATTGACAACAATTTCTTGTCACAATCGACGCATATAAGCTTGGGTCGACAATAGATAGATCATTGTGGTGTAATGTAGGTGTTATAAGCAGTGGTGGTTTGAGTGGTCTCTTTTTTTTTTCCTTTCCCTTTATCTTCTTTTTCTTCTTTCCATTTCCAGCTTGAAGTCAGTTTGCTCTTGTTGTTACCGGAGGTTTTTGGTCTCTTTTCTGTAATGTTTTTGATACTTATTTGCTGTGAATTCACGTTTTCTAGATGTGGTTGAACCTCCAGTAACTGAATTTTTAACTTCAAATTATCTCCTATAATTTGAACTTGCTGGGCTTATGAGTAGAATGGCCAATTCCGTGCCAGTTGCTTTATGTAGTTACATTGTAGTAAACGTCAACTCTTTCCCAGGAATTGCTCGTCTGGAAGCTCACTAAAAATGTGTAGTTACTTTGCTGTGAAAGTTAACTCTTCTACAAGAATCTCGTCTGTAGGCTACCCTAATAATTGTAATAAGAAAAATAAAAGAAAATAAAAAAAATGTAACAGAAATAAAATTTTGTCACGAGAAACATTTTCTATCCAGGTCTGGAGTCACTAACAGTTTACTGAAATTGGTAGCTAATCAATTTCGAAATGTTAGTTGGGTTTTGGAGATTTTCCAAGTACAATAATTAAAGAATTTGGTTTTTCGAATTATTTGATATTTATTTCTTTTTGTGTGTATAAGAACGGTTTTAAGAGATAAATCTAAAATAAGATATATTTTCTTGAAGAGAGAAGCTCTTCTTTTATACAACTTGTTATAACACTATTCTATGAACTTGAACTTTGCTATTTTCTACAATTTTGCTGAACTAAAGATACATTTCGACAAACTACAAGTTATTTCTGTGAACTATTAGATATTTTGGTAAACTATCAATTATTTCGGCGAATTTCTACAAATTTCAGCGAACTTTTGAATGTTACATAGTTCGGGGTATTGCATGATTGATCATCGCAATTAGGTTATATTTGTGTTGTATACAATTTGGGTTATTAATTAAATGATAATTTTGGACATTCTTTGCTAATGTAATAAGTGATAATTTGAAACGATAATATATGCTAATTAATGATAAAAATTATAAGATAGTTTTATGCTAAATGATATTTCTAATTTCGTTTAGTAACATAACCTCCTCCTCAAGACTGAGCTCCGTCGAAGTCCAAGTACTGTCTGTTATTTCCAGATAATAATCCAAAATTATTGAAGAAATTTGGTCTGAAAATTGTTGAAATTTCAGTTCTGTGAGCTTTCCAATATATTGAATCTTCAAAGGTTGAAAAATTGGGTTTTGTAGTATGTTTTCACAGGTGTGGAATAGGTCATAAAGTCTAAGAGCAGCTCTAAGCCTGTAGTGACTGTTTGTTAATCCAGCTGTTGTCTTGAATTCGTTGTGGAGTTGTTTCTGAATAGCTTTTTTTGTGAGGTTTGCTGTTGTAAGTTCCAGTTTCCGTTCGTAGAGTGTTTTTCCAATGTGAAAAAATCTATAGATTGGAGGATATTCAGTGTTTTCCTCATTGAGACACAGTTGAAGTTTTTGTTGAATTGTAGCATTTGGTGGAATACTAATCAGAGTGAGCATTAGATTTTCTCTTAAAGCAAGCTTTAAAAGTTCTGGCAGATGAATTCCAGTATAACTTCTTGTGTTCTTTTTATATGGGTGATATTTTCGTGAATTTGGGGCTAAATTTGTAACTACTTCTGTTTGGGTATAATTAATGTGGTTTCCAATAACAGTAATGGATAATTCGGGTATTGTTTTTAAAGCTAACATTAGTTTTTGGGATAATTGTTGAATGTTTTGAGGAATAGTCATTATAAGCAATTGAAAAAAAATAAAAATTATTTTTGGTGTATGGGTTTTTATGTTATTTTTGTTTTGTTTTTGTGAGATTGTTTCTAAATTATAAGAGAATAACTAGTTAAAATTAAATTAAGTGTTCAGGTTGGAAGGTTGTTCAATGACAACTATTGGTTCTAAGTTTTGGGGAATATCTTCAGGACTGACCAAAGGGGAATGTGTACCAATTTGTGGAATTAATAGTTCAGGATTGTTTCTGGAATGATAGTGTTTCAAACGATCTCCATGTGCAACTTTTGCTAGGATTTTGTCATCAAGTCTTAGCTTGTATGATCCATTGCCTAGGACTTCATGGATAAAGAATAGTCCATCCCATTTATTTTCAAATTTTCCACTCCATTGTTTTTCAGCTTTAGTTCTGTGTAAGAGAACTTTGTTTCCAATTTTAAATTTATTGGTGATTGAAGGCAATTTGTCATCATGCTGTTCTTTTTGTTGAGCTTAGGAGTGTTCAATATGGGTGGCTGCTATTTGTCGTTTTCCTTCCAATGTGCTAAGCAGAGTGTAGGCTCTTCGCTGAAGCATTTTTTGGAAATTGTTTTCATCGATCGGTATGCTGGGTATGTTTCTACTGTGAAACTAATTGGTAACGTTGCCATCCTTCCATAAGTTAAATCAAATGGTGTGTGTTTCATGGTATTTTGTTTTAATGTCCTATATGCTAGTAACACTGATAGAATAAAGAGATCCCATTCTTGCTCAAAATCGGTTGAGACTTTGGCTAATGACTCACACAATGTTCTGTTAAAACGTTCCACAAGTCCGTTTGTTTGTAAATGGTAGGGCGAAGACAGAGGTCTTTTGACATTGAATCGTTCACAAATTTCTTGTATCAGGTTGTTCACAAAGTGTGTTCCTTGATCGGATAAAAGTTCAATTGGACATCCATGTCTATAAATGATGTCTTTGTAGATGAAATTTGCTACTGATTTTGCATCTGCTTGTTGAATGGCTCTGGCTTCAGGCCATTTAGTAAGATAGTCTACAGCTACTGCAATATAACAGTTTCCTTGAGTGGTAATAGATAGTGGTCCGACTAAATTGATACCAACTCTGTCAAAAGACTGTCCAACTTTGATTGGATTTAAAAGTTCTGTAGAGCAAGTTCCTCCTCTTCTTTGACAACTATCACAAGATTCGATATATTTGTGAATGTCTTTTCTCATTCGAGGCCAAAAGTAGTATTCTAGTGTTCTTTGGGTGGTGCTATCTTTTCCAAAGTGTGCTGATGAAGGATCTGAATGCATATTGTATAAAATGGTCTTTTTTTCCTGTTCTTGTATTAATCTGAGTGGTTTGGTTGGGTTTTTGAAATTTCGATTATAGATAATGTTGTTGTGTAGAAAATATTGTTTGGCTTGTTGTTGTAACCGATGTTTTTCGTCTGGGGACCAATCTGTTGGGATTGTTAATGTCTCCAAATATTGTTTGAGATTGTTGTAGTTTTCGGGGTTCATTGTTTGTTGTTTTGATGCTGTTAATTCAATTGGGTGTTGGTTTTGTTTTCTAATCTTGCCTCATTCTTGAGAGACAATCAATGTTGGTGTGGAGTTTTCTTAATTTGTGGTATACAATATATTGGTAATTAGCTAAAAATCCTGTCCATCGAGTTTGTTTTGCATTCAGCTGGGTGTTTTTGTTTTGAAGCCATTTAAGTCCAATATTATCAATGATAATATCAAATTCTTTGGGTCTGAGGTAAAGGTTGAAGTGATGTAGGGCCCAGATTACTACTGCGGTTTCTAATTCTGTTGCGGGGTAGTTCTTTTCAGCTGACTTTAATGTTTTACTAGCATAAGCAATTACTCGCTCATTTCCATTGTTATTTAACTGTGATAGGATAACACCAAAGGCAGTATAAGGGGTGTCAGTTGCTAATCGGAATCAGTTGCTGAAATCTGGATAGGCGAGGATTGGAGCTGTTGTGAGTTTTTCCTTAAGTATCTCGAAGGCATTTTGGTGTTCTTCTGTCTATTTGTATTCGACATTTTTAGTAGTAAGCTGGTTGAGGGGTTTTGCAATTTCTGAGAATTCTTTAATGAATTTTCAGTAATAGAATGCTAATCCAATAAATCCTCTTAATTCTGTGGTATTTTGTGGAGTCTTGAAGTTCTTGACAGTACTGATTTTTCTGGGGTCTGGTTTAATTCCATCTTTGCTAACAATGTGACCAAGAAAAGCTAAACTTGTTTTTCCGAAGTAGCATTTTTCAATGTTCAGTTTCAATCCTGCTTTCTGTAATCATTGAAAAACTTCTCACAGGTGAATTAAATATAGCTTGAAAGATGGTGAATAAACATCAGTGTCATCAAGATAAACTACTACTGATTTCCAAAGGAGGCCTTTGTAAACAACATCCATGAGTCTTTGGAATGTTGCTAGTGCATTGCATAATCCAAAAGACATTACATTGAACTCGTAATTTCCTCCTTGAATGGTGAATGCTGTTTTGGGGTGGTTTTTGGGATCCATAGCAACTTGTCAGTATTCACTCTCTAAATCTAATGTTGAAAAGTATTTGGATTTTCCAAGGGCATCCAACATGTCATCAATTCGGGAAAGAGAATAGGTATCCCCAATGGTGACACTGTTGAGTTGTCGGTAATCAACACAAAATCATATCTTTCCATTTTTCTTTTTAACTAGGACCACAGATGAGGCCTATGGGCTTATTGATGATTGAATAAGCCCATTGTTAAGCATCCATTGTACTTCTTCTCGGATAAATTGGTGACTTTCTGGGACAACTCGGTAGGCTTGTTGTTGCCTTGGTTTGGCATCTCCTGTATAGATTTGGTGTTGAACCAAATTAGTTCTTCCTAAGTCATTGTTGTTTTCGGCAAAAATGTCAGCAAATTCTGCAATTAGCTCTTTGAGCTGGGTCTGTTGTTGTGCTTCAAGTTGTTCCATGTTGATTCGAGATAGTTTTTCCATGACAACATGGTAGTTTTCAGAGCTGGGGTTAGAGTTGGTTTTTGGTATTGAATGTCCAATAATTTCAGAGAAATTGGAAACTATTTGGGGTAATTTTTGTTGAAATATATTACTGTGAATAACTCCAATTTCTAAATTATTTAATAAAATTATGGGGTAATTATTGGGGTTGTAAAAAGTAACTCAGACTTTCTTTGTTCCTTCTGGAATATAAATGTTTGAGATCGAAATATTATGTTCCAAGCAAACTTGTTCATTGGACTCAAAAATTTGTTGTGTGGTTGTTAGCTTTGGGCAGGTGTAGATTTCCGGATGTTCTCCAAAGGGTGAGATAGTAATCAGTTGTGGGAGTCTGAGAATCTGGTGGGATTCATTCTGTGTGTTAAGAGCTATATTAACTGGAACTGTGAATCGTCCAGTTGAACCAAAACCTTGGGTTTCTCTATCACTTTTTCCTAATTGTTCTTTTTGATTGACTAGTTGCAAACCCGAAATGTTGATTAAGGGTAGGTAAATAGCTTGGGCAATTTTTTCAGCATGTTCGATCTTGAATGGTTTGTCAGTTTCATTTTGAAGCATCACTGTTATGTCTCCAGTATATCCAGCATTAATTATTCCTCTTCTGACATTGATTCCTTTGCTTGCCAGAGAGGACCGGAAGGTGATTTGAACTATTGCTCCTGACGGGATTTTGAGTGCAATTTTGAGATTGATTTTTGTGAGAGATTTGGGTTTGAGAACAAGAGTATCCTTGCCTGAATATCTTAGGTCATATCCAGCATTAATTTCATGTGTTTTTTCAGATTTTATTCCTTGTTCATTGTTGTTGAAGTATTTAAGTTGTAAGGCAGGCTGATTTTCGATAAAGTAGATGGGTGTTGTTTTAATTTCTTCCATTTCTTTAGGTTCTCCAAATTCAATTTCATTCTTATCATTTTCGCTGGACAAGGGGATACTAAGAGCATAGCATTCAGGACACCACTGTTCATTGCAAAGCATAATGTATTCTTCACATAGCCTAATGTTTATTTGCTCTAATTGTTAAATTTGAGCTTCTTGGGTTGGGTAGGTGTGACTTGCAATTTGGTGGTAGACTTCTACTTCATCTTCGTAATCGAATCCAGCTAATTCCATAGTGTATTCAATGTATTCTGCTTCTTTCATTTGACGAACATCTTCTTTGGTAGCTCTATTAATTAATGCCATTGCTAAGTTGAAAATTATCTCGGCATCATGAGGGTAATGATAAAGTTTGTTAAGAGCACTGTTGTATGCTGCATTAAAGAGTGTTCCTCTTTTTACTTTTTCTGAAATTGATAAAACATATTGGCAGGTCTGATCGCAGACGCCTCCTCTCATTGCTATATCAATCCAATTGCATTCCTCCAGTAGCATATCTCCACAAGTCAAACAAGGGGTGTTGTCCCATTTTCTGCTCCTTTTTATTAGATGGCTCCATCACTCTCTGTGGCAAGCCTTGCAGTAATAACAAGTATGATTCTCATATTCTTCTTCAGGTAAAATGCAGACTCCCATTGATGATAGTTTCTTGTGGCAATCCTTACCTTTAAGGGGAATATAGGGGTATTGTTTTCTTGGTTCAGGTTTTGAGTAAAGTATATTCCATCCAGAGGTTTTGGGTTTAGTGTGTGGAATAAAATGTTCTTGTTCTGTTTCATCGGCCCAGTTGAACGTTGATCCAAAAGCCATGAATGTTTCGATTATTGGTTTTTTTTCTTCTGGTTCAAATTCAAAAGCCGGGGCTTTTTCAGAGCATTTGTTAAATATACCACAAATGGCAGGTACCTAGGCGTGTTGTCCTTGGTAGGAGATTGTTAACTCTTGTGTTTCCCAATTCAGATTAGCATTGGCTTTTTGAAGCCAATCATTTCCGATGAGAGCTTGGTACTGGGGTGCGTCCATTACAAGAACTTTGACTGAAATGGTGATTCCATCAAGAGTGAATAGAAAATTGTTAATTTTTCCTACTGGGGTCTTTTTTATGCCATCAGCAGTAACGATTACTGTTTGAGCTGGTCAGTCGACATTTCTTTTCAACTGTTGTATTAACTGGTAGGTGATAATGCTTCCGGTGGATCCACTGTCTAGGATCAAGTGAATTGGCTTTTCTTTTACTTCAGTTTCTGTGTACATTGCAGTGATGGCTTTTTGCTCATTAGTCGCTGCATTGCTAAGCAAGAATGGTGATTCATTTGCTTCAAATTCGAAAGGAAAGATATCAGAGAGATTGGCATTTTCAGCAATTCGGGCTGATAGAATAATGGTGTGGTTATAAGAAAGGTTTTGTTGTTGTTGTGCTGTAGCTCTACCTTCCGAGAGTACAGTATGGTGAAAATCCTGTTCTTCTAGCATTGTTAAATAACTGGATTAAGTGTGGTAGTGGTTGGGTCTTGGTTGAGTGGTATTTTGGGGAACCAATTGGTTGTTCGAATTGATTCTACTGTTGTTTACTTGGTATCGGTTTTGTGGTGTGAATTGATTTTGTGTAATCAGTCTTCGAGCAGGTACTTGATAATGTTGTGTGGGTGGTTGTTGGTATTGCAGTTGGATTAATTGTAAGGCAGGCTGATAATAGTTATTTTGGTATTGGGGTCTTGGTGGATAGTAAGCTGGTGGTAATGGTTGATAATAAGATTGCTGTGGTGGAGAGTAACATTGATTACTCCTATTTTGTTGGTCTCGTTGTAGCTTTCTGCAATCTCTTTTCCAGTGGCCAGAGATTCCACAGTAATGGCAATTCTGAGGCTGGTTATTGGAAAGTGGTGCAAAGTTATTTTGATTTTGTCTTTGGGGTGGTTGATATCTTTGTTGTTGTTGGTTGGTAAAATAGTTTTCAACCTTCTTTGTGAGTTGGTCAATTTTTTCCTCAGCTGCTGAGCTGGTTTTTCTAATTGCCAAATTTACAAGTTTTGTATGATTGGCCTCTTCCATGGCCATTTCGTATCTTTTCGCATGCTGTATGGCAGAGTTTAAATCTTTTGGCGCATGTGGGCAAACTTTTTTAATTAGTTTATCTTTTAGACCAGTGATAAATTGATCCAAGATTTAAGCATCAGAATAATAATTGTTTGTCTTGAGTTGGCGAATCCGTCTGAGAAGTTTGTTGAATTTCTCAATATAAGTCATAACAGATTTGGAGGGTTCTTGTTTGATATTTTGAAAATGATTGTGAAGAGTGATGGAGGTATTATTGTTGGTGAACTGTTCAAGGAAGGCTGCTTTGAAAGCGTTCCAATCATTGAATAAGGCGGCCAGGTTTTCAAACCATTCTTCTGCTGTTCCTTTGAGAAAGTATGAAATTGTTCTTAACATTCTGGTGGCATTCCATCCATTTGCATTTCTGGCTTTAGTAACTTGGTCGAGCCATTCTTGAGGACTGGTCTCAATGTCTTCTTCATTAAAGTCAGGGATTTTTGCAATGTATGTTGTCATTTTGTCTTCTTCATTTTCACTGTCTATTGATTCTTCTTCAGTTATTTCAGAGTTGTTTTCTTCGTTTGCTGCTGTCTCAGAGTGTTCACTTTGATTTTCAGCTAGAAAATCAAGAAGATTGGAACTAGTTTGAAGGGGTTCTTGTTGTCTGATGGGACTTCTGAGTGATGTAAAATCTTCTGGTCTTACAAATCGATTTAAGAGTGAATTAGGTGTTTGTGTTTGTGCAAGTGAAGCTGGAAAAAGTGTGATAGTAAGTGGAAGTTTTGAGCTGGTTCCTTGTTCAGGTGTTTGTAAATGTTTGAATGATATTTTGGAAGTATTAGGTGTTGTGTGAACAGGTCGGTTATCTTTTTGTCTTTTGTTGCTACTGGTTTCAGGTTCAGATTCGAGTTCAAAGGCAAATTGTGCATTTGCAGGATATTTTTCTTCACAGAATCGAATGATATTATAATCGAGTTCCTCAAAATAAGTAGTGCAAGCTTCAGCACTAATGTTTTCTGATTCAGTGTTGGAATAGTGTAGTATGTTTTCAAGAAGATCTCTTTTAACTGTTGTAATGTTATAGTTTCCAAAGAGATAGTCGTTGATTCGATTTTCGATGTATTGAAAAAGTGTTTTCTTGAAAGCTATGATTCTGTCGCATATTTCAAATTGTTGTTTGCAGTGTGTGTAAATCGATTGATAGTACTCTAAGATTGTGATGTCTGAAGCAGTTGCCACTTTGAATTTGTTGCTGTGTTATTTCCGTGGAAGAGCACCAAATGTTACTGGAGGTTTTTGGTCTCTTTTCTGTAATGTTGTTGATACTTATTTGCTGTGAATTCACGTTTTCTAGATGTAATTGAACCTCCAGTAACTGAATTTTTAACTTCAAATTATCTCCTATAATTTGAACTTGCTGGGCTTATGAGTAGAATGGCCAATTCCATGCCAGTTGCTTTATGTAGTTACGTTGTAGTAAACGTCAACTCTTTCCCAAGAATTGCTCGTCTGGAAGCTCACTAAAAATGTGTAGTTACTTTGCTGTGAAAGTCAACTCTTCTACAGGAATCTCGTCTGTAGACTACCCTAATAATTGTAATAAGAAAAATAAAAAAAAATAAAAAAAATGTAACAGAAATAGAATTTTGTTATGAGAAACGTTTTCTATTCAGGCCTGGAGTTACTAACAGTTTACTGAAATTGGTAGCTAATCAATTTCGAAATGTTAGTTGGGTTTTGGAGATTTTCCAAGTACAATAATTAAAGAATTTGGTTTTTCGAATTATTTGATATTTATTTTTTTTTGTGTGTATAGGAATGGTTTTAAGAGATAAATCTAAAATAAGATATATTTTCTCGAAGAGAGAAGCTCTTCTTTTATACAACTTGTTATAACACTATTCTATGTGAACTTTGCTATTTTCTACAATTTTGCTGAACTAAAGATATATTTCGGCGAACTACAAGTTATTTCTGCGAACTATTAGATATTTTGGTGAACTATCAATTATTTTGGTAAATTTTTATAAATTTCAGCGAACTTTTGAATGTTACATAGTTCGGGGTATTGCATGATTGATCATCGCAATTAGGTTACATTTGTGTTGTGTACAATTTGGGTTATTAATTAAATGATAATTTCGGACATTCTTTGCTAATGTAATAAGTAATAATTTGAAACGATAATATATGCTAATTAATGATAGGAATTATAAGATAGTTTCATGCTAAATGATATTTCTAATTTCGTCTGATAATATCATCATTGTCGGTTCATGTCAGGTCATCGGTTTCCCAGGTAAGTTCTTCCTTTTGTTTCCCTTTTCCCTTGTTGTTGTTGTCTTAAGAGAGTATTGGCGGCAGCTCATTGTGCTCTTCGTCAGCCCACAATACTTGGTAGGCTTCCCAGGTAGGCTTTTCTTTCTCCTTCTCCAGCTCAATTAATAGTTTCTCTCTTGGAGGAGTTTTGAAGTGGCCACACATGGCTGGGACACATATGTGTTGGCCCTGATACATTAGCTGAAGTTCCTGGATGTTCCAGTCTAATGTTGCATTAACTTTGAATAGCCAGTCATTACCAACGAAAGCTTGGTATTGAGTGGCTTCCATTACTAGAACTTTAATGGGAGTTACGATGCTATTGACTTCAAAAGGGAAATTGTCAATTTTGCCAATTGGAGTTTTGGTCACTCCATTGGCTGTGATGATTCTGGTGCTGGCAGCTCGATCAACTCGGTGACCTAATTGATCCATGAGTTGTTTAGTGATTATGCTGCCAGCTGATTCACTATCTAGGATGAGTTTGATGGAGTGACCATCAACTCTGGCATCCATGTACATTGCTGTTATGGGTTTCTCTTCGAGGGCGGCTCTACTGAATAACGGTATTGGTGTGTTTTCTTCAAGTTCAAAAAGAAAGATGGCTGCTAGGGATTTGTCACTAGAGATGGTTGCTGGTGGAATGGTGTTGGTAAGGATGTGCTGATTGGATTCTGTGTTGTTAGATGTGGCATTTTCTGGGGTAACTAGGAGACTTAAATAATGTTGAGAATTTGGGTTTTGGATGTGACTGGTATCTAAATTCCAGGTGCATAATCCTGATGGTAGGTTTAGTGAACTGGAGATTGGTTGGTAAACAACTATTGCCAATCTCCAGTTTTGAGTGACTCTGAATCGAGGGTTGCCTGATGTTATTTGAGCTGGGTTCTGGGTTGGTGTTTAAATTGGTTGGGGTTGATAAATAATTTGTGGCTGCGGTTGATATATTACTTGTGGCTGCGGCTGAGGAATCGAAGGTTGATATACTGACAGTTGATAGATTGGTTGTTGCATCATGGGCAGGTAATTATTTCAATATTGGTCTTGACTCTGATTTGGATAATGATTCGGAGTTTGGAACCGACAATTGGGGTTTCGATATTGATTTCCCGATTATTGGTTATTTAGGCGCTGGCAACAGTCAATTTGGATATGTCCTTGTTTACCACAATAGTGGCAGATATGCGTTTCCTGTTGCCACTGTTGATTGGTCGATAAAGATGGATGTAGTTGATTTTGGCCATGATTAGAATTTCCTTGATTATTGTGTCGTTGTAGAGGCTGATAAATGACATGATTGTCAGCTAAGTATCCTTCCAATCTCTTATTAATTAATTCACTGAACTTCTCCAATTTGGAATCCAATTCAGATAATCTGTTTATTACTAGGTTAATGGCTTGGGCGTGGTTAGCCTCTGACTTGGCAGATTCAAAATATCTGGCGCGTGTAACTGCGTCTTGAAGGATACCTGGATGCAATGAACGTATATGTTGCAAGATACTGCTGTGTAGGCCATGAATAAACTGATTGAGTATCTGTGGTGCTGTGAAATAATTGGCGTCAATTGCTTGAATTTGGCATAGGTTTCGATGGAAGCATCTCAGGTAAGTGGTGACTGCTTCAGTTTCTCCTTGTTTTATGGTGGTGAATGCATTAACTAGGCAATTGATGCTGTTATTGTTGCTGAAGTATCTTAGAAATTCCACTTTGAAGGCATTGAAATCTTGTGGTTTATTAACCAAGCTCTGATACCATGAATTGGTGGTATCCTTGAAAAAGTAGGGAATGGCTTGCATTGTTTAAGCATCATTCCATCCATTGGCTGTGATGGCTTTTTTTACATTGTTTAGCCATATTTGAGTATCATCCTCTTTACCAGTAAAGTTGTCAAGTTTTGCGATTGGTGTGTAGGCTATTGGATCTAAGTTAGGTGATTGTAGTGGCTGTTGAAGCAGTTGTTGTTGTCCTGGCTGTTGGGGTGATAGTTGAAGTGGCTGTTGTATGAGTTTGGCTACGGGATTAATTGGTGGTTGATCGATGACAATTACCAGAGGTAAGTTTTGCTGATTAATTAATTCAGGGTTTTGATTTCTTTGATTTGGCGGCATTCGAATATTCGGAGTTTCGATTTCTGGATTTTTTAACTGTTGCTGAGTTTGAATGTTCAGGGTTTCAACTTCCGGATTTTCAGTAATCGAGTGCTTGTAAGTGAATTTTTGATTCTCTAATTCTTCTTCCTCCTTTTCTGATTCCGCTGCTTCCCATGGATCAGAGATTCCAAAATCTGGTGGAGGTGGTGGTGATCAAAGTCCCGATGGGGTTGATGATTGCAAATTAAATCCCTCAAAGTATTCACCATATGGTCCTAACAATTCTGTTTTTTTTTATCTACTTTGGAATGGGAATTGTCCAAATGCTGATGTCGCAGTTGATGTGAACGTGTCTGTTGATGATATGTTGATGGCGCTTCCAGGTGTATAGTGGTAGGATGAGTTGCTTGGGGATTCAACTCTGTTTTTCTTTCAAGCAGGTGGCTGTATTTTTCTGGGTGTTACTGCTGGTGTTTGTAATTTTCCCTTGCCTTTACTAGTGTATGTAATTGGGTATCTTTGTTGAGTGTGATGTTCAATTTCTTTGTTGATCTCAGTGATGATAGATGCAAAATTATGATTTGTTGGTAGGTTGGTGTTTTGAATTAATTCCTTATAGAAAGTTTTTCTTGCTGATTCAGTATTCACTGGTGTTCCTAATAAAGAGGAAATCTTTTCATTGACATAGAAATTGAAGACTGATTTGGCGAATATATGATTGTGGTTTAATCCCAAGTATTGACAATAGTGTTGAAATAAGGATTTTGTGAATCCTAAATGGTTTGCTCCTATAGTTTCTGATTCTGCCACTTTTGGTTTGGTGTTGTTGGTGCTGGTTCTCTGTAGGATTATATCTCACAGGGAGCATCAAATGTTACAGGTGATTAATTCTGCTGTCAAATTAAATAACAAACCTGTAACTTGATGCTCAAGGCTAATTGCAGTTGATAGTGGTCTGAAGGTGTTGTATCTGAAGATTTTTATGGATCTGAAGGTTTTGGTTGAGTCCTTTGTATAATGGACAGAAATTCAGTGGTGTTGGTAGTAGTTGTCTTGGAGTCACAATTATGCCCAATTTTTTTCTCAGCTTGGCGGCCGGATTTATTCTGGCAGTCGTGTCCTTCTGGTAAGCTATTTGATAATATATAAAATCCTACCCTTATTTCTGGGTCTTTTACCAGGCTATCTTTGACATCAATAACTCAGCGCTTAATCTTTAATCAATTAGTATACAACAACCAAATCAAAATAAAATAAAGAAAGAGAAATAAAAGAAAATAAAGAAAGAAAAAAAATAAGCCAAGGCAATTTGCAGATTAGTATTCCGTCAATAGTTGTGATCAAGAGCTATTGTTCTAGCATGGTTAAGTATCAATTACTATCAACATGAAAGGTTGATAGTAAAGAGTAGATTGAGATATAGAATGATTATTTATTTGATGATTAGTTTCTTGACTAAGGATTCTGTGGTATCGATTCTGTTTTTTTCTGTTTCTAACACTACTGCTATATATACATAATTGAGATTCCTCAATTTCTCGATTTTTTACAACAGGAATCCTGGAATTTCTGAAATCCTGCGATTCCTTTGAGAGGAATCCTGAAATTCTGAAATCCTGCAATTCCTTGTTGAGAATCCTGAAATTCCTGGAATCCTGCAATTCCTAAGAGGAATCCTGGAATTCCACATTTACTACGCTTACTTCTGATTGGCTAATAATTATGCTAATATAATTTCTATATTTCTATGAGTAACATTGGTTTAGCTTCTTCTACTAATATAATAACTGATAATTCTGTGATTTTTTTTGATTAATCTCTCTAATATTTAAGTTAGCCAAGCTTTCTGTTTTAATCAATTCTATAGTTAAGCTAGTTGGCTTTATAATTAAAGTGTTTAAACAATTTGTTAATAAGAATTTGGTTTTAAATAGCACTCTTGGTTTTAAAGTTAATAAAAGTTTTAGTATACATAAGTACTTTTAGCAAAACTGTTAATAAACTAGAACAGAAGATAGTTGTTTTGAAAACTAAGTGTAGTTTTATTAATATTAACATGTTTTGTCTTTATGTAAGTTTGTCTATTATTAACAATAATATGTTTTTTAATTTGCTGTATTTGGAAACATAAACCTGCTAATGTCAAATTTAATGTATTTAAAACAGCTAATTGATAAGTAAAATTGGTACTTAATAGTGTTATATTATTTAAAGTTGTTCAAAAAATGTTTTTTTTGAGTAAGTTTTCTTTTAAAGCATCAACATAATATGTTTTTAATTGGTTTAAATAACTGATTACATATAAAAAAAATGTGAATTGTATTTAACTAGAACTTTTGGTTTTGGTTTTATATACTAAATAGCAATTAAGCTGCACTTATTAAATAAAATAAAATAAAATAAAAAAAGAACACAAATATAACCAAATTGTAATGATTAAATTATGTAATATACTAAACTATATAATATTTAGAATTTACTAAAATATTTAATATTTCAATAAAATATTTAATAGTTTATTAAAATAATCTATAATTTATAATAATAATTTGTAATTTAATAAAATATATTTTTAATTTGTTAAAATATTAGAAAAAAAATTTGCTAGATTATAAAATAGTACTATAACAAGTTGTATAAAAGAAAAGCTTCTCTTTTTAAGAAAATATATCTTTTATTGAAAATTTTTTAAAATAATTTGCTTTACAAATTAGTTTAAATAAAATTTATCTTAAAAAATATAAAAATTTTTTATTTATTATTGTTTTATAATTAATTATTCTATATTAAAATTTTGAAATTATTTATCAATTTTAGTAATTGTTAATAATTTATAAGCCTAAATTTGAAATAATTTTGACATATTTCTTATTTTTTTTTAATTTAATTTTTTTTAATTTTTTTTTATATTATTTAAATAGTTTACAGTTGAGATTTTTTATAAAAAAATTAATTTTTATAGCAAAATAACTATATATTATTTTTGAAAAACTTACAGTTAAGATTTTCTGTAAAAAAATTAATTTTTATTACAAAATAACTACACTAATAATTGACATAAAATTGATTATTTTATTATAAATTCAACAGCATATATAATCTAAAATATAAAAAATACTTTAAAAAAAATATTAGTTTGTTAAAAATTTACTAATTTTTATTAACAGTAAAAATAACAACAAAATAGTATTAACAATATTAAGAAATAGATAGAAAATTTTTTAATAGCAATACAATAACCAAAACAAACTAAACAAAAACTAAGCCATAAAAATTCAACTGTTTTTAATACCAAAAACGTTTTAATCAAGAATTCTATCTTTTTTGTCATGTAGTTGATTAACAAAAACAATATTAAAATATTTAATTAAATAATAAATATTAAAAAAAACAGAATTCTTAAGAATTATAAACATCAGAATATTTTTTACAAATTAAATACTAATAGTAAAATATTGTTCAAAGACAAATCATGATCATAAAAAATCTTAACTACTTTAGCCAAAAAATTGTTATTTAAACTAATTTTAAAATAAATAAAAAAAAGAAAAAAATAACAAAAAAACCAACTTAAAACTTAAAAATTTAAAATTTATAATCAGATAATTTATTAAAATATTATTAATATTAAAAAAACTTAAAACAAAAGCTAACTTGCATTTAATTTACAATTGTTTAAAAGATTTTAAGTTATAAAAAAAAGAATAATAGATTATATTACTTAAAAAATTCAAAAACAGACCAGATTTTGACTTTAAACTTTTTTAAACCAAAGTGTTTTACTTATTATACACACTAAATAAAATAAAGCTAAACTGAGTATTATAACTAATAATAGAATATAAAACTGCTAAAACCAAATAAAAAAATTGTTTGTCTAATATAACTTTTCTTAAAATCTTGTTTGTAAAAAATTTAATGTTTAAATAAACTTTAATCAGACTAAATTTTAACAAACTATCTGTAGACAAAAAAATATTCAAGTATTTATAAGTTTTTTTTTTTAGTAATAAAAAAGTGTTGATTTTATGGTTAATAAGAATAGCTATTATTTTATTATTATTAATTAAAATATTATTAACTCGAAAAAAATTACTAGCAATATTTAAAATATACTGAATTGTAACTTGGCTATTGTTTACCTAAATTGTATTATTAATAAAAATATAAATAATAATAAAAACATTAAACTTGTCTGAATCTTGATTTATTTAGTTTTAACTATAAACTTAGAATCAACTCTGTATTTACACACTTGTTTTTGTCATTTAACTTTACATAAAAAAGAATTATAAAAAATATATCAAAGAAAAAAAAAATCTTATTCTAATTTAGTTTATTATAAATACAGTAATTATTTATTGGACCAAAATTAGTTATAATTTGTTTGACTTATTATTATAAATACTACTAAAGAACTTAACAAATTTATTACATATTTTAATTTTAATTAAGCTGTTTTTTAGGTATTTTTAATCTGCTAAATTATATGTTTTATACATATCTTGTAAAATTAACTAAAACTTATAATCTTTTTTAAAACATTTTTTATTATTAAGTTAATCATAAAAATAGGAAATTGTATTGTCATATTTTTTAATATCAAAAAATTATTTTTATAAAAAACATTAAACTTACTGTATGCCAAAAAAATTCTGTCAAATAAAATCTTGAAAATTTTTTTTTGAGCTGTTTTAATTAGAGCAATAAGCTAAATATTTATTAAAACATTTTTCTATTTATATGGTTTAAAAATTATTGAAATTCACATCTTTTTTTAAGATTGAAAAACAAATTCACACATTAAATAAAAGTTTAAAAGCTTTAAAAACATGTTCATTATTATTTTGTTATAATGTTTTTATAATTTATTCAAAATTTTAGAAAGATTAACAGTTTTTTTATCAGATAGCACTATTATTATATTTATTAATTCATTAAAACTAATAGAACACATAACATCAGAAAAAACATTATTATCAACAAAAATTAACAAAAATATTGTTAATATTACATCTTAAATATAGTTTTTAACACTTTTTACTTTTTTATTTACTTTTTTATAATCTTATCTATCTTAGATTTAATTAATTTAGACTTTAATACCGGTTTTTTATTGATACCAAATAATTTAGAACCACTTTGTAAAAAAAATACTCTAAAACAATTTTAATTATATAATTTTTATTTACTTCAAAATTTTTTATTCTTTTATTAATAGCAAATTTGAACTGTATCTTTTCAATATATTAAAAATTTGTTATTTTTAGCACTTAATAAAACTTTTTTGTCTTTAATAAAGCAGACTAAATAATATTAAAATAAATATCTAAGTCTATAAATTCAATTATTTTATAAATATTATTAGTATTAAGAAAAAACCAAAATTCTAAAAATAAAATTAAACTTACTATTTAACATCAAACAAAAGACTTTAACTAATTTAGAGACCAGAATTTTTAATTTGTAAAAATGAAACAAAGATTTAAAAAAAATATTATTATATCTTTTAAACCAAATTTTAAAAAATATTTTATTAGCTAAGAAACAAATCATTTTTTAAATAATATCTTATATTTTGTTTATATCTGAAAACTTTTTTATAATAATAAAATTATTAATAAACATAAAAATATTATTAATTATAGATGTTTTAATCAAGTTTTACTTTAACTTTTTAGTATTTTTGATATTAAATTTCCAGTGATTTTTATTGATCTGAACATAAAAAAACCTTAAACCAGTATTTAAAAAACTATTTAAACCAATAATAACAGAAACAATATTGTAATTAATATTAAAAAATTTATTCACATTTATAACTCTTTTGTTAATTAATATATTTACAAGATTTGGCAAAATAAAAATAAAATTAATAGTTTTTTTGATATTTCTAAAATTTATCTATATAAAAACTTTAATAAATAAACTATTAACTAAAAAATTAACCAAGTTAAGATCTGAATATTTTCTGAAACTAATATTGTGTTTAATATTATTTTTATTAAAATTATTTTTTAAAATAATAATTTTTTTTCATTAAATATATTAGTTATAAAAAAGTTTATAATAAGTGCTTAATTTAAATGTTTTTTTAAAGATATATCTATATATAATTCTAATACAAAAACCAATTGTTTGTTTTTAAACAATAAATAAATTATTAAAAGCTTATTAAAAATCTCTAAAATTTTTAAAACATGTTTAAATAAATATTCATTTATAATTAATATAATATTAATATTTAAATATTCAAAATTTAAATCAAAAATAAACACTTTTACATTAGTAAATTTATTTGTAATTTATAATTTAATATTAAAATAAAACTTAAGCTTGATTATAATTAAAATATTATTTTTTAATTTTTTATATTATCTAATAATATTATTTTGTTTGATAAAAATATTTATTTTTCTAATATTATATATAGTTATTTTTTAAGTTATATTATTTATTAAAAATAAAAAACTCTAATTTATTCAAAATACATTTTATCAAACTTTTTAAAACCATTATATTAAGTTTTAGACCATTAATTTTAACAGTTAAGACTTTAAATTTACTAGAAAAAAAATTTAAAACATATTAAAATTATTAAATAAAACAAAAAAATTGAACAATAACATATTAATAATTATGTTTAATATTAGATTAACATTTAAAACAAATGTTTTTTTAATATATATTAAAAACAATAAAAAAAAATTATTTAATTTGTAAAAAATTTTAATAATATAATTAAAAAAAAGTTTTATAGAATGTTTTAAAATGTTTAATAAAAAGCCAAAGCTAAAACAACAAAATTTTTCTTAGAATTGTTGACCAATATTATTACTAAAAAACATTAACAGATGACTTAAATAAGAAAATTTTTAAATTATTACTTATTATAAAAGCCTAAGTTATACTACCAAAAAAAACTAAATAAAATACAGAAGTCTGTTTTTTTACATAAATATAAGCAAGACATTTTTTATCAAATTCAAAAAATTTTAAACCAAATTTGCAAAAACTTAAAATATGACCAAAATTTTTATATTTAGTATATTTTGAAAATAATAAACCAGTTCAGACTATATTTATATTTTTAAAAACTTGTATATAAAACACAAAATTGCAAAAAATATAGCAGATTTTTTTACTATAAAGCAAAATTAAGCTTGAAAAATTGTAAACAGTAGTACTTATTAACAAAATATATAAAAAAATATAATAATAGTTTTTTAAATATCATATTTGTTTGTTAGTATTAGTTTTAACAATATTTTTTATTATTATAAAGTCTAACAAATAAAGCCCAACTGCTATCTAGTACATAAATCCAAATTAAGTAGTTCAAACTAAATACAGCTCATGTTTTTGCTACATATGGCCAGCCACTTAAGTCAGACAAAACAACACTATATGTTTATATTAACAAATGTATCACCACCCAAACCAAAAAAAAAATGACAAATTTTTCTCCTATCAAAGCTAATAGCAAAAAATTCCACAATACTAAACATACAAACTATTCTGTTTAATAACATAGACACCAAATAGTGAAACAAGCCCAAAATCAAATCATCATCTCTAACCAATCCAGTTTTTTTCATATCCACTCTGTGCTTAGACTAAACAAGCCATATCTTAGTATAATACAGCTCTATTACAAACTTAACATACTCAATAAGAGTTAAAGCAGTCTTTCTCAACTCTTTAAATATCAAAGCAGTCTCAACACACCAATCTCTTAACACAAAATTTTTGCAAAGTATAAACTCATATCTAAAAAACACATTAACAACAAATGCAAAATGGAAAAAATAGATAAACAAAAAGAACCAGTCAATAGCACTCATCTTTTGGCAGTTTCAACCAAAGTGTCTTCACAAAGACTAATATTACCAGAATAGATAAAAACATGATTAGACAACTTTATTTTACCACACAGCAAACATAGTACTCTAGAATAATTTTTATCATACAACTTTTTTCTAATTGTTACCAATAATTTTTTATAAACTGTTTTTATTAAATAAATACACAGATTAGCCAAAACTCTACTAGTAGACCCAAAGAACATATGCAAATCAGGATGCCAAATCTTTGCCATAGCAGTCTAATCTATCTTCTTAATTAAAACATTTAGAACTATGTTATAACCAAGACCAGCTTCCCAATAAGCACAACAAATTGACCAGTACAGATTATAAACAAAGTAACAAGTATTGTTAAACACAACCATATTTTTAGCTACCAAAATTTGTTTCCAAACCCCACTTAACAAAAAAAAGAAGAAATAATCTCACCAGCCAATACATTAGTCTTAACATTGTTTAGAATCCTTGAATAATCTTTAATCTTCATTCACTTAACCAAAATGTCTTTATTCCTAATAAAATTGGCTATATATAATCTCTCTATTCAATATTAATTGCAGAAGTTAAGCACAGCACATAAAGTCTTAGATACACAAGCATTAATTGCAGATTGGCTATTCAGATACAGAACCATAGCACATAAGAATAAAACACACTTTAGCACCAAGACAACAGTCTGTAACTTAGCTAAAGTAAAAGACAAAAGTTCTTTTACTTCAACTCCAATACCCATGTCTGTCATCAGAAAGTAAGCAGCTGCCTTACACATTATATCAACAGAACTAGCATCTTTCAAAAACTTATCTGTGTAGATTTTAATGCAATTTGACCAAATTTCCAGTAGACTACCACGTATTTCAAAGAATCTCTCAGATTCCAAGACATTTAGCACAGATAACTCAAGAACAACAAAAGAATCAACCTTTAAAGAAACATTTTTGCACATAAACTCGAATGTTTACACAAACCAGTAAGGAACAAAGCTTCTTGGATCCAACTTTTTCCACCATCAAAATGTCTTTTAATTTATCATTTTTTCTTTTTTGTCCAAAAGTCTGTCACCAAATGCAATACCAAACTGTTTCAAAGAACAAACAAAATTATAATACAAGAATTGTTTTAAAATGCCAGACATTAAAAATCTACCAAACTCTTGAAAAGCACTGGACAAATTGTTTGCCAAAAATAACTCATTTTCCAAAAAGATTCTTATCACACTAGCCAAAAAATTATTTATTGAACTAATATATAACTTAACAAGAAACTGTAAAAGATTTAAAGAAAACCACTTCAAAACTTGTAAATCCAAAAATTTATATTTAAATAAACATCCAAAGATGCCATGAGCATTGGAAAAAGAAATCAGCCAAGCCAATTTCCCTTAGACTGTATTTGCTTAAAAAGTTTCAAACCATACAAAAAAGAATGATATAAAATCTCATTGGAAAAGTTATGTGACAAACCAGCTTTTATCTTAAAACTCTTTCTAATTATAACATCTTACTTGTAACATACACCTGACAAGATAAAACTAAACTGTATCTAATAGCTAATTATAAGCTGCAAAATAACTGAAACCAAGTAAGAAAATTGTTTATTCATAATTGCTTTCTTTAGTATCACATTAGAAAAGAATCTGACATTTACATAAACCTGAACCAAACTAGGCTTAAACAAACTCTCAGTAAACAAAAAAATGTCCAAGTATCAGTGTGATTTACCTCTTTTAGCAAACAAAATTGGTAAACTGTTAATTAATAGTAAGACAATCTTGACATCTTGATTGATAAAAATAATCACTGTTTTGTCATTATTAATCAAAATATTATTGATATTAAAGAACTCACTGATATTCAAAATGTATTATATAGAAGCTTAACAACTTCTTACCCAAATTGTGTCATCAACAAATGCACTAGCAGCCAAAAAAAAGTTTTCTTTCCAATAGTCTTAACTCTACTAGTCTTTGCCATAAATCTAGTATTAATGTGGTAACTAGACAAGTGTTTATGTCTCTTTATTTCACACAAAAGTGGATCATAAAAAATTTTCTAAAAGAGTAGAAAAAACATTTTGTCTTAATTTAAACTATTGTGCATCCTTGAAAGTCCAAAATTTGTCATTACTTTGTTGATCTAATTCTTATAAATACTGCCAAAAAACTTGATAAACCGACTGCATATTTTAATATGAAGCAAACTAGTTCTTAAATGATACTAGCCTATTGAATTATAAGTTTTGTACATGTTTTATAACACCAACCAAAGTTCCCTATTTTTTTCTAAAGCATCTTTGACAACCAATCCAGCAGCAAAAATAGAAAACTAAGTTGAAGTATTTTTTAATACTGAAAAGTTATTACTGCAAAAAATATTAAATTTGCTGCATGTCACTAATATTTGATCAGAAAAAATCTTAGATAGAATCTTCTGGGCTGTCTCAATTAGTGCAATAGGCCTAATATTTATTAAAACACTATTTCATTCATAAGGTTTTGGGATCATTGAAATCCATGCCCTTTTTTAAGAAATCAAAACCACATTCAAGATTAAACATAGATTCAAGAGCTTCAAAAAACAAATTAATACTTTTTTACTATAATGTTTTTAAAGTTTATTGGATATTCTTAACAATCTGACAATCTTATTATTCAGTAAATTATTAACAACCAATGACAATTTCTTTATATCAATTTCTTTTATCACATTAGAAAAGACTCTATTATCAACATAATCTAAGAACATATATTGACAAGTCTAAAGATCAAGCATCTTTGAGAGCACTGACCATTTTCTTGTTCATTCTTCTATAATCTTATCTAACTTAAGCTTTATTTCATTAGACTTAACCACCAACTCATCTTCTACTACCAAGTAATCTAAAACTACCTTGTAAAATAGATGTTTCAAAATGCTCTTAATTATCCACTTCTTGTCAAAACAGAAAATCTTTATTTGATAATTAATTGTCTTTTTAATAGTTATATTTTCAGATATCTTAAACTCATAATATTTAGATTTCCAATATTTTTTCTTTACTATTAACAAATGCTTAACCAAACTTATCAAATTAACACTATTCAAAATCATGTTAGCAGCTTTAGACATTTCAACATTATCAACAGTCAGCCAAACTTCAACAAGACAATCAAAATTCAAGAGATTTTTAGAACTCCAAACTTTCACAATTTTAGCAACAAGCAGTTCCAATCTAAAGAATTTTAAAGATTGTTTATTCTTTGAACAGTCAAATTTACTATACCAATGTTTAGAAAAAACCACATTAGCAGCTTGTATTATGGTATCTTTTAGCATTATCTATATTGTATCCAAGTCACCAGTATTATATATATCTTCAAACATATTTAATATTACCAACAATTTAGCAAAAAAACTCTCCTTAAAACATAACTATTGGGTCTTATCTACATTCTTTAACTTGAACTTCTACTGGTTTTAATTGGTCTGTTTATGAATACTAACAAGACAAACATTTAAAAGTCTACCTAAACTAATCATAACTGAAACCACCTTATGATCTATATTAAAAAACTCTGATGCATAATCAACTCTATAGCATGTAATTGCAAACATCAGATTTCTATTTACAAAAATAAAATCCAGCACTTTTTCAACACCTTTAGAATTGCACCAAGTAGACATGTTGGATAATGAATGCTCACTAAAAGTATTAACCAAACCCAAATTTAGACAGAACTTAAAACTTGTACTTCTTTTAGAACTATTTTCATTAAAATTATTACTTAATACTATAAAAGAACTAAAATTAACTGCTTTAGAAATCATGACATTAATATTAAAAGCTTGGCCAAAATACATATCAAAAGATACACTTATATACAGGTCTAATATTGTAATTGAAAGCTTGTTTTTAAATAAAAAATACACAAAAATCAACTAATCCAGAATTTCATCTACTTTCAAAACATGTTAAGCTAAAGAATTGTTTATAATTATAACAATACCAGCACCAAAAAAACTCACATCCAAACCAAAAGTAAAAATCCAAATCCCATCAAACTTATTTATAATTCATAATCTAATATTAAACTTCAACTTTGTCTCAGTAATAATTCAAACCATATTACTCAAATTTTTATGCTATTGAACAATGTTTTTTTGTTTGGCAAAAACATTAGCATCTTAAACATTGCACATAACAAATTTCTAAACCAGATCAGTTATTGAGAAAAAAAATGTGCTAAAGAGCCCAAGTTCACATACAACAAATCCAAATTCTCCAAAATTGAGTTCACAAAAGCATTAAAAACTACCAATTTTGATTCTAAACTGCTAATTTTGGCAGTAAAAATCTTTAAATTACTTAAACCCAAATTCACAATCTCATTCTTTACAGTCATAGCTAAAGGAAGAGAAGCCAATCATAAGTCTTCCAAAATCATATCCAGATCTAATGGCAATAACAATAAAGCAAAAACAACTGAATGCACAATACTAAAAACAAGCACTAGAGGTACCAGTTTTATATTGTTCAATTTATACACAATATTTGATATCTGATTAGCCAAAAACTTTAAGAAACACTCCAAAAAAGTGAGATGACCAATAATAGATGACTCATTATAAACAATTGTCAAAGTTTTTTTGATATACAGACCATTAGAAGAACAAAAACCAAAGCCAAAACCAGACTCCAAATTAATATTAGTGGAAACAGCAAATAAAACCACCTAAGCCCAAGACTTGCCACCAAAAGAAACCAAATAAACAATTAATGCTTGCTTTTTTTTATATATATTAACTAGACAAACCTGATTTTAAGAAATTACTACCCACTTACTACAATCACCAAAACTTTTATCCACCAAACAAACATTAGAAATATGACCAAACTGTTTGTATTAGGCACAACAGGCCAAAAAAAGACCAGCTTAACATAAATTTACATTCTTAAAAACTGGCACAAAACCAATAGCAGCTAATTTAAATGTCTCATCAGCAAAATAAATTATAGCACATCTATTGCACACATATAAATTTGGATTATGGTCAATAATACAGATTTTTTTACTATAAAAGACCAATAAATCAAAGAGATTATGAACAGTAATGCCAACTGGAAGTGTGTACAGCAAAGCATAATACTGGTTTTTGAACACCCATGTTTGTTTATTATCAATCACTTTCATCACACAAACAAAGTTCTTTCTTATGAGCACAAACCATCTAACTGTGACCAAATCAGCTATTTTAAATAATTCATATTCTATTAAAGCTTTTTGCCAAAGACCAATCAATTGCATCTTGATTGATACAATCTTACTAAATTTAGAAAAAACTGATTCTACAGCCAATTTTAGAAGATCAACTGGAATCTTCTTGATGATTATTTTCTGATTTGAGCAATTGTTTACCTTCTTAATATTATTATTGACCAAAATTTTATTACAGATTGCCAATTTTTTGGTCTTATTCAAACTAAATTTTAATGTAAAAAATGATCAGATAATTTCTAGAAATTTTGAGAAAGTTAAAGCTTTTTCAAAACCATCAATACAATAAAACAATTTTTTGATATTTAATAATTTATCATTAAAATATTTCCCAGACATAGCAAAAAGCTCTATATTTAATGCAAATAATTTTGTCAAATTGAAACTCTATTTCTTTGAAACACATAATTCAGCCAAATAAATTTGCTAAGAACTATTGAATTTAATTAATGAGAGCATTAAAACATTATTGTCATTACTTAAATCAACAAAAAATAGAGCTATTAGTAAGTGATTTAAAATGTAAGTTTAAATACAAGTTTTCTATAGTATTATGTTGTTTATGTTCTTGTTGACTATTAAAGCATTTAAATCTGCATAGCTGGTTTTCTTGGCTATTATATTTTTCATATTTTTAAGATTTAATAAACCATTAATACTACTAGCTTTGCTATTAACTTCACTTTTTCAAAACACCACAGGCTTCTCACTAATTATATTTACACTTTTAGATTTTAACAGACTGGTGGACAAATCAATTACACTAGCACCTATACCAGGTTTTTTTGGTTTCTTGTGAGACACACTTCAAGAATACACACTATTTACATATATTTTTTTAGTATTTAAGTGGGTCTCCAAACCAGTCAAGCCTGTATTAGAACTATCAGCAAAGAAGTCTACTAATTCTATTACAATAAAAATAGGTATATCAGAAGAAATAACTAAAAGATAACAAAAAAAAAAAAATATTATTTCTATGATAAAATTTTGCTCTCATTATGGCTAAGGGATTAACAAAAAAAAGATTTTTAAATTTTTTTTTAATAATATGTATCAAATTTTTATCTAATAAAATTATTTATTTAAAAACAATTAGATTATTAAATTTAGAACTTTTAAACTTAACCAGTGCTTTTTGTTAAAGATTAATAAGCTGTATTTTAACTGAAACAACTTTATTAAATTTGGATAATATTAATTTAAGACAGATTTACTAAAATTTTTTTAATTATAATTTTTTAATTTAATTTGATATTAATTTTTTTTAGATTAATATTAACCAAAATTTTTTTGTTTACAGCCAGCTTTTTAATCAAAATTAAACTAAATCTAAAGATAAATATAAATTAAATAATGCTTTAAAATTTTGAAAAAATAAAAACTTTTCAATTATTAATTTTATAGAACAATTTTTTAATATATTTAAGTTTATTATTTAAAATTTTGTTAAATATTATGTTAAAGTTAATGTTTAAAGCAAAAAATTTAACTGAATTAAAGCATATTTTTTCTTTAATATTTATAATAAAGTACAAATAAGACCAATTAAAAAAGGAGTTAAAAAAATAAAAATTTTATTATTATAAAGTTATTAAATACCAATTTTTTAAGAGATTTTTTTAAATTGTAAAACCAGATATAAATATTTTTAAATGTCATTTTATCTATGTATTTACTATTACTAAAATTATTAAAATTCACAAAATTAGTTTTTTTTATTATTGTACTTTTTAAATTATTTACATTAGACAAATTACTAATGTTATTTTTCTTATTTTTTATTTTATTATTTTAAAAATAATATTTAATAGTATTATTATTTTTAAATACATCTATAATTAAAGATCCAACCAAAAATTTACAAAATTAAAATTAGCAATAAATTTTTTTGATTATTAACCAAAATTCTTTAATATATATATATATAAGTCATAATTTTTTTTTGTGTTAAGATAATTTTTTACTCTGGTCTTATCAAAATTTATAAAACTAATTAAATTATTAATTTACTTTATAATTATAAATAAATTTATATTGAAAAAATAGTTAAGATAAAAAAAAACAAATAAAAAAAACAAATATAATTAAATTTTTCTAAATCTCAAGAGTTTTATTATAGGTAAGAGATTAATAAAAAAATCTTTTTTTTAATTATTGTATTTAAGTTAATTTTATTTAAAAAAAGTTTAATAAAATAAAAATATATAAAAAGTTGTTAAAATTTTAAGCATATTTGTAAAAACAAAATTAAAAAGTAATAATAAATTTTAGTTTACTTAATAATTACAAAGTATATAATAATTTAATTAAGATAAAATTTTTTTTCTTTTTTAAAAAATCTTTTATGGTTTTTTAATATACAAAATTAAGAAAAAAGTTTGGTTTTAAATTATAAAATAGATTTTAAAATATTATTAAAATAAACAAAATTAATAATATTTTTTGTTTTAACTTTTTTTTATTAATTATAGTTTTTATAAATAATATAATCTAAATAAACAAAAATTATATTAAAAAAGTAAAAACTTTTTTCTCTTTTTCATTCAAAATTCCCAAAAAAGAGTCAAAAGTTTTTTGAAAAAGAAGTTATTTTTACAATTTAGTATGATAAATCCAAACCCTTTATTCTTGACTATGAGGCCACTGTTGGCTGTAGTATTGCTGTTATGAAAAAAACTGCTAAAGTTTCTGGCTTTAATGATGACTTCAAATCTGTTCTTTCAAGAAAAAAGAGGAGAGGTGGTGCTCTAGAAGATAGTTCTGGTGATAAGGTTGTTGATACTAAGGTTCAGAATAATTGTTCATGAGGTTCAGAAACTGGCAATAGTACTGAGTCCAATAGCATTGATATAGAGGAAGAATGTTTGGTGAAAGAAACTAGCTTCAGGCAAGAAAGCGGAAAAGAGTCTGGTAGTGTTGATACTAATATGACACCTAAGGGTTCCAAAAAGATTGTTACCAAGCATACTCTTGGGAAGCTTCTTGACACTATTAACTTTGACATAGAAAATGATAATGATGATGATATTTTGGATGAGTTACTCTCTCTCCTTCCCCCTTTCTCTCTCAAACATACAGTGCAGATCTCGGTCAGAAAATTTTTTGCTCTAGATATTGATCTTGAAGTGGTCGCTGACAAGTCATCTTAAGAAAAACTAGCTTATGTCAGAAAAATTTTTTCTGGTGTGAATAGTTTTGGGGGGGCCTCTACCTCCTCAAAATTTGGTGGTATTATTTGGGCATCTTTTACTTCTAAAAAAGTGATGATGGTGGCAGCAAAAATGACCAATGATTATGGTGTTGTGATAAACACCAATCTCAAGTGCCCTGGCAACAATCGTACGAATCGGGCTATTGTGTTGAAGGAAATTCCAGTGGGAACTTCTGTGGAGGCTGTGCATGCTGTGGTGTCTGAATTTGGAAAGATTAAGATGATCAAAATGCAGTTGATAAGTTTATGGCAAAAGGTGATTGTCAAATTAGAAGATCAAACACAGGCTGATTTATTGGCTTCTAAGTGGTCCATCCTTATTGGGAAAAATGCAGTTCATGTGGCCAGAGCTGATATTGACAAACAATTATGGGATGCCAGGGATAGTTTTAGGGCTTTGCTACATACTCTCCCCGTGAGAACCACAACTCATGATTTGTGAGACTTTATTGGTTCTATTGGTGGGAAAACTTGCTTTATTGATCACAATCCCTCGAATTATTCTCATGCCCATTGCGCCTCTGTGTGTTTTGGTTCTGAATTGGATCTGGTTAATGCAATAGCAGTGACTCTGATTATAAAGGGTGTTGGTCTTCAATGGTCTCGTCTTTCTTTGGCATCATGTACAGTTTGTAAGAATTTTGGTCATATGTCTCTTAGTTGTAGGTTTGTCAAGGATGCTGCAGTTCTGAATGGCAGAAGGGCTGTCCTTTCAGCTCAGGACCAGCTCAGGCTGGTGAAGATTTACGCAAAGAAATCTGCTCCCATCCCCTGGCATTCAGTAGTAAAACTTGGGCATCGGTTGTTGGTGCTTCTCCCACTCCTCCCTCCTCTGGTAGCAAGTCACAATTTGGTTCCATTATTAATGGTGAACCTCTCCCTCCCATTGTAGATGAATTGGAAAAACGTCTAGTCAGTATTAAAAGCAGTCTTGTCAGCCTTGTGAGACAAATTGGTGAGTTGGCTAAGAGATTGGATTCACTCATGCTAATAGTTTCTCAGCCTAGTCCTGGATGTCAACTGCTGGTAACCCCCCCCCCCCCATCACAGAATCCGGAGAGTGATATAGTGATGGGAGTGACTTCAGGTGAAACCACTAATGATGAGACTACTGCAATTGTGGACTCATCGGTGTCCCCCCAAGTTACCAGGTTAGAAAATATGTTGAAGGAACTCTCCAAATCTGTGTTAAGCTTGTCTGCTCATTTTGAAAGTTTGGTTTTGGCTGGTAGTGCAAACTCTTAACTCTCTTCTCAATAAGTGAGCTTGTTTGGAAAGTCATCACATACAATGTTAGAGGAATGACCAATTCTGCGAAACAGGATGACATTATTCATTGGCACAATGACATGAACAATTTAATTTCAATTTTTACGGAAACAAAGTTAAAGGGGAGGGTTCGCCCCTGGATTGTTAACAAATTTAATGGTATAAGGGTGTTTACATCTGGCTTGGATTCTGGTTATCTGGGTGCTGGTGTTATGATCATCGTAAATTCTTCTTTGGCAAGACATGTGTGCAAGATTTCTAAGGTGTCTGGCTAGCTCCTATCTATCAAGTTGCTGTTCAAAAATAAACTTTCGGTATCGATTTTGGGGCTTTATGCAGGTGCTTCTTCGGTGGTTTGGTTTTCTCAGACTGGTGAGGTTAACTCTTTCATTACAAAGGCTGTTAATAAATCTTCTTTTGTCATTCTTGGGGGTGATTTCAATGAAAATGGTTTGTATAAAAGTGCAAGTTTTAAGAAGTGCCTCAATTTGGGACTAGTCAACTCTCTGTCAGGTAGTTCAGTTGCAAAAAGTCCTACATGGGAGAATTCAAGAGGTGTAAAAAAGACTATTGATTATGTGTTTGTTTTCTCAAGTCTGGTCAGTGCAATCATACATCGTGATGTTTTGGAGGTTGGCGAACATTATAACATGGATCACCAGGCTGTTTTTGTGTCCATAGGCTTGGGTGGACTTTTGGATATGCAGTTGAATTCTCTTCGAAAACAGGCAAATAAGGATCATTGGAAGTTCAATTTTAAGAGTGCTGATAGGGTTAGATGAAACAATTTTAAAGGTGCCACATTGGCCAACACTATGATGTTTTCAGATGAGTTTGTCACTTCTGCGTGGTTTTTAGACTTGGATGCAATGTGGGACATTGTTCGCAAGATATTGGTTCTCTCAACTAGTGAAGTGTTTAAGAAAAAGTGATTTAAGGACTTCAATAATGTTTTCACCAAGGAATCTTCGAGATTTCACAAATTGAAGCTTTTGGTTTCTAAGATTGTCAAGGCCTCACATAAGAAGTGTGTTGCAAATTTTGAGTCTCTTATGAGACATTGGGTTTCCTTGGATGATGTTAGAACTTCGGTTGTGCAGAGTTTGGTGGATTCTGGTGCTGGCACTGATGATGTTCATTCTGCTCTCTTTGGTGCTAGGAGATCTTATCATGCATTCAAGCTTGCTGAGTCTTTGAGGGCTAAAAAAGCAAACATCAGATCTGTTATAGATAAGAGGATGGAGAATTTTGAGGTAGATAAAGGTCACACAATTAGAAGCGTGCTGGAACAACCCTTCCATAAGGTGGTTTTGGATCATTTGGTCATGGGCGACGAGTTGATTCTTGAGCCTGATTTGGTAAAATTTAAAGTTGACAATATTATGGAAAGATAGACCAAGAAGCGGTTGGTGGTCGATGATGTCTCTGATGCTTGGTCTTGTTAGTACTGACCTTTGGACTACATTTTTAATAAGGCTTTCTCTGGGGTAATATGTGTGATTGATTTTGACGAGTTGCATTATGTGGTCTCTAATCTGCCTGATGGCAAAGCTGCTGGTCTTTTGGGTATCTCTAATGAACTATAGAAACATTGTGATGAGTCAGTTTTGGGTTTGCTTCTGGTTCTGTTGAATTCTTGTCTATCTTGTGAATCAATACCTGGTTCTTGGAGGGAGGCTTGGATTTCAATGATTCCCAAGCTCTATAAGTAGAAGGGTGTTCTTACGAATACTCATCTTATTGCTTTAATCAAAACTGCCTGCAAAATTCTCTCCAAGATTCTTTCAAACAAGATCTCACTGGCTTGCAGCTCTCATGATGTCCTACATGGTAACAATTTTTCAGTTTTAAAGAGTACGGCAACTCAATCACCTATTTTTGCTATTGGTTTAGTTGTTGAAAATGTTCTAGAGAAAAACCAGAAGCTCTGGTTGCTTTTACAGAACATGCGAAAAACTTACAATTTGGTTGGCTGGGAACACCTCGAGAAGAGTTTGGTCAGGATTAAGATGTGCAGCAAATTTATTCAGTTTTTTGGCAGTATTTATAAGAATTGTACCAACCGTGTGATGACAAATTTTAGTTTGACGGATGGCTATCATGTACACGATGGTCTGGATCAAGGAGAGGTTTTTTCCCCACTTCTGTGGCGTATATTTTATGACTCTCTATTGTGTGAAGTCAAGCGTCAAGGAAGTGTGTATGGATATAGGTTGAATTCTCATTTTGTGTCTAAAAGTGGTCATATTGAATCTTAGGCTGGACTATCTTCTTTTTTTGCTGCTGGTGCTTTTGTCGATGATACAATCTGAGTTGGTAGCAGTTAAAGTGTTACTCAACATATTCTTAATGTAGCTGGCAAATTTTTCATATTAATAACCTTTCAATCAATAACAACAAGACAGTAGCAATTCCTATTAATAGTAGGGTTAGCAATCTTTTTCTCTCCATCAGTGGCTCGCTGATATCCATTGCCAAAAAGGGTGAATCTCATTGGTACTTGGGTATTTTTCTCTCGACTGAGGGTCTTTTGAAGCCTAGTTTGGCTAAAGCAAATTCAGATGTTCGTTTTTTCACTAATCTGGTCTTGAGGAAGGCAGTTTCGAATAAGCAATTTTTATATCTGGTGTCAGCAGTCTTTTATCTTATAATCAGCTATAGAATACAGTTCAGCTTGGTTTCTGTTGGCATGTGCAACAAATGGGATGCTCTGGTTCACAAATGTTTGAAACTTAAATCTGGTCTCCTGCAAGATTTTCCTAGTAATACAATCCACCATTTTTCCTTTTATGGTTTAAAGTTCTTTTCACAGTGTCAGTCAGAAAGTAAAATTGCTTTACTTATCAGTTTTGCAAACTCTATTGAGATTTTGGGGCATATGTTTAGTCACAAGTCTCATGACTTGCAAGTTCTGTGCTGGCAGCCTATTCATCCCTTGATCTCTCCTACTCGTATTCGTGTTAGTGTTTCTAATAATTTCTTGGCTGGTGTAGTTTCCATCCTTCTTGACTGCAAGCTGTCTTTGGGTGGTTCTTTGGCCAGTGCTTTCTGGTTTTGCGGTGGGGTTCTTATGTCTGTTGTTCTTGGCGAGTCTTTGTTTTTCAAGTTTTTGCCGTCCCTTCGGCGTTATGGTGTTGCCTTTGTGGACCAGCTTCGGGATCGCCATGGTAATGTCTTTAGCTGGCTCATCTTTAAGCGATAGAAGAGACTGGATTCTTGTGGTCCAGTCCTTGAGTGGTTCAAATGTTCAGTCAAGTTTCTTGTGGCCTTCCATTCTTCTCCCTCAGTTTCAGTTGGTGTTGGTCCTGTTAACATTTGTGGTTCTGATGATTTGTGTCTGTATGTGACCATCTCTCTTGGGTTGATGCTGATAGTTTGTCTGTATATATGAATAGGTCATTAAAAAATTTGGGCACGACTGGTTGTAAAGCTGGGGCTGCTGCCTTTTTTGAGGACATTAACTTGGGTTTGGGTATTAGTGTTCAGGATTTGATGTTATCTATTTTGGCAGAATTGCAGACTATAGCATTGGCTCTGGAGTATGTACCTGTGGCTCACTCTGTTTGTCTGTTTTCAGACAGTCAGACAGTCTTGGATGCTTACATGTCAGAGGTTGACTTGATGTATCCTGACTTTCACAATCAGTGCTGAGTCAAGTGCCGGCATATTAGAAATGTTATTCGCAGTAAGAATTTAAGGGTTAGCTGACACAAGATTAAGGATCACTCTGGTGTATCGGGGAATGATTGAGCCGACAGCATTGCTGACGCTGTGACTTTCTATAATTGGTTTCTTTCTTCTTGTGTTGATAAATGTTTTTTGTTGGCAGATAATAGTATTGTGTCTGGTAATTCTAGACACTTTGCTCGAGATATTTTTCATGCTGTTTGTCAGGCGCATTGGGAGGTCAGTTCCAGTTCTGAGTTTCTACCTAAAGATTTGCACTTGGATGTTGATTGGCCTAGTTTTTCCAGGGTTTGGCATTCTGATTTGCATATGGCAACAGGTTTTACCAACAGGCGCACTGCTGACGTTCATACTTACTTAATAAAGGCTTTGCACCGTCAACTTCTCATGGCTGTTTGAAAGTGCATTTATGATAGATGCTACCTGAGTGTTCTGTGTCTGTATTGTGGTGAGGTGGAGGTATCTGATCATGTGTTTTCTTGTATAATTGATGATTTAGCTCATCGTCAGGTTTTGGAATCTTGTATGTCTTCTTGGAAGGCAATTTCTGGTCTTTCCATCTCTTCTTCTAATGTATTGCAGCTGCTGTCAACCTGTGCTTCAGATTTCCTGGTGTCCTTAGCTCTTTACAAGGGTTTTGTTTTCAGAGGATGGTTTCGGGAGGCTGTTTCCATCTTCCATGATCCCAAGATTACTGACGTCAAAATTACTGATTTTGTATGCTTTTTTTGTGTCACTTTTAGGAATAACATTTGGTTGGTCCGTGCCAAGCATTGTGCATACATGGAAAAGAATGACCTAATCCCGGTGGATGGCTCGATTCCTGTCTCAGTTTCTGGTTTGGTTTCAAGATTCTCAGATGGTGTGATTAAATTGCTTGGTATTGCTAAAGCTTTTGGTGTTCGTTTTGGTTTTCACAAATCTTGTTCATTTTTTTCAGGTATTGGTGACTCGGTTTCTGTTAATATAGATGTATAGTGTTGTTCTAACTGGCTCGAGTGGCTGGTCATGTATAAAAAGTGCATGATTCGCACTTAGTTTAGATCATTTCTTTGATGTATAGTTCTAAGTTGCGTTTGGACTTTATTCGTTAAATAAATAAATAAAAAAAAAAAATTATATTACAATACAAAAAATTTTAAATGTAACAAAACACTTTTTTTTTGAATAATATTGATAATAATAATATAAACTAAAAAAATATATAAAAGAATTAATTAATTAACAATACATTAACAAAAAATCAATCATTAAAGTAACATAATTAAATATTTTTAAACTCAATTTTGTAAATTATATTTAACAACTTCATAAAAAAATTTTGTAATATACATTGTTTTAAAACCTTTGAAAAATTTTTGTAAACAAAAATTTTTTTAATGTGGTTTACAGTTTTGTTTTTTGAAAATTTTCTAAATATCTGTATAAACATGTAATTTGTTAGCTTTAATATATATATTTGTTTTATAAATATAATAAAACTTGGTTTTAATTTCACACACTGTATATCTTCAATGTTAAAATAACAATATACATTTACTTAAAGAAAAATAAATATATTTACATTTACACTATAAATATGCATGAAATAAAGTATTTTTAATGAAATATTCACATTTTCTTTCTTCCATTGTGAATTTCTCTTTCCTCCAAATACGATTTTCAACAATATAAAAATCTCAACAGCAATAACAGCATCCAGTTCCTCGTCCACCACTTTGACCAACCCGACACAATGCGCTTAATACTTGCCAGGCTAACATCAAACCACCAATCACTAACAGCCCAATTCCAGAATAATGTAATCCCTTATTTATCCCATTCTGACATAAATTAGCACACTTATTGGTCACGTCCTGTGTGGCATTATTGATGGAACTTGTCCCGGGTATCGAAGTATTCGAAAACCCAGCAATTGAGGTCCCATTTTTGAACACAACACTATTATCCGAATGACACCATTCAGGACATTTTTCTGGCAATTTTGTTGAATAATAGAATAAAGTAAGTCCTCCAATGATAAACAAGATTGCGAATAAAATTGAGATGAGGTTGCAGGTACATCGAATGCATCCGCAACAAGTACAACAATCGTTTGTACAGCAATCAATGCCATTATTACGATTTTTGTTGCCACGATCACCACGTTTTGAATCTATCGGTTTATCTGTATACTGTGGGGCGGTCATCTTTGGAGCTGCGGCTGGTGCTGATAAATTACTGTCTGAATGAGGACCATAAGTCTTTGGTGGTTGTGGTCCTGATGATGACGAGTGATTATCAGATAGTGCATGGTCTGGGATGAGGGGTGATGTTGATGAAGAAGAATAATTATCATATCGGTTGTGGTCTGCGGTGAGAGGGTTTGATGATGAGGAGTAATTATGGGTTCTTGAAGGCGCATAAAGGTGCGGGTTTGATGGTTCAATCCCCGGATTTTTGAATGCAGGTGAAACGATTTGTTTATAGGGAGGTGATGATGGGGGGATAAAAGTGGGTGTCAAATCTTGGAACTGCTGTGATTCTGTGGCGGATAATTGAGTAGGGGCGGGATTTGAATATGGATTTGCTGCGAATGAGTAAGTCGGGTTGTACGGTGATCCATGTTGTTGTGGTGGTGAGGGTATTATTGGGAGAGGATGTTGAAGGGGGGTGGTTCCAGGTGATATTTGTGGATATACGTTAGGATTCGGGTATAGATTAGGATTCGGGTATAGATTAGGATTAGAGTAGACTGGGTTATTTGGATCATAATAATCAGTGGATAACGCGGGTGATTGTTGAAATATGGGAGGACCAAGATCATTTACACTCGAAGGGTACAATGAAGTTAAATGTGGGGATGGTATTGGGATTGGTTGAGTGGAACTATAATAATTGGGTTGAGGGATATTATCGTCTCTTGGTAGTGGTTGTCCTTGATCATCAATAGCATTCCTTGATCCGTCTTCACCTTCAAAGTATGTGTATTGCTCATCACCATAATCATTTTTATGAGGAGGATATTGATTGGACATTTTACAAAAGTTTGGAAATATTCAAGAAAGGTAGTAATAGTCGTGCAAAGTTCTTTGACTTTCAATACTTGAATATTTTTAATCTCGAAGAAATAAATCAACAAAAAGTAAAGAGTTTACTTCCTGTTCAACCTTTAATACAAAGAATTAATTTATACAAAATATTTGATATTGGGACACAAAAGGAAAAATATCAATACTTGAGAAACCTAAGCCAACCCACTCTACCGTCTTAATTTGACCGAAAGAGGTATGTTTCTAACTAGAAATTGTAATCTCTTCTGCCTCTTGTAAAAATGTTTTAACTATCGAATACTCTATTCAGTTTGGCTTATCAAATCAGAGTGGCAACGTACTGGTTTTGAGAGTTGTTATTTGAGGCTTTTAGTCGAAAAGGAAAAGCCGCCGTTTTTACTAAAATGTATTTATATCTCAAGCTAACGCTAAAAGTTTGTTTATTTAATGTGATAAGACACAGTTTTCGAGAATAACAAAGCATTATTTGTCTAAGAGCTTTATCTTCAATAGCGAATTAGAATGTAACAATAGTATTCAAAAGACAAAAAATGTAAATAAAGGTTTGTTCGATCAATTAAAAATGAAACAAATCTATGCCAGTTACAACTTTTGTATCAATGAGACACATTTTATCAATTTTATATTTTTCAAATATAAATTATTATTTTTTAATTTAATTTTAATTACAATTAATAATAAAATTATTATAGTTTAAAAAACTTTAATAGTGCTTTAAGTAATTTTATTTTATGATTTAATAATATAATCAATTGTTTATTTATTATTAATTTTTGCTTTTAAACATAATATATAATTAAATAAAATATTATATAAAAAATATTTATTAATATTAATATTAATATTTTATTTAAATTAAATTAAATTAAATTAATTAATAAATAATAATAGTAATATTATTGATATTTTAATTTAAAACTTTAATTATATTTGACAAAAAAAAAAATTCTAATATTAATGAATTAAAATGTTTTTTTATAAAAATTCTTGTTTTAAATTTTTTGCATTAAATATTGACAGATTTTTTAAGTTTAGTATTACTTAATTCTTCTTTATTATTATTTGATATTCTATTTATAGTTGAAATTGTTGATTCAATTTCAATAACTTGTTTTTTTTTATATATAAAAAGAAAGCATTGTTAACTAATAATAAAATATAATGTTGCTGAATGAAATCTTTTTATTTATGCTTTTAAAGCAATAAAAAGTCTTTGCATGCTTAATTACAAGTGGTTTGGTTTTTTTATACCAGCAGTATTTTCTGCAAGAAAAATAATGAAATGAAATTTGTTCTAATACAAAAAATAGATTAAAAATAAAATAAAATAACAATCCAAGCAAAAAACATGCAATACTTACAATTTTATATTGAACACGATTTCGTTTAGCCAATATTTGATTGGAAAATAATCCAGTTTCATTTGCATTGAAAATATATTCTTTAACATAATATGACAAATACCTTGCAACTTTAATATTTTTTCAGGTAAAGTTTCAATTGGTGGATTAGCAGTCTTGCCATATAGTTTGATTAAGCAAAGCTCATTTCGAGCTTTAAATTTAGCAATCCAACCATTGTTAAACTTTAAATTCTTTTCAGACAATCCAAAGAGGTTTGCAAACTGTTCACCTTTCTCTTTAATCAAAATTTCTGTTAGAGTGTCTCATTTGCTCTACACAAAAAAACATGACATTTATATAGGAGATTAGTATCTGTATGTCTTTGCCGCATCATTCGGAAATACTTTTTTCAAAATTAATTTCCGCTTAAGTATTCAAAAGCGGAATTAATTTGAAAAAAGTAGCATGTTAATCCAAAAATCTTTTCTTAAAGAATTTTGTTATTGTTGGGCAGCTGATACCAATTCTGGCGCATCGCTTATAGTGGTGCGCTTTGTTTTTTTAACGAGTTGAGTAGACATTTGTACACTATAAAGAAATTGGTCGAGACTGTTTAAATGTCTGGCCTTATCAGTGTCAATTGCACGAAAATGTATAGGATACAAAGAGCAAATCTATATTCGTATGTATATATTGGCATGTACATATTAAATAAACAAAGAGTCAATTTTAAAACCCCAAGCTGTCCTGTGTTAAAAATAATCTCAATACCCGTTTTCATGTTCAATAGCATACCTGTTACTGTCAGAAGCCATCGGAAAACTCATTATGGATTTATATGCTGCGAAGAATATTATTGGTCAATGGTTTCCACATGTTTTTAAAACAAATAATTCTGAGTCATCTTTCACAAAAAATTTCATGCATTTTTAAGTTGGAAATTCAAATAATCAATAGTCGCCCATAGATATATACCAATTCGATGAAGCAGAACAATTTTTCTGCTGCATATGTTTCTAGCACTAATCGCACAGGGTATATTCCAGGTACCCCGCCAAATCCCACTCAACCATTTGCTTCTACTTCCTCCAACTTGAATCATAATAGTTCCTTGCCGACCTACCCCGCTCCCTCTTACGAGCAAAACAGGTGTATACCACCAAGGTTCCCTCCCCCCTTTCAAACGAGACTACCTGGACCATTTTCGGAATATTCTCTTGCTTATAACCAATCAATAGCTCGCGGTGCTGTGGCTGCAGAGGCAGCATTAACTGCTCTAAGATCGACACCTAAACTAAAAACAAAAGGAAGTTCTGAAGCAAATGAATCCCCTAAGGCTTTAGGGCGTGACCCCCACAATAGATCGCCTGGAAATGAACTAATAAATCATGCAAACAATTACAAAAAAGGACCAAATCATTATTATAAAGCATCAGATCCACGTGTTCACCACTACCCTAAGTTTGTGCATCGAGACCAGGCATTTGCTCCATTGATTGGACACCACAAAACTGTATACCCAAAAAGATACGGATATGAAGAACCATCAATATCACCGATAATAAAAATTAAGCTTGAGAGCCCTGAAGAAATTCAAGAATGGATTGCCGAAAGGAAGAAGAATTATCCAACTGATGCAAATATAGAAAAAAAGCGTAAGGCGGAGGAAGCACGAATTGCCCGTGGTGAGGTCATTTCTAAATCTGATAATAGATTAAATAAAAGACCTAGAGATTATCATAGAAAAGACAGATCGGGTTATTTTGGAAAGAAATTGAAATTCAATCAACATGATAATTTGTCTACTTTGAATACATCCCCGACAGACATTTTGGCAGCGGCTGAAGCTGCAGCGCCTATTAGTACAGAGAGTTTGATGAGGACTGAATTGGCAAGAAATATGACTCTTGATAAGACAAAAGTCGAAGAGAATTCATCGCCTTCCATATCTCGAACTAAATATAAGAAAATTTGCCGATACTTTCGAACTGGCGATTGCTTCAGAGGAGATGCTTGCTCATATAGTCATCGGCTTACTGTAAAATCGACCAATCCTGATTATCAGCAAAGTTCACCTAATATGAATCTACCAGTCCCACGCTCTGGAAATCTATTAAAAATGCTACTTGATAAAGATATCAAGAAGGAGCGCAACATCCTTTTACAAAGCCTGCGTTACATTGTTGATAATAACTTTTTTAATATTGTTTCCAACGATTCTCTCGAAGCTGCAAGAAGACGTGGTGGTCCAAATATTGTCGATTTAAATACGGAAACTAAAGAACTTGTTAGTAACAACGCAGATCTTGAATCGGAATCTAAAGAGGGCGGCGATAAAAATACCCCTGCCATTGATCGCCAGAGCGGAGCCTTGATCAAATCCTGGCTTGTTGATCCTTGTTATGACAGTGATTTGAGTGAATAGCCTTATACCATTGCTTAGTTTTCTTCTGCTAATCAGCAATTATACAATTCGAAAAATTGCAAGCTTGGATCAATTAACTAAAACTCTAATTTTGAGAAACTAGAAGGACTCTATAGCTGGCAATTATTATTAGTTTACTCTGATATCAATCTTAAAAAGACATTCTGATCAGAGTTTAACACCATTTGTAAACTAGAATTTGTTTATTTTCAATCCAAATTGGCTTCATAAAGCATGTGTTTTTAGACAAGCCTCATCCTTGGATTAATTATTATAATTAATAGGGTAAACATGAAACTTGAACCGTTCAACTTGGATTGAAGATTTTACTGATTTTTATAAATGGGTTAAAACACTTATCATCTTTGACTAGCTTTTAATATTAAATTACCAAATAAATTATTATTATTATTATTATTATACGACAGGGTGAAATCTGAGATAACCAATAGTAAAATCTGCGATGATCAGTCACGTAATGTAAAACCTGCAATAGATTGGGTAAAATCTGCAATAGGGTAAAAACCTGTGAAATCTGCGATAAATATGAAAAACAGTCTATCGTCATGTTCGTTCGATATATTTATATTAATGCACATAATTTAATTTGTAGAAAATCGCAGGTTCTGGTATTATCAGGAAACGATTATTTCGAGTCTTGCCTTGAACACTAGCAAAATCCTTATGTTATTGCGTGCAGATTAGAATTCAAATCGACAGACAGAGAGGCTCCAAAAAACGTTCCCACAAATGCTTATATGACTGAAAAATGCGTATCATTGGAGACTGGAAAGCTTGAGTAAAGTGTCTATATTTTTTCCTCTATTTTCGCTTTGCATTCTAACCTTTTCTTAGGTATTTTTACCAATGCACAGGTGATACCGTATCAAAAAGACAAATCGACCAGCAACTGCCTCTAATCCTTGCCATCAATGTTACGGGAATTAGCACTATTAATGAAAAGACATCTCTTCAGAACAAAAATTTACTGAAAGAAATCAATTTTCCTAAAGGAAATCAAATTACAAAACAAAGGTAAATTTGAATTAAGTTTATCACTTATTGTATTTATTTATTAATTTTTAATATAGATATCACCTCATGGGAGTTTCTTTTTGTAATGGCATCCATCATATTGCCGATGTTCGTTTCGAAAATATTAAGAATTCTTGCTGGTATCAATACAATGGGTTGCAAAAAAATCTACAAAGCAAGGGCAAGGGCAAGGGCAATTGGAAGTTCGCGTCCTCTGCTCAAAAGTGGTTATACAATAAATTTTGTCATCTATGGAAAGATTTATGTTTTTTGCAATAAAAACTGACCGTTATATGTACTGAAGAAGGACCTCAGTAATAACAGTATTACTCGTTTGAATTTTCCATTCAAAGTTGTGCCACTTAGTTTGGTCGACTTTATAGTACTTTCAATTGGGTCTGCCCTCAAAAGGTGCCATTGCTCTTAAAAAATGTCTATTTATTGCAGGTTTTACATAACGCGCAGATTTTACTATTGGTTATCTCAGATTTCACTCTGTCGTATTATTTATTATTATTAGCCATAAGATTTTAATAATTTAATTATATTAATTATATATTAAATAATTTAAAGAATGTACAATTATTTATTGTTATACTCGTTGCTTATAATATGAAATAAATTTAATTTTTTAATCTTATTTAAAAATTTTATATAATTTAAAAATGAATAGAAATTGCAATATTTGTTTTTAAGTAAAAATTACAATTAAAACCATTAATCATCAATCTTATACCAATTTTTTATTATCTTTTTTCTCCTATTACCCAATTCCCAGTTTTTCCACCCTGGAATTTTTTTATTTTTCATGGTAATTTCTTTAAAAGAAATTTCCAGCTAAGAAACGAGCTTAAGTTTAAGACAAGGTGATTAAAAAAAAATTTCATAATTTTATCAAGATTAGAAATTCTGACAGTAAAAATCATTTATTTCATTTTTTCATCAGGTAAAGGTGAAAAATTCTATTTTGAAATTTCCAAAATATTCGAGCATTTAGCGCAGTACTGAAATTTCTAATCATTTCCTTAATTTTCTAAATGTGCCAAGATTTTTTCGGTTCTACGAATTTATAATTTTTATGCTGCTTTGGCGTAGTTAAAAAAACTATGACTGGAGTGTAAAAAACGTAAAGACTCTTAAATTAAGCATGAACAATGTTCATTTTGTACATCATGTACACACAATCCCCTGGTCACGAAATGGTAAAGTTGGCCTTTATAATCACAAATCTATGTTAATTGCACGCAGTTATATTAAAAAAGTATTTAAATTGTGGTTCAATCTTTTATTTGAATTTAATTAATTAATTAATAAATTTGAATCTTTAATATCAAAGGAAGTTAAATTGGCAACAATCACCTTTAATCATTAGAAAACTCAAATGACAACATCACTAATATCTTCAGATAAATCTTCATCGATACTTGAACCGGTTGATCTATACACACTATCAGCCGCCACTCAAATTCTAAAATGGTCTTTCCCCGCTGTTTCTCTAAACAATATCTCATTGCCTAAATTAACTCTGATTGGCGCATCCCGTGCAGCAAGTGAAACCGCTTTCTACATTCCAGAATTAAAATTTCTTTTTGATAGTGGGTTAAAAGTTCACAACACAATCCCGGCACACATATTCATCACTCATACACACAGTGATCATTGTAGTTTGATCACGAAATACTTATCACGTCATTCTCCTCCCACTTTGGTATTGCCCGAGAAAGCCCGCGTGTTGATGGAACAGTATCTTAAAACAGAACAAGCGTTGTCCTGGTGCGGACGAATTATTGAAGATAATGAGAGATGTATATACTTGGGAGTTAATGATGGAGATAAGATTAACATTAGGGCAAATGGTATTACGAGTAAACAAGTCCAATCGGAAAAGGGGAAAAATGACGGTGATTTTAAGGAGGGATATGAAGTACACGTATTGGGCTTGGACCATTCAATTCCATGTGTCGGATACTTGATCCATTCTAAACGGAAACGGTTAAACCCCAAATACGCAAATCTAACTGGTAAAGAAATATCTGATCTTAAAAAAAATCACCACATTATTGATGAGGAGTATTTGTTCCCTTTATTTGCTTATTGTCTTGATACAACTGCAAGTATTTTCGAAGTAGATTTTCCTTCGGACCAAGAAGTTGATAAATCAATAATTGATGAGAGGTCATCTAAAAACACTAATTTAGTTGATACACCTAAAGATCATTCTAAGGAGAATTCAGGATCAGAGTCCTCACTCCAAAAACGGCAATGGAAAAACATGCCAATAGTGATTACGGAGTGCACTTTCCTAGAGGATGAACATAGAGAGAATGCTGAGCGTACAAAGCATACAAGGTGGCATGAGTTAAAATATGTGGTGCAACATTTCCCTGGTACAATTTTTATATTGGTACATTTTTCGTTGAGGTATAGCAAGCAGGAGATAAAAAAGTTTTTTGAGGAGGAAAAAAAGCGATGGATTGAGAATGGATATGGCGAAATGGATAATGTGGTGGTTTGGATCTAAGCTTTGATATAGAATTTTTTCCTAGGCTGTAAAATCATCTGGTATTCTGTTCATTGATTAGATCATCAATATACATTTTTTTAATACAAAAGAACCATATTATCCGACTTTATGGAAGTAGTCTACTAAATGTAGTTGTTTCGTTGAGACAATGGTGCCAATCATCTTCTGTATAGCTTTTTTTTTTTAAATAGTTGGATTTTAGAAATTTTTTACTTTTCATTCAGAACATGATTCAGATGAATTTATTGACATGTCATTTTCTTTCATCTTATCAATTTCCTCTTTTACTTCATCTTCGGAGTCATGCATTTCTTCCTCTGATTGACTTTCCTCTTGATTATCTACATATGGAATCTCTTCATCAACTTGAATCTTTTCTTCATGCTTTATATCTTGATTCATGTTTTTCGGATTGATAATTGCGGTCGAAGCATCTGTCACCAATGCAGGCGTTGCTGTGGGATTCCACAAATCCATTGCTTGTAGTGTATAATCTAATATGAACGAATCGGTGATTAAAGAGTCAAGCCGTTGAAAATGACGTTCACTGTAGGGAATTAATCCATCTAAAATCTTTTTAAAGTGAATTTTTGATTATTTCATTTTGAAACCAAAGAAACAAATGATGAGACCACATTTCAATTTTGATTAAATACTTCTTTGATTCCTTTTATTTTGGATAATTTTGCCGCAGGGTAGAAATTGAGGATGGTGTTTAAGATTGTTTGTGCGGTTCGCAAATGTTTCGCATTGGTATTCCAATCGCGAATGTACCCTAGTAATTGCTTCAATTGTTCGTCATCAAGTGAAGCAATTATATTGTCAATGGCAATAGCACCAGTTATACTTTTATCGCCTGGTGACGCAATTAAGTTAAGAAGTTCTCAGTAAATATTCATTAGACTGGATGAGAGAAGGACTGTTCAGATTAAAATTCATTGACGACAAAACCTGGAGGTCGGGAGGCCAAAACCTCAGAGAACAATTTCAATAATCGAAAAGGTTGTTTTAGCGTCATTGCCAGCGTGATGGCATTCTTGTAATCCTTTTGTAGAAGGAAGTTTGATAAATCTTGTTCCCTGATCGAAAAATGAACCATTTATATTGATAAATTAGCCAATATACTGCTGAAAAAAGAGAATGATTTCCTCACCTTAAGATTAATTCTTCTTCCTCTTTTAGCTGTTCCTCCATCTCCTCAATTGTATAATCTTCCCAAAAATTAATGAGAGAATCGGCACCACCTGACACCACAAACTTTTCATCTTTGCGAACCGTCAATGCCCAAATTTTTTCAGAATGATTATCGAGCGTGGTCACACATTCCTCACTCTTTATTGTCCACAATTTCACAAGGCCATCGGAACCACTTGATATAATCTGTGTCCCCGATGTGATAAAGCTAACTTTCAATACCGTGTTGGTGTGTCCTTCGAATGTCTGATAATTAAATTAATGTTCAGATAGGGATATTAAACTTTTTTACTTCATGCGAGAGATTAAAAAATTTAGGACCTTAATAGTTCAGACCTTTAAACATGAAAAATCGTTCAAGGACCAAATCTTGATCGACTTATCACCAGAGCTTGTCGCTAGGGATTGATCTACTGGAGAAAATTGCACCGACCACACACCACGCTTATGACCCTTTAACGTACCTATTAATGATCCATCTTGAACAGACCATATTTTAGCAGTTTTATCTTGGGAGCCACTAGCAAAATGTTTATCATTGGGGGATACCGCAATCGCATTGATATCTTTATCGTGCGCCTGATGCGTGTAAAGGGCTTTTAATCTGGTGTTTTCTAAATAGCAATGAGTCCAATATTAAACTGATAGAAGACACGGGATATAATTAATATATAATACTTACCTCCATCCTTAAATGAACTCAAATCCCAACACTTTATAGTACGGTCACGACTACCAGTTATACAGAACTTTGAAGACCTCTTAGACATTGCAATTGCGCCAATTGCTTCGGTATGGCCAATGCATATACCCAGACATTTAAATCTTTTATCTCGATCCTCATCAAAATCTACACCCCATACTCGAGCCGTGTTATCCTTTGATCCTGACACAAGAATTTTTCCATCTGGTGATTTATCTAAACAGAATACAATATCCTCGTGCCCATAAATAATATCACCACCTAATGTCTCAACATCATAAACGCGTATCTGTTCGGTATTTGTGGCGATGGCGATATGACTTTCATCATTACCGATATATACGATATCAATTATTTCGTCATTGTAACCAATAATATGCTTGACGCATTTCAGGCCGGCAGAGATGTCGTAGACAAGAATATTTTGATCGTACGTAACGGTAACTAAACGACCACTTTTCCGCGTATAGCTAGAGGATTCATAAAAGGGTTAGATGTCGAAAATTTTGAACCTAATTTATTTTCTGCAAAATACACACATTATATCAGAAATTTTCTGAGTTATATTGGTTTCTTGGTCTTGAGCTATAATCAACTTCCCAGTCTTCATATCCCATATCCTTATGATTCCTGAGGTAGTAAAACTTTAGAAGATGACTTGAATATATCGTATGAATAAATTTTACCTTTTTCACCAGCCGTATAAAACAACTCTTTTGGTTCTTCGCTTTCATCATTTTCACTGGTAAAAGTGTAAGATTTTTTTTCCAATACTCCGATAGCTTCAATTGTCTTAAAAATTATGAAAGAATTAAAGAGATTCTTTATTTATACAATCTCTGAATCCAAATAGTGATTTAAACAAACCTCAAATATTGGAAATGTATTAGTCACACATTTTTTTTCCAAATCCCAAACAATCACAACTTTATCTCGTGATCCACTCAATAGATATCGACCATCATTTGAAAAATCTAAACCTCGGATTATACTGAAGTGACTATCTAATATTCCAATGCAACTAAACGGATAGCAAAAGGGATAATTTATAAATAATTAGATAAAATAGATTAATATAACTAATGATGATTACCTGCTCTCCATCAAATTCCAGATTCGTATTTTGCAGTCATCCGCACCAGATACCAATATAGGTTTCTTAGGATCCCAATAAAATTTCAATGCGCTAATCACTCCTCCATGACCTCGGAAATTGTGAGTGCAATAGCCTCGTGCAATGTCCCATACTTTTACAGTGCTATCTGCGGAACCAGTGGCGACTAAGGTCGATGTTATGTCTACATCCATCACCAATATTGGAGCTTCATGGGCCTAGATCATTAAATGAAAGGAAATGTTAGATTATCAATGATCTTGAGATTAAGTTATATAGAAATAGGTTTAATACCTTGAAAGATCGAATCATCTTTCCCGTCGTAAGGTCCCATATTTTCAAGGCTAAGCTTCGACTAGCGCTTATTAAATATCTACTATCAGTTGTAATTGCAAAGGTTGTTACCACTTCTGTGTCCTAAATTGAAGATGACATATGGAATAGGAATAAATAAATCGTGGCTTATTTTATGTCGAAAATCTCTAATTTAAAAAAAGCCTGGATCTGAAAAATATCCCTAATGAATCACGAAAAAGAATCTTTATTCCAATTGCGACAACTAAAATTCTTTGTGACATTGTTGTTCCTTCAGAGAAAGTTTTATTATCCTCTTTTCATAAAGAATTAAAATCATTTTCCCAAACAAATTTTGATTATCTTTCATTCGGGCAGCTTCAATTTATCATCATTTGTAATGATCCGGAGAATAAAGACCATTTTTATATATCAGCTCCTTCCCAGATAATAATATAGGTTTAATCTCCTTTGAAAATCATCTTTTTCCCAAGAATCTCCAATAAAATCCTGACATAAATGCAACCCAAACCATACTCCTTTCAATTGATAAATCCGCTCCCGTGTCTCAAAATTTGTCACTTCGATATCTTCACCAACAGTTGTGATTAACAGCCGTTCATCAGGTGAAATAACAACTTTTCCACCAGTATAAATAACTTCAATGGTTTTCGATACTTTGAAACTAAAACCATCATTTTTTGTTATTGGATTGAATATAAACATAAAAAGAACATAATCAATGCTTTGGAAAATTGTTTCGATCATTTACAATAAATGACCATATTTACCTGCTTTTTAATGTCACTTTACCCCCTTCGGTAATGTTAGTTGGCATTTTGCTGGCATGTAAATTTTATTGCAGATGTCAGTTACAAAATTTTTTAAGTTGAGAAATTTTATGATTAGTGACGTCACCATAACCCGATTTACGGGTCCCCAAATTACTTACTCTACATTTCTGTCAAAAAACAAAAAAAGACCTGAAACTTAGATCTTTTTAATGACGCAAACAATCAATTTTCATAAAATTTTAATGCAGGCCTTTAATAGAATAAACAAACATTTAAAAAATTGATCCCATTGTTTACTTGGATCAAGATTTTTGCTAACCGCAGCCCGCAAATCACTATAAAATGTGAATTTTTGTGGCCAAAACACTGGGAAAATTGGAGCTTAATTAATTCGCTATAATGTCTTTCTATTTTGCAATAGTCGGAACAAAAGATAATCCCCTTTATGAAGCTGAATTTGGCTCAAAGGGTGTAGAGGGAATTGTTAAGGTTTCGTATTTTCTTTCATTGAATGAATATATCTGATAAGGATCATTTATCTGAGTAATATGTGTCTCAAAAATTCATGTTGCGGCAAAATATCGTATGGTGCGTCGAAAATTAGATTTATTCAGTGTACTCGAATTATTATGCCTTTTCGAAAAGAATTTTATCCAAAAGAAAACCAAAATAATGCTATTTTCACAAATCAATCAAATTGAATATATGTATATTAGTAGAAAGATGAGCACCGACATCTTAACCAATTCATTGTACACTCCGCATTGGATCTCGTGGAAGAGTTGCAATGGCAGACTAATACTATGTAATTATTGGAATTTTGAATTCGTGATATCTTTTTTTTTTTTAAGATAATATTACCTGAATTCAGCCACGGATCTAAAGTGTGTAAATCAAATTCAAATCCTTAAAGGTACATAAAGCATGTGGATAAATTTAATGAATGGCATATATCGGCTCATGTCACCGCTGGAAGTATCCTTTTCAATCGATATATCAACAATATTCAATCCTATAAAAGCATATTATCAAATACTACAATCATGTGAATTATTTTTAAAAGATATAAAGTTCATGCTCTTACATGAGTCGCAGCGGGATGATGGTCCCATCAAGAACTTCTTTAGTGAATGTTATGAAGTTTATATCAAGGTAAATTCAAAATTTTATTTTGAGACCCTATCATGTCTTTTTGGTAATTGAGAGAAATATATATATATTTTTTTTAATAGATTCTATTGAATCCGTTTTACGAGGTCAATCTACCCATCACTTCCCCAGCATTTGACGCTCGTGTTAGGTTTATTGCCAGAAAGTACTTGGGGAAAGAGTGATGCATCAATTTTTCATTTCTTAATCTTTGGATTTTTATTCATATTATTAATTTTAAGTAGTTTTAGTATTAAATGTTCAATCGAGATGTAGAAGTCATCATTACAGATTCTAAATGATTATTGGATGATGGATCCTGACCAATGATTCTTCATTTTTCATTGCGTGAGATCGTCTCAGAAAATGTGACGCGCGTATTAATGTTACTTAGATTTTCCAATTAATCCTCTAACGCGTCTCGACTTCGACGCGTCCACATGCCGGGGGAAAACGGAAGAACGCGTAAAACCAGGGTGGTCACTGGTAGACCGATTAAAATCTTTTAAAATAATTATTTGCAGAGGTTCAATTGATTTCGCTACTTGATCCATTTTCTTTCACTCTACCCAAGAAAAATGGTCTATTTGTCTTCATTTTAATTTACCATATCACTTTTCTGTTGAACGAACGCTTCAAATTTATTTTTTACTTGTTTCAACCTCTATTCATTAACGTGAAAATAAATAACCATATACTTCCCTCGGAACTTTTAACTCTGATAATAATTGTGTTGCGAGAAATCTTTAAACGCGAGACAAACTTCCAAAGATTCCCTTCAAAAGGAAACCAATTTTATTTTTCACCTTTAAAGTCACTTTTAACTTATCGTTTCCCACAAATGAGTGACTACACTTTTCTCCACGTCCCCCAAGCCAACTACGTCTTGCCTCAGGGACTTGACCTTACCGATTTACCTTTCGAAGAATACCAACTTCAACTACAGCTGGTTCAAATTAGCAAAAATACTTGTACACCACCTAGAAATAGGAATATGAATATAACCAATCTTTTAGAAGCCGATACTTTTAAAGATATGGAACGAAAACCACGAGGTTATTTGAGTCCTGTGAACGCCCAACCTCGCTCTCACTCAACGACGAGAAAACGCGTTTCCTCGGTAGTAGACGTCTCAAATAATGAAAATCCTAACTCAATCACTAAAATTTGTCCTGTCGAAACTTGCAAACGAGTTTATCATGGCAAAAATGCCCAATCGATACTCCGCCGTCATCTTAAAGAGAAACATGGCCTCACGTTGCCACGAGGGACTCGTTGGGATAATAATCCGAATCGTCCCAAAAATGATGAAGAGCGCCACCAACGAACACTAGAATCAAAAAGAAGGTAGGCATTAATCTGTTTCTAGGTCATTGTTTCTTCTCCAAATACATGTTGATTTGACAATAATTACTTATATTCATTTTTCAATTAAAGATGGGCTCAAAAGCAACGCGCCAGAAAGAAAGAACAAGAACGGTCGGCCAACTCTATCTCCTCCCCAAATACTGTAAAAGCTGCTAGCATATTGATGGCATTAACGGCAGGCTCAAATGAAAACGCGTATGAGCCTGAGGTAATTTTGCCGCCGATGCCATTAACAATGGCGATCCAGCCACTGGCACTCCGAACTCCTTTCGCACATCTTGATCAAATTCAGCGATCGTCTCCTCGCCATTACGCACTTGGTCTCAAATATGATAAATAAACGTACACATTAAATTTTTTCGTTAGCTTCATCAATTTTATATTTTTTTTTTCATGTATATTATAGTTTTTTTTGATAATAAAGTTTTAATTTTCAAACAGGATTTCACCGAAAAATTTTATTTGTTTTTTCTCTTATAATAGGAATATTATATATTTTATTAAAAAGACTAACGTGGCTACACGTTAACAAAAAAAAACGTAGTTTTTATTAATGATTAAAGCTCCATTTTTTACACGTTTATCCATTAAATCGGATGATTGTTAATTTTTCACACTACCTGAATTATTGATATCAAGTCTTTTTGACAAAACACCAATCAAAATGCTGAACCTTGATCATCCGTTCATGCCTTTGAAAATTTACCTCAAACCTTGAAACATCTAACATTCTCTACTATTATAATTTTTAGCTCTTTATTTGTTTACTTGACGTTTTTGTTTTAAATCCACGCAGTAGAAGTAAAGGAATATGATTTTGTAAATAAATTTTAGGTTAAAAGTTATTATATCCTGGGTGTTTCGTGTCTTAACTCTCATAGAAAAATGGTTGTTAAGGAAGCGAGGGAACAAATCTAAACTAGTTTTTTAGAAACTGAGAAAATAACACATGGCTTGGACCCATTGGTGGTTTGTAAAGTCCTAGTGAGCCTAGTGCTAAAATTAGTTTCTATGCAAGGTGTGGGGAGTAATTCTTCCTTTAAAAAAATTGGATGCTATAAATTATTTTTGTTTAGTTTCCTTAGATCCCTGTTTTTTTATCTTCTCTTTGATTAGATTTAACCTGTACATATGTATTTAATTGCTAGCCTATACAAAGATACAAAAATATGAATTCTTACTAACAATATTCTCCTGGTTATTTGAGTTTAGTTTTGAAAGTTTGTGTGTAGGATATTGAGTATTCGATATTAAAACCAAATTTTGTTAAGTCAAACCAATGATAAAGGTTTTGAGAAATGACGGTTTGACGAGTTTAAAGATTAAGAAAAAACCTTAATACTCTTATCAAATCATTTTACCTTACTCGTGTCTTGTCAATTCATTCTTGAATTATCGAATTGCTCAGTTAATTATAATATAACGATAAGGTTTTCAGTGTTTTTCATTCAGCTTATGTGAAATGAACTGTTAGGTGACTCAACATTTAGGATGACAATTCCACGATACCATAATTTGATATGAAATTTTTTTATTGTTCTATGCACCCAAGTTTATTAGGAAAAGCTTTTGCCAGCCATCAAGTAAAAATTATATAATTATGTGTGTCCTGAAGAAAAAAACTGGTTTTGAAGCCTTCTTTAGCTGGTTTTTTCTAGTTAAAGCTTTATAATAGTTTTGTTGTAGAATGTTTTCTGGATTAATTAAGGGGAATTGTGTACAGATTGGGAGGGGGGGGGGGGGGGTAAACTAACCTTTCATTCAATTAGAAAACGGTGTTTATGTTGATCAGTTTTTTGCAAAAAAAATATATTTTGGCTTAAACATTTTGTTATAGTTTTTGAAATGTTTTCTTTCTTTGAATTTTTTGTTTGAGGTCTTTAAATATCATCTCTTTTTCTTGGAAATATTTTAAAATTTGAATAAAAAATGGGCATCACAACTGTTTTTAACCTATATAAAAAAGTATCACAACTGATTGCAACCATTTTTATTATTATTATTATTATTATTATTATTAAGAAACACGGAGTTATTTAATATGTTTTGTTTTAGTTTTAAAATTTCATTTTTTGCTAAAACATTACAATTTATTGACTTATCAATTTGTTAAAGGTTTTAAATAAGAATATAATTAATAAATTTTTCAAAAACCGCAATTAGAAAAATAAAGATTTTGAATGTATCAAATAATTATTACATAAGTTGTAAATTAACCATATTTATATAATTTGAAGTTGTAATCATGTAATAAATAAATAAGCATTACATAAATTGTGTTCACTTAAGTATTTTATCAATTAAATATTTAAGAATGATTATTGATTTTTTATGAAATAATAATAATAATAATAATAATAATAATAATAATAATCATGAATTTATAATAATGGATAATCGGTATATTTATAATTATTTTTATGTAAATAGCTTTTTTTGTGTTTGTTTTAAATATTAATTAAAATAAGTAGTATGTTATTAATTTAATGATTATTTTGATTATTTATTATTAAAATTAATTTAATTGAAAATAATTTTATTTATTTACAATAATATCAGTTAAAAGCTTGAAATAAAAAAAAAATAATTAAATTTTGTTGAAATTCATTAATATTCAAAAAAAATTTTATCCGATTTCAAAATTAATTTTTTTATTATTCTTTATTTATTTTTGTACTAAAATTATTATTATTATTATTATTAATTATGTTAAAACAATTAATCTTTAACATTGAAACAATAAATTTTTAAATATTTACCAAAAACATTTTATTATATTTGTTATTAAAACTAATATTAACTATTAGAAAAAAATACTTTTGGTAATAATATATTTAATAATAAAAGAATATAACAAAGAATATATATTACATATTAGAAACTATTCGGACCAGTTAAGACTACACTAACCAGTTACACAAAAAATTGAATCAAAGCTTTGTAATACTAAGAGTATTATATTAAACATTACTTGTGTAAAATTTCTCTAATCCCAAAAACTGAATTGTGAAACAATATTCAAAACCAATTTTTTCAACTTTTTAGTAATATAATATTAAAAAAATAAATCGTTTTTAAATTAAGTTATATTGTTTTATAAAAATAATAAATACTAAAAATCATGTTAAAAAATTTTTTAATAATTATTTTTTTAAAATTTATTTATTTATAAAAAAGTGGTTCCAATTTTAAACATTATTTTTATTAAAAATGTTTATTATAATAAGTGTTTTTTTTGTTTTTTAATTTTCAATATAATGTTAATAATAATATATTTGTTTTTTTAAAATAAAAAGTTAATTTATATAGTAATTATGAAAAAATTAAAAAAAAAACTCAATTTCAACTAAATTAGTAATTTAATCACTTTGCAGTTATTAGTTTATAATGTGATAAGATATATTTTAAAAGAAATTTTATTTTTTTATTGATTATATTTTAAACAAAAAAATATTTTATCTAATAAACTTGTTTTTAGCTATTTTAAAATACATTTTTTGAAAAAATAAACTTTTTTTTTATATATTTTTTAAATAATATTATTTCAAGTTTTAACATTTATTAATTTTATAAAAATTTTAATAGATTTTTTATCATTATATAGTTTGGAATAATACATAATTTATTATAGCATTTAGTTACATTTGTAAACTATTGTAAATTAGTTTTATTAGTAAATAAAAAATTCATGAAAAAGAACAAAATAATATTTTTTAAAATATATTAAATAAATTAAAAAAATTACATTGAATTTTTTATTATAATTTTTATTTATCGTATACACGGTATAGTCTAACCACCAACTATTATCACATTAGATGTGGATCGCACAACAAATTACGCATGACCAGCCACCCAAGCAGATTAAGACTACTCGAAACTATGTCTAATGATCTAGCCACATGCAACATTTTTTTAAAATACATCGGGAGATCTATGTCGTCCCGAGGCGGTGTGGTGTATCGCTCTCGAAATCTAAATCCTTTCATGATGCAAAGACACAAAATGCCTAATTAACTGAAAAATTTTTTCATTGATCTCTTTAGAGTTCTCGAATTTGTCGATCGCGTCGGTATACCAACCCTTATACAATTAAAATTTTAATAATAAATTTTGTATATATATTATTTAAATAATTATTGATTATATAAAAATAAAAATTATTTTTTAGATAATTTTTGCAACCTATTCTAAATTTATGAAAAATAAATAAAATTTTGAAATACATATATCATTAATTAAAATTAACTATACTACTTTGGATTTTTATTACTCAAAATTGCAAAAGTTTTTTTATGTTATATAAATAAAAAAAATTAAATGGTTTTTACTCAATTTTCAAGACAATCACAAAATTTGTGAAAAAAATTTATTTTATTTACTAATAAAAAATAAATATTAATTACTATTTAATTTATTCAAAAAAGTCACATAATTGTTTTCAAACCTTCAAAGATAATTGTTAAAGTTAAATAGTAAAACATGGGAATATATAATAAAAAAATGATATCATTTGAAATAAATTTTCGTAAATTTTAATTTATAATAATAATAATAATAATAATAATTCTCAGCCTCAAAATATTATCCGATCAAATCTCCATTTGGTTTAGTTTCGAACTTTGACCAATTAGGCAGTACTTTAACCACGTTCTACATCTGTTAGCATTTATTGGGATAAATCTAATGTTAATCACAACATTGTCATCTCAAAAAATTAACCAGTGATCCGATTATTATACGTGGAAAAACACCTCGCCGAGTTAGAGACCTTATTTTCACATTTAAGTTATTTTGACAAAACTATGTTGAAATATTTTATTTTATTTTAGTTTATTTTATTTTACTCTATTTTATTGGCTTATTATCATACCTAGATACACATTACGGAGCAAAAATTTCTATTATAGTTCAGTGTGAACTTTATTCCTGATATGACATTAATTGATTTATATCCTACTCTTTGCATATGTAAACGGCCTTTTTATCGTTTCTTTGGCTTGCAAAGGCCTACTCTTTTCGGGTTTGTAGTTGGGTTTGCAGTTAAATTTGTAGGGGTTTCCTAAAGTGTGTTCCAGCATAAAACCAAAAGTTTGAACATAACTTTTTATACTTGCATAAACACATTCTTCATATATTAGCATATCACTTCCCCGCATACTTTTTTAATTGTAAGTCAATCATAAAATCAAGTTTTAAAATCTACGTAAAGGCCCAGTTGTTTTTTCTTATTGCTAAACTTTTTGTTGATGTAAACTCTCGGCGAAAAGGAACGAAATCTCCCTGTGAACTTTTTAAAATATTAAACAGGTGCCTATCTGAAATCTCACAAGCTTTAAAAGACGGAGCTTTTCAACTGAATTGACTCTACTCCGCCCAATATAGTCCTATCATGGCTACCAAGTCAAGTGAAACCTCAAGAAATGCTGATGAAGGATCGAAGTCCCCATCACTTACCCTCACAACATCCCCCACTGTAAACAGAAGCGGTTCAACAAGCAGGAATGAGTACAATAACAACAATAACACTAATGTACAAAACCAAACATCTTCTCGCTCTGGAGGTCAGACTTCTGCAGTTATTTCGACAGTTCTGTCAAACGCTCCAACTTCTACACTTGCTACAACCTCGGTAAGGGTCTCCGCCGCAGGTTCGAGACGAGTGAGACAAAACTGGTTAAGTTATATCATAGAAAATTTTAGGTCAGCTTCACGGACATCAAAAGTTTTACTAATACTTTCATTAACGATGGTGCTCATACAAGTAAGTGGTGAATCTTTTATTTCAAATACTTTTGAATGTGTGAGATTTTTATTCTAGAAGTGGGTCAGAAACTTTCTGGATGCTTTTTATTTTCGAATATCGCTCATGAATTTTTTTTTGAATTCTGGAAACTTTCAACCAGCATATTAAAGTTTCAAGTCTTTTAATTAGAATTTCTACATTTTTAAAAATTATAGGTCGTTGTCACAGTAGCAGTACTAGTTACCTCTCGTAACATGGAATGTGATAAGCCGCTTCGACTGTTCCTTGAATTGTATATTGTTCGGGTGCTGCTCGCTTGTCCGGTTAATGTGTATTTGTATTTGAACCCTAGAGAAAATAGATTAACCAATGGGCAAACTCAGTCAGAAAATGAAAGAAGGAGGGATGGCTGGGTTGACCGGTAAGTGAATCCATTGCAGAATTGCGTTTTTTCAAATTAGCCTTGAACTGATTTTTGAAATCTATTTCTCTACTCGGACTCCAGCCTGAAATCGTTTCTTGATTTATTTGCCACTTTATGGTTTATTATTGGCAACTACCTTTTATTTACCACCAATACATGCCAAACCACAGCACCTTCGATTTTCTATCTTTCTCTCACCTGGGTCATTTTAGGTTACATAATTATCACAATACCCATACTATTATGTCTTGCAGTGATATTTTGTTTGCCATGCGTCTTAGTTGCTATGAGAGTTTTGCATGTGAGTGAAGCAGGTGGCAAAAGTGGGGCTAGCGAGGACATCATTGCAAAAATACCACTGGTCAAATTCAAGTCTTCCGATTCAACAGTTTCATATGATGTAATAGCTGATACTGGCAAAACTAATGAATCACTACAATCGCCGCCATTACCGCAAAAATCATCAAAATACAAATTTAAATTTGGGAAAAAAGAAAAACAATCTATACAAACATCACCTACCGTTCCGCAATTCCTCACCATCGATAATAAAGAGGACGCGGCTTGCTGTATTTGTTTGGCTTCTTATGAAGATGGTGAAGATTTGAGACATTTATGGTGTTCCCACCATTTCCATAAGGAATGCGTGGATGTATGGTTGCGTTTAAACAGGCAGTGTCCAATGTGTCGCGTAGATGTTGTTGAAATGGCAAGTCAAAAGAAAGGAAAAAACGCTGGGAATGAAAACCTCGATAATGGAGATAATAGTGCTGCTGGAAATAGTGGTGAAGGAAGCAGTGGTGGTACGGGTGGGTCACAAACAGCTGATCGATTCACACAAAATGCGGATAATCAAGTGTAAAAGTTGATACTTTTAGAGTCTTGTCTATTAGGGAACGAATGATTGGACTTTATTTACATTAAGCAAAATCATGGATTGTTTTACTTTTCTCCTAGTGATTCAATGAGTAAAAGCCATGCTCATCATTAAACCAACTTATGGTGAAATTCTTGAATTTCCCCTTTTTTGGGTACTAAAAAAATGGCATGATTAGATTTAATATCAACAAGGACTCTTCAAAACATGTTTGGTAGCTTAATACTTTTCTTGACGGGTGGTGTGTACTTCTTTACCCTTACAAAGTAAATAATATATACAATCCTAAAAGGAATTCTGTTGGTATTTTTTCATTGTGACGGAACAACTTTTCAGTCAATAGTGGTTTACATAATGACGCTTCTCAGACATTAGCTTTTTACCCTAACCCTAAAATTCGCTATAAATACCTCCATTTAATCTCATCCCTTTCTTGCTATAATTCCACGTTTAAAAATGCTCAAATTTCCCAAAAAAAAAAATACATGATTAATTCTAAAATTTTCAAAATCTCGGGTGATCAAGTTAACTGGCAGTTATTATTCCATTTCTTTGGCTCCAGTTTGAAGGGTATATCTATCATACACAATTGTCCACTTAAATTTCTCGTAAATAATTGGTGGTCGTGGCGCAAAATTTTTCTCGGAATGCATAATTTTTTCGACTTTGCCTTTGTAAGGCACTTTTATAATTTAAATGTTTTGTTCTTTATGAGAATTATTTCTCATTCTATGAACCATTAGGGCATAATTAGGATCAGTACAATCTATTGGCAGTTATTTGCTTTTACATCATCCATACTCGATCTATGCAACAAAATTATTGAGCTTTGGCAAATCGCTCGGCAACAGCCTTCCAATTTACCACGTCCCATATAGCTTTCAAGTAATCCGGTCGGGCATTCTTGTATTGTAGGTAGTACGCCTAAAAAAGAATTTCAATCAAATTCGTGTACACTTAAGATTTTTAAAAATGTTGAGAGACTTACGTGTTCCCAAACATCAATCCCAAGGAGCGGTACATGTGCTAAATTCCCAAGTTATCGAATATAATTCAGTGGAATAATAAAAATGAATTTAAATTCTGAGTGTATAGGGCAAATCAGCACTCACAAGTTAAAGGATCTTGATTAGGCAAAGTGATAATCTCGATGCGTTTGGCGTTTTTATTATAGCCCTAGAGGCGAAAAGGTAAAACATTACTTATGGTTCGGGATTTTAAATGAAAACATTGTTCAAACTTACCAACCAACCCCAACCCGAACCTTGATAAAAATAGCAAGATCATAAATCATCTAAAGAAAACCATTTTACATACAAATTTACAAAATTTTTTACCTTGAATAGCGGCCGTTGTCACATTAAATTTGGTGATAAAGTCATCAAGTGACCCAAATTCTTTTTGAATTGCACTTAGAAGGGCACCTTTTTCCCCGATATATATCTCCACAATGAAATAGTTTTATCACGATTACCGTTAAAGATGGCAAAATATTTTTAAGTTACCTTTCGGTGGCTCACCACCTCCTAGCTTGATGGGTGCAAGGTTCTTCCAAAATAACGAATGGTTGATGTGTCCTGATTAGTTATAAATTTACTATTAATGAGATTTTTCCGAAATGATCACCTGAGAGATAATAAAATATACTTGAAATATGTTTATTTATTGATTTTTTGAGCTTACCTCCACCATTAAACCTTAACGCAGGGTGTAAAGCAATCTGGGCGGCTACATCTTTATCATGCATTGCTTGTTGATGCTTCTCTTCTGCCACATTCAACCCATTCACATATGTCTGATGATGCTTTTCATGATGGATTTTCATGATGTCCGCGGAAATAACAGGCTCAAGAGCCTTTGAACGCAATTTGTTGAAAGAGCCAGTTTTAAATGGAAAAAGAATTGTGAAGGCTTAGATAATGGCTAGTTGAAATATTGAAGCAAATGCAGTATGCAAAATAATTACATTGTAATCATATGGGAGGTCTGGCAAAACATGTTTCTGAGCAGCAGAAGTTGTCGAGAAAGAGGAAACTGCAGCCCGTGACACCCTACCAGTCAAAAAAATAATTTTTGAAGCTCGTAAGGGTCGTAATGGTGATGGTGTTGCTGTTAGTCCCAACATAGGTATGTTTAGTTTTTTGTTGAAAGGTACCTCTACCATGATCGAAAAAGGTCATAGAAATATATCAAAAAGTTGATTTTTTTCATTTCAACCTTTCAAATAGAAAATAACCCAGCGAGGACATTTAATATACCTTTGAGATAAAGAGTAAGTGGAGGCAATAAGAGAGGGTAGATAATATTATCAATTGTTCAACTATATTAGTCTCGTATCACGTTTTTTTCGGAAAAAACTGAAGCCTCCCGTCAAAACTTTTTTTTGCCTTTCAAGAGTCAATAAGAGTCAAAAATTTTAAACTCGGAATTTATCCGGGCTACTGATATTCGATTCGCTGAGACAAAGAACCAGTAACTTATAGTACTACTCGATTCAATAACATAACCAAATATAGATGGCTTTGGAAAATTGGACTGAAGTTCTGGAATCTGGTTTATTTGATAGACTTCGCGATTTGACTAAAACTTAGCCTGCCATCTCACGACTCTAATGCTTAAAACTAAAGTCAAAAACCCTTAAAGATGTTTTCTTCACTCGTTGCAGAACGTCCCAAACGTAAAATCAAGAAAAAAGCCTTTTTTGATCAAATTCAGGAAGATCCAGTTAGACAACAGCCTCATACCACTAAATCTCATAAAAAGTCACGAAAGCCAGGTGCTTTTCGGTCGCGAAAACATAACAATACCGACGCATCTGGTATACTCTCTCAAGAGGCAAGCCGATGACTTTATAACGAGTAAAGTCCCTCTTTTGCATTTTGGCTCTGACAACTTCACTATTGACCTTTACTGCTAATTTCAGCACAAAAACCGTCAAGAAACGAAAAAGTCGAAATATACAGGAAGAACCGAAATTGAGTCAACTAAAAACCACATAAGAGATGCCTTGGTGCCTTCTTATAAACCAATTGCGCCAAAAACCCATTCTTTAATTGATGATATGGAGACCGCAACAAAAGATTTCACCTTTGAAATAGGCAATGTATATGCCAACCAGTCAACCCTCAATAACTCCAGAACCATTGTCAGCAGTTTTCCTACGACTATGAAAGATGCACAAACCGAAAATTGGAATTCTTTTGTCACAAAAACAATGCCTTCATCACATGTATCTCATGATTATAATAGAATGGAATCATTGAGATTGGCACTTGCTAAACACAACAATTATAGTGATCATATGACTCCCCCTAAAATTTTCAGACCGACTGCTACTGCCGGGATAACTTCAAATATTACTTTCGAAACAATTTGCAATCCTCAGGGGTCAAAATTGGATGAATCGAAAGCAGCTACTGCTTCTGCAACGTATCTTTTTGAGCCTAAACCTTTACTCTTTAAAAAATCAGGATCTCCTCGGGTAATAATCGAAGCTAAACCAGAAGTTATTGGTAAGTATGAAAGCGTTGGAATCTCTCGGGTAATAGTTGAACCAGTCACAGGAAGTCAAGACATTATTGAAAATACATTAGAATCCACTTCTGAAAGGGCAACAAATAATATCATCAAAACTAAAGTTGAGTCGACCCCTGCGTTTACCAGGAACAGCGAGAGTTTTGAAGAGCCAATCACTGCCATTGCGATGAAAATGAAAAATTCCAGAGACATTATTAAAATTAAGAGTCTTTTGAATGACAACTCTAATGAAATCACTCAGTTATCCCCTTTTAATGATAAAAATATTTCCAAGAGTTTTACTAGTTCTGGGAATATTGCTTCTGATCACAATAACAACCACATAAATGAAAATATCTCCTATTGCTCAGGACAATTAAGTCATATAATAACAACACGTAGAAGCCCTAACGACAGTATTTTTGGCGACACATTAAGTGAACTTTCTACTGTGAAATCTTATTCTGACTCGAGCCAAATCAACTCTCCGATTAATTTACAGTCTCAATCCCCTACGTCACTAAAACGTGACGAATCATACCTTTCAATGGATTTAGATGATGTCTCTTCGCTATCACCGGCATCACCGCATACTGAAGACAAGTCTCCCCTTCGTTACTGTCCAAGCTCTATTATTACATTGCCGCTTCTGGAAAATTCAGATCCATCATCAAAAACCAATGCAGAACCGGAGTTAGAACTTCCTGCATCAAATTTATCACCCTCATCTAATTATTCATCTTTTCCAAAAGTGAATTTATCACCCCACGCAGATGACTGTAATTGTGAAAAATGTATAGAGTTTGGTGGTCTCGACGCATTAGGTGATTTGCCGGATGAAGGAACATTAGAACCTGCGTATGTTTTGGAGGACGATGAACTCGAACGAATTCGAGAGCCCAAATTAGAGCTACCGGCGAACCACAAAGAGCTTGGTAATGAAGAAGTAATGCCTTATATTATTTCATTATGTAAAAGATATTGGCTTCATAAAACTCTTGCTATATTAATACGACTTGGACACGCGAAATTAAGTGACGAAGATTTGGTTCGACTTAAAGGGGTAAGAAGGCATTTAAAAGGGCCGATACCACAACTCAACCTTGAACAAATTTTTCATCAAGAAATGAAAGAAAGATGTGACTCGGAGAGAGCTAGACTGGAAAGAGCAGGTTTATGGACACAGGCTGATTCAAAGGATGTAGAAGGACCCAACAGTCCGGAAAGTGGATCAATGTATGAATTCCTTCCTGAAATTGAATATGAAGCTGATATAGAATTAAATGACGCGGATGATGAGTATGATGCATTAGACAATATTTCGGGTTATGTCGATCCTGAATCTATGAGATTGCCTTCATATTTACAAAACGAAGGAAGGATTTTGTCTTCTAAGAGAACATTTGGCTCGAATCAAGAATCCCTTTCAAATATTTCAAGATATGGGCAATCACCCGATGCAAACGATCGACGTGGTTATCGTAGTTTTGATTATTTTGACGACAGTAGTGAATTTGACGAATTCATGGATTGTGAAGATTCCGGGTTAAAAGATAATTTTGATACTGTAGGAATGGGTGGGAATATTGGGAATAGAGGCTTGAATCTTCTTGCCAGTCATTCGATGGATCTTCAGAATGCGGATGATCATTTAAATTGATTCCAGAGGGCTAAAGAAAAGTCTCTTGGCCAATTTGCAATCAAGAGTTGGGAATTTGGATATCGATACTCTCAAAACACAATCTTTTAGTTTTCCGCAACATAATACCACCTTATTATGAACTTATAAGTTAACTGCTTTTTAGAATTGGAAAGCGGGGTGTTGTATCATACTATAGGAACAAACTTGAACCTGCTAAATCAGAAAAAGATCTTTAGACTTTTGTTTGCTGTTCGCCAATGACTATGCAACCAAAATAGAAAGGAGCAAACAAATATGTAGATAAATGTAAAAGGCAAATAAATAGTTTTCTTGCATGTTAGTTTGAACAGCTCGAAGGAAAGAAACAATGCACTTGTCATTTACAAAATTATCATTCTCTTTACCAAGTCCATTTATTTCTTTCATCATAATTAAATTAGATTGTGACGAATGAGAATCCATTTTTCCCTCTATCATTTAAAGATTTCTTTTTCTTTTACTAAAAACCCAGATTATCACATTAATAATTCTCTCGTTTCATATAAGTATTTTACACATTCCCCTCCTAAATCTATTAATTTCTTTCATCGCTTTTCTCTCGGATATTCTTTGCATCACTGACATTTGTAATTTTCCTCGTCTCATCAAAAAATCGATAATGATAAAAAGACCGAGATCAAAAATAAATAGCTTGAGCTTATAATCAAATATTCGATTTCCGAAATAAGCGTATATCTTACTCGAATAAATGGATATTATGGTTAGCGAGATCTCACTCTTATTTTGTATGTTATTATTTATTCGATCCAAGACCTACTTACATAGAATAATTCTTATATTAAATGATATTATTTAAAAACTTAAATATACTTATTAAAAATATCAAAAACTGGTTGCAATTAAAAATAATCAAAATAATAAATCAGAGATAAAATTACAAAATATAATAACAAAGTGTCATTCTTTTAATATTTATATAAGTTATATTAAGAAATTACAAATATGAATTATTGTTTAAGCTTTCTGTTGATTTTCTTAATGGTGTAGCTTTTTTTCCTGCCAGTCCTTCCTCTTTTGATGGTTTTGGACTTTCAAGTGTTTTGGAGTCTAGTGAGTTTGGGCATGTTTGTGATTATTTGTTAGATGCTGTGGTTGACAGCCTTTCTGTTTATATGGATGGAGCTTTAAAGAACTTGGGAAATGCTAACATAAGGGCTGAAGTGGTGGTTTTTTTTGAAAATGTGAACTTGGATTTGGGGGTTAAGATATCTGGTCTGTTATTTTCTACTTTAATGGAGCTGCAGGCTATTGTATTGGCTCTAGAATGTGTTTCCTTCCTTAGCTTAGTTTGCCTTTTTACAGACAGTTAGATTGTTTTGAATGTGTGCAAGTTGAAATTAGGTCTAGTATATTTGGATTTTTGGAATTGGTGTTGGGTCGAATGTCAGCACATTATGAATATTATTAGAAAAAAGAATTTAAATATTAATTGGTGCAAGATTAAGAGTCACTTAGATATTCTAGATAATAAACATGCTAACATGCTTGCAGACACTGCTTTTCTTTCTTCTTGGTATCTTTCTTCCAATGTAAAAAATAGTGTATTTTAGTTGAGGGTAGTATTGTTTCAGATAATTCTAGACATTTTGTTTGTGAGATCTTTTGGTTTATTTATCATGTATGCTGGAAGGTTGGTTCTAAGTCTAGAATTTTAGATGATAGTTTGCTCTCAGATGTTAATTGGTGTTATAGATGATTCTTTGGGATGTCAAATGAATACCAAATCCGTAACTTGGTGCTCAAGGCAATTGGTAATGATAATAATCTGAAGGTATTTTATCTGAAGATTTTTCAATTGAGTTCTTTGTATAATGGACAAAGATTCAGTGATAACAGTTTATTAGTAGTTCTCTGAAACCTTAGTTTTGTCGATTGCTTGCTCAGCTTAATGATTGATGATTCTTCTGGTATGATATCCTTTATAAGTATATATCAGTGCTGTTTCCTAACATCAGTTCTTCCATAAGTCCTCCAAGAGTAAGTATTGTTTAAGTAAGTTTATTCCTTCATAAGTCCTCCAAGAATAAGTATTTTTAAGTAAGTTTTATTTCTCCATAAGTCCTCCAAGAGTAAATCCTTTAATCAAGTTAGTAAACAACAAAGAAAAAAAAAAAAGATAAAAAAAAAAATAAGAAATAAGCCAAGGCAATTTGCAAGTTAGTATCTCATCAATAGCCATGATCAAGAGCTATTGTTTCAGTATGGTTAAGTATCTGTTACTATCAACATAAAGTGTTGATAGTGAAGAATGAATTTGATATAGTGAATAATTATTTATTTGAGGATTGTGGTAACTAAGTTAAGGATTCTTGGTGTTGATTCTGTCTTTTTTGCTTCTAATACTACTGTTATATATACATATTTGAGATTCCTCAATTCCTCAATTCCTTGTGACAGGAATCCTGGAATTACTGGAATCCTGCAATTCCTGATGAGAGGAATCCTGGAATTCTGGAATTCTGGAATCCTGCGATTCCTTGTCAGAGAATCCTAAAATTCCTGGAATCCTGCAATTTCTTTAAGAAAAATTTTGGAATTTCACATTTACTATGTCTACATTTGATTGACTAATATCTACTGACTAATAATACTATATTTCCTATATTCTATGAGTAATATTATTCCCTCCTTTTAATATTAAGCTTTATCAAAATCTAATTCCTTTAATTCTTCCTCTTGAAGTATTTCCTGAATTTCATTTTCGAGAATTACTTGTGTTATTTAAGTCTGTAATTTTTCAAATTGAGCATTGGTAATTTTTCCCAATTGATTACTGGTAATTGTATCTATTGCTTTGTTGAGTAGAATTTCTGGTCAATCCTGAAATGCTGTGTGTATTCGGTATATAGCTCGAGCTTGTGTGGATAAGTTGTTTTTCTCCACAAAATGTTCCAGTTGTTGTAGTATTATTGTGTCGAATAACTGCTTTGTTTTATCTGTATATAAGTTCTGAATATTCACATGTTGTTCCAAGTAAAAATAACAATAATTTTTTGAAAATTGTTGTGTTCACTAAATTCAAGTTTCTCTGGTAAGTTCTTGGTATAATCCGACTATTTGTTGTTCTTTTATGGCCAATTTTATTTTGGTCATGATCTTGTCAACAACATTTTCAAGTCTTTTCTGTGCTTTGTTTTATGGTATCTTTGCTGTATTTTTGTAATGAATGGTTTGTTGATTGATTGTAATTTCTATCTCCTGGTGTTGGATTAATTGAAAAATTTGTTGGGCTAGTGAATAGATATTGTCTGTAATTTCCATTTTCCTGATCTCTTCTGTTGGATTGACCATGTTCTTATATATTCTTTTGTCAATCAATTGGACATGTTGTTGTCAAATGATAATGATTGGTTCCAGATCTCGTGGAATCTTATCTGGTTGGATTAGTATTCTCTGTACTCCTAATTGTAAAATATTACTAGTGGATGATAATGCTATATGGTAGTATAGTTTCAGTCAATCTCCATGTGCTGCTTTGGTCAAGATTTTGTTATTTAATCTTAATTTGTAAGCTCCATTTCCTAGAATTTCTTCTATGTGAAATGGTCTGTCCCATTTGGGGTCAAATTTTCTACTCTATTGTTTTTCTGCTTTGGTACAATATAGTAGTACTTTGTCTCCAATCTTGAATTCAACTGGTTTGTCTGGTAGTTGGTTATCATGTCTTTTTTTTTGTTTCTCTTGTGACTTTTGGATGTTATCAGCTGCTCTTTGCCATTTGTTTTCTAGTGTTTCTATTAAGTTATATGTTCTTTTTAGCAACATTTCCCAAAAATTGTCTTCAGTTATTGGTTTTGTTGGATAAGTGTTGACTTCTATCTTAATTGGTAATATTGTTGTTCTATCATATACTAATTCAAATAGTGTTGTTTGTGTAATGTCTTGTTTCATTATCTAATAAACAAATAATACAGATGGTATAAACAAGTTCTATTCATTCTTGTTTTTTTGACTGATCTTGGTAATTGCTTCACACAATGTTCTGTTAAACCTTTTAATTAATCCATTTGTTGATGGATAGTATGATGATGAAAATAGTTTTTTAAATTTTTGGCTTAATTCTGCTAATGTTCTATTTACAAAGTAAGTTCTTTGATCAAATAATAATTCTTTTAGACATTCATATTAACAAATTAAATCTTGGTGGATGAATTTGACAATGGATTCTGCATCTGCTCTTTGAATGGCTTTTGCTTCTGGCCATTTTGTGAAATAATTCATGGCTACTGTAATATATCTGTTGCCTCTGCTAGTGATTGTTAATGGTCTGACTAAATCAATTCCAATATGATTGAATGGTTGTTCCACTTTGATTAGTCTTAATGGTTCACTTGGTCTTGCTTTTCCTTTTTTCTAATAAGCATCACAATTTTGAATGTATTGAATAATGTCTGGATACATAGATGGCTAATAATATCTCTTTCTGGTTCTTTCTATGGTTGTTTCTTTATGAAAATATCCTGCTATTGGATTTGAGTACATGTTGAATAATATTGTTTCTTTTTCTGGTTCTGTAATTACTCTGGTTGGTTAATCTGGGTTCTTTCTGTTTTTCCAGTAAAGTATATTTTGGTAGTTGATAAAATATTTTAATTGTTGTTTTATGTTGTTTTGTTTCTTTTGAGATAATTTCTCCTTAAACAATTGGGTATTTATATAATGCTGGAGTTGTTGGTATTTTTGTGTGTTTATTTTTTGTTATATTTTTGTTTTTAATTGTTTGGGTTTTTGTTATATTTTTTGAATTGAAATGTTCTAGGTTTGTTTCATTCGTGACAAACTGTTGGCATTTCCATTGTTTTTTCCTTTTTTATAATGTACTATAAATTTGTATGGTAATAATACTATTTTCCATCTTGCATGACAATTGTCTCCAAATTTTTGCTTCTGATTGAAGTCAATCCTTTGTGGTTAGTATAAACATCAAACTTTTGGCTCAAGTATTCTTTCCATTTGGTGACAGCCCAATAGATAGCTAAGTATTCTAGTGCTGGAGTTCTATAGTTCTTTTTAGCTGGACTTAAGCTTCTACTGGTGTAAGCTACTGGATGTTCTCTTCCATCTGGTTTTCTCTGTGATAGTACTGCTCCCAATGCTTGACCAGATGCATCAGTTGTGATTATAAATGGCTTGCTATGATCTGAATAGATCAGTACTGGGGCTTGAATAAGCTTTTTTCTCAATGTATTAAAAGCTTCTTGTTGAGTTTCAGTCCATTTATATTTGGTGTTCTTTGTTTGAAGTTGGTGTAGTAGTTGAGCTGTTTTGAAAAAGTCCTTGATAAAGCAGTAGTAGTATTCAGCAAATCTCAAAAATGCTCTTAATTCTGTGAGATTATTTGGTACTGGAAAGTTCTTGACAATCTCAATCTTGTCTGAATTTGTTTTGATTCTATCTTTGCTCATTATATGTCCCAAAAACTTGAGTTCAGTTTTTCCAAAGAAACACTTGGTTGTATTTAACTTTAATCCTGCTCTTTTGAGCCTTTCAAACACTTGCTGTAGATGATGGAAATGATTGTCAAATATTTTTGAAAATACATTGGTGTTGTCCAAGTATATAACTACTGATTTCTATAATAGTCTCATGTAAACAATTTCCATTAGTCTTTGGAATGTGGCTGGAGCATTCATTAAGCTGAATGGCATTATTTTAAATTCAAAATTTTCATCTTTTGTTGTGAACACAGTCTTTTCTTTATTGGCTGGATCTATGGCTACTTACCAATAACTACTATCTAGATCTAGATGTTGAGAACTATTTATTTCCACCAAAAGCATCAAATAATTTCTAAATCCGTGGAGTTGGATAACTGTCTTCATAAATAATACTATTGAGTTTTCAATAATCTACACAAAACCAGATTTTTCCATTCTTCTTATGGACTAATACCACTGGTAATGACTATGGGCTCATTGATGGCTGAATTAGTCCATTGTTAAGCATCTGATTGATTTCTTGACAAATGATCTCATGGCTAGCTGGTGGTACTCTGTATGCTCTTTGTTTAATTGACATTGTATCTCCAGTCTTGATCTGATGTTGGATGATATTGGTGCAGCCAAATTCATTTTCACTAACAAAAATGTTATTAAAATTGCTGAGTAACATCTTTAGTTGCATCTGTTGGAGTGGGTTTAGATTCTTCATGTTTATCTGTTTCAATTGTTTTGGTTAGAGTAGATAACATTTACTTCATCCATAGATGGTTTGTGATGTAATGTTTATATATTTGCAAAGCTGTAAAAAATCTGGAATGTGATTTGGTGGTTGATCCTCAACTTTGGTGGTTAAATATCCAATAATGATTTTTTTTGGTATTTTGATAACATTTCCCATTGTGTTAAAGATGGAAATTTTGATGTTTTTGGGGTTTTTGGCTGATATATAGAGATTAGTGAGTCTAATTTCTCCTGATTTACAAATGGTGGCTTCTGTCTCAAACAACTGAGCTTGATTCTTTATTTTTTTTTTTATGGCTAACATATACTGGTTATATGGTAGAATGGAAATTGATTGATGAATTGAGATAATTTTTTCTTTGTTAATAACCTCTTCCTCTACCATATTAACTGGTACATCTATTCTACCTGTTGATCTGAATCTCTGTATCTCTTTAGCTGTGATCCCTAATTTTTCTCTGTTTCCTACTGACATTAACTGAGCTACTTTCACCAAAGATAGGAATATTGCTTGTATTATTTTTTTATTTGGATCTATGATATAGGCTTTTTCTGAGTCATTTTGTTGTATAACAATAATATTTCTTATATATCCTGTGTCAATTATTCCTCTTCTGATATTGATTCCTTTTTTTGCTAAACTACTTCTGGATGCTAGTTGAACCATTGTTGTTGCTGAAATTTCTAGTGCTATTTTCAGATCAATACAAGTGCGTGAATGTGATTCCAATTTGATAGGATCTTTTCTTGGATATCTCAAATCAAATCTGGCATTGGTATTATGCGCATGTTCTGACATAATACCTTCATTGTTATCACTGAACCATTTAAGTTCCTGCTTCTTGGTAAGGTTAGGGAGTGCGATATATGTTTCGAGGTTTGAATCGGAGTCTGAATTGTTGTTATTTTCATTGTCATATTGAGCAGAGCTGGACCCATTGTTTTCATTATCATCATTGTTGGAGTTTGAATTAGGATTAAGAATTGATTCTGATTCTAATATGCAGCTGCTTATTGGTTCATCTTCTTCTGGGATCATGTAGATTATATGTAGTAGTGGATTATAAATAAGGTCACACTTATTACAATATTGGAAGTTATATGGAATCAAATAGTGATTACATAGTCAGGTGTTTATTTGGGCTAAACACTGCTCTTGTTCTTCTTGTGTTGGTGTCAAATTTTGGTAGTGCTTATAGAATTTTTCTGGTCCTGCTTCCAGATCTAGAAAAGCATCTGGGTTAGAAATCAGAACAATGTTAACTGGTTCCGGAGGGTTGTTCTTGATTTCCAATATTTTGCTGGGCATGGTGCCTTCTACTTTGGCATTTGCCATCCACCAGATCTCGTCCTTATTGTGTGGGTAATCGTCCAAGCAAGAGATCGCACAGTACCAAATGGCAGTTATTGGTGTATCCTAACTCACCCAATCATTAATGAGGATCATGTATTGGCATGAAGTGTCGCATGTTCCTCCTCAACCAGGAATGTTGTTCCACATTCTTTTGTCAAGCAACTGTTTGCCACAAGTGAGACAAAATTCATTGTCCCACTTGTCTTATCTCTTTGGATAGTCATAGTGTTCGCAGTAGTAAGACTTGTAATAATAATGAGTTTGCATCCAGTAATTTTCATCTGGCATGACCCAAACTCCCATGAAAGAAAGTTTCTTTCTACAGTCCTTGCATTTGAGGAGTATATATGGTGGCTCCTTTATTGGTTCCTGTGAGTATTTTCTTTCCCAGCCACTAATTATTTCTTCTGTGGCAGTAATTTCTTTGGTTAGATCTTTTTCCTTCCTTTTTCTTTTCCCTTTGTTGGTTTTTTTCTATTCCCAAGATGGTAGTTTATTTGAGTTATTGTTAGTTTCCCAGTCTTGGTTGGCATTTCAGATAAGTTTTTCTTTTTGCTTCCCTTTTTTGTTATCATCCCAAGAGAGTATTGGTGGTAGCTTGTTGTGGTCTTCATTGGTCCATAAGACTTGGTAGACTTCCCAGGTGGGTTTTCTTTCTTCTTCTTCGAACTTGATGAGTGGTGCTATTGGTGTAATGATTGGCTTGAAATAATTACATGTGGCTGGTACATATGTGTGTTGACCGTTCTGGATAAGTTGGAGCTCTTGCATCATCCAGTCAAGTATAGCATTGGTTTTAGATAACCAGTTATTTCTTACTAATGCTTAATATTGAGTTGCTTCCATCACTAGGACTTTAATGGGAATGATGATGCCATTAATTTTAAAAAGGAAGTTATTAATTTTACCAATAGAAGTTTTAGTTGTCTTATTAGTGGTGATTATACAAGCACTAGCAGTGTGATTAACTCGGTGACCTAATTGGTCCATGAGTTGTCATGTAATAATGTTGCCAGCTGATTCACTATCTAGTATCAATTTAATGGCGTAACCATCAATCTTCACATTAGTGTACATGGCAGTAATCAGTTTGGTGTCAAAAGTGGCTCTATTGAATAATGAAACTGGTGTGGTTTCCTTGAATTCAAATAGAAAAATTGTGGCTAGTGATTCATTGTTGGTTACAGTGGCTGGAGGTATATTGCTGGTAAGTGATTTGTGTTGGTTGAGTTCCCGGTTGTTGGGTGAAGTGTCTTCTGGAGTAACCAAAAGGCTTAAATAGTGTTGGGCATTTGGGTTTTGGGAGTTTCCAGTGCCTAAATTCTGTTGTCAAGATCCTGATGACTGGTTTGAGGAACTGGGAATCAGTTGATGAACTATCATCAATGATCTCCAATTTTGTTGTGTTAGTCTCAGTCTTTGGGTTCCGTTTTGAGGTAAGTTTTGTGGCAGTGTTTGAATTTGTTGGGGCTGATAAATTACCTAAGACTGCAGCTGATAAATGGATTAGGGCTGTGGTTGATAAATGATGGGTGTTGTTAATTGATAAATTGGTGGTTGATAGATTGGCTGTTGTGTTATAGGTAAGTAATTCAGTTAATATAATTCTGATGATTAATTATTGATGTAATTTTGAATTTGTAGTTAGTGATTAGAGTTTTGATACTGATGGTCTGATTTTTGTTTATTTAGCCATTTATGGCATTTAAACTGTAAATGTCCTTGTTTACTACAATAGTAGCAAGCATGCATTTCCTGCTGCTACTGTTGATTGGTTAAGAATGTTGGATGCAACTGATTCTGAAAACGATTTGCATTTCTAGAATTATGATGTCATTGTGGTGGTTAATAAATTGTGCAATTGTTAGCTAAGTATCTTTCTAATTTCTGATTGATGGAATCACTGAATTGTTTCAACTTAGAATCCAATTCAGATGATCTGTTCATTACTAGATTAACAGCTTGGGTATGGTTAGCTTCGAGTTCAGCTGCTTCAAAATCTCTGGCATTTGTAACTGCGGCTTGAAGATCTGCTAAATGCATTGGATATACGCATTGGAGGATGCTACTGCACAGATCTCTGATAAATTGATTTAGGATTTATTGTACTGTAAAATAATCAGTCTGTATGGCCTGGATTTGGCACAGATTTCTGTGAAAGTATCCTAAGTAAGTAGTAACTGCTTCATTTTTTTTTGCTTAATAGTAGTAAAAGTGTTTGCCAATCAGTTAATGCTATTATTATTACTGAAATATTGTAAAAATACAAGCTTGAATGCATTGAAATCCTGGTGTTTGTTGGCTAAGCTTTGATACTATGAGTCAGCAGTATCCTGAAAAAAATAAGAGATGGCTTAAAGGGCTCTTATATCATTCCATCCATTGGCCATGATGGCTTTTTTAACATTATTGAGTCATATTTGGGCATCGTTTTCTTTACCAGTGAACTTCTCCAGTTTCACTATTGGAGCATAGGCCATTGGATCCAAGTTTGGTTGTTGAAGTTGTTGTTGTGGCTGTTGAAGCAGCTGTTGTAGTTGTTAAAGTGATTAAAGTGGCTGCTGTTGAATCAGTTCAATTAGTGGTTGATTGATGATGATTACTGAAAGTAAGTTTTGCTAATTAATTGTTTTGGGATTTGTATTGTTTGGATTTTGAGAAGTTTGGAAGTTCGGAGTTTCAATTTCTGGATTTTCTAAATTTGGGTTTTACTGAGTCTGAAAGTTTGGGGTTTTAATGTCTGGATCTTCTGAAATTGGTTTCTGGTAAATAAATTCTTAATCTTTGGCTTCTTTTTCTTCTTTTTCTTCTTCTAATTCTGTTATCTCTCAGGGACTCATGTTTCCAAAATCTGGTTGAGGTGACAGTAATCGGAATTCTGATGGCATTGGCGATCACAATTTAAATCCTTCAAAATAATTGTCGTAGGTTCTTAGTAATTCTGTTTTCTTTTGTTTACTTTGAAATGGGAGTCATCCAAATGTTAATGTTGCGTGTGATGTGGACACATCTGTTGATAAAATGTTGATGGCATTTCTGGGTGTATAGTAGTATGATGGGTTTGTTAGTGATTCAACTCTAGTTTTCTTCCAAGTAGGTGGTTGGATCTTTTTTGGTGTTGCTATTGGTGTTTGTAATCTTCCTTTTCCTTTGTCTGCATAGGTGATTGGAAATTGTTGTTGTGTGTATTTTTTAATAGTTTGATTGATTTCTCTGATGATTGGTGTGAAACTGTAATTTCTTGGTAAGCTGGTATGTTGAAATAATTCTGTATAGAAATTTTCTCTTGTAGATTCAATGTTAACTGTTCCTCCTAAGCAGTCTGTGATTTTATTGTTGACATAAAAGTTGAAAGTGGATTTTGCTGGATAATAGTTGTTGTTTAATCTTAATTGTTAGCTGTATATTTGAAACAAGAATTTGGCAAATCTTAAGTGGTTTGCTCCTATTCTTTCTGATTCTATCACTTTTGGGATGGGTGTCATTGGTGCTAGTTTTCTGCAAAATTATACTTCACAGAGAGCACCAAATGTTATAGTTGATTATTTGGGGTCTCAAAGCAAATAACAAATTTGTAACTTGGTGCTTAATATCTTGATAATATTGGTAATATTGGTACATTAGTTGTATCTGAAGGTTTTGTTGTGAAGTCTTTTGTATAATGAACAGAGATTCAATTGTTGTCTTTTTTATAGCTTCCCAAAATTGCAATTCTATTGAATTTTTTTCTCAGTGTAGTGGCCAGTAATCTGGCAAAGATGTCCTTTTGGTAAGTTATCTATTAATATATATAATTTTTATACCCTTCCTTTGGGGTCTTTTACCAGGCTATCTTTGACTTTAATAACTTAGTGCTTAATCTTCAATCAATTAGTGAACAACAATAAAACAAAATAAAATAAAAGAAAATAAAGAAAAGACAAAAAAAATAAGCCAAGATGGTTGCAAGTTAATATTCCATTAATAGCCATAATCAAGAGCTATTGTTCCAGTATGGTTAAGTATCAATTACTATCAACATGTGGTGTTGATAGTGGAGAGTGAATTAAGATAACAAATAATTATTTATTGATATGGAAGGTTGTTTTTCAAATCTAAACTTGCAGATCTGTCTTTTCTATTTCTAATGCTACTGCTATATATACATAATTGAGATTCCTTAATTCTTCAATTCTTCCTACCAGGAATCCTGCAATTCTTGAAATTCTACAATTCCTTTTAAGAGGAATTCTGGAATTCTGCAATTCCTTGTACAAGAATCCTGAAATTCCTGGAATTCTGCAATTTCTCTTGAGAGGAATTCTGGAATTCCACATTTACTACAGTTACTTCTAATTGGTTAATTTATATACTAATATATTTCCTATATTCTATGAGTAACAGTGTTTATTTTTTGTTATATTTTTGAATTGAAATGTTTAGATTTGTTTTATTTGTAATAAATTATTAGTATTTTTTTTTTTTATAATGTACTGTATAATTAAATAGTAATAGTTCTATTTTTTATCTTGCATGGCAATTGTTTTCAAATTTTTGCTTCTGAATTGATGTCAATTCTTTGTGATTAATGTATGCATCAAACTTTTGGCTTAAGTATTTTTTCCATTTGATAACAGTCCAATAAATAGCTAAGTGTTTCAATACTAGAATTCTATAGTTTTTTTTGGCTAAATTTAAACTTTGATTGACATATATTACTAGATGTTTTTGTTTATTTACTCCTTTTTGTGATAATACAGTTCTCAATATTTAACCAAATACATTAGTAATAATAATAAATAGCTTATTATAATCTGAATAGATTAATACTAAGACTTGAATGAACTTTTTTTTTAAGATATTAAAAGTTTTTTGTTGGGTTTTAGTTTATTTATATTTAATGTTTTTTGCTTAGAGCTGGTAGAATGGTTGTGCTAGTTTGAAAAAGGTTTGGATAAAGTAACAATAGTATTTAGCAAATTCCAAGAATGTTTTTAGTTTTATAAGATTTGTTAGTACTGAAAAGTTTTTGACTATCTCAATCTTGTTTGGATTTGTTTTTATGCTATTTTTGCTTATAATATGGCCCAAAAACTTGAGTTCAGTTTTCTCAAAGAAATATTTAGTGGTATTTAACTTTAGATTTGCTTGTCTTAATCTTTTAAACACTTGTTGAAGATAATGAAAATAATTATCAAATATTTCTGAAAACACATTAATGTTATTCAAGTAGACTATTATAGATTTCTATAATAATTTGGTGTAGATAATTTTCATGAGCTGTTGAAAAATGGCTGGAGCATTAGTTAAGTCAAATAGCATAATGTCAAATTTGAAATTCTTTTCTCTAGTAGTAAATGTTGTCTTTTTTTGTTAGCTGAATTCATGGCTATTTGTCAATAATTGTTATTTAAGTTCAATATAGAAAATTATTTCTTCTTTTCAAAAGCATCAAATAACTCCTGAATTTATAAAATCAGATACTGTCTTTACAAATAATACTATTGAGTTTTTAGTAATTCACACAAAAGTAGATCTTTCTATTTTTTGAACAAGTACTACTGATAATAAACATAAACTTATTAATGATTGAATTAACTTGTTGTTTAATATTTTGTTGATTTCTTGTCAGATAATTATATGACTGGCTAGTAATACTCTGTATGCTCTTTGTTTAATTGGCATTCTATTTTCAGGTTTGATTTGGTGTTAGATAATGTTAGTTCTGCCAAATTTGTTTTTATTAACAAAGATATTAGTAAAATTGTTGAATAATATTCTTAGTTATATATATTAAAGTAGATCTAAATTTTCTAAGTTTATTTGTTTTAATTGTTTTGGTTGTAACAAATAACATTTTATTCAATAAATCACAAAAGCAAGCAATCATTTTTAGATTAATTCTAATAATACAAATCAAAAAAGAGGAAAAGATAATATATGTTAATACCAACAAATAATTTTTTATCTCAAGATGTTCAGATACTTGAAAGTAAAGAAAAAAAATAAGCAATATAAGAGGAAGTAATTAATAGTGAGTTTTATTTCATTATTTTGATCATTTTTTTTTACAGTTAAGAGATTTATTGTTTATATAACTATTGAAAATAGTTAATGATTAGGTTAATAGTCAAGTCAATAATCAAATCAACAATTAGGTCAATGATCAAGTTATTGATTAGATTATTAATCAGATTAATAATCAGGTTAATAGTCAGATTATTGATTAAATTAATGATTATTATCTAAAAATAAGATGACTAATTATATAATATTAGTGATTAATATATGTAATAACTAATAAAAAGTATGGATTTCAACCATAATATTATTATTAAACATGATAAAATCTTACAAATACTTAAGAATTTTTTATTAACAAAAAATATGTTTAAATTAAATCTTATCAAAGTATATTTAGATATTAAGTTTTTTTCAATTATGATTCTTAGAAAAATGTTGTTTAATAAACAATTTTTATATATGGTTTTAGCTGTTTTGTAATCTAATTTTTTTAAAAGAATTTTTAAAAAAAAACTTCAAATTAAAAATAAAAATAGTGTTTTTAAATTAACAAAAGCTAATTAACTATTATTTTATTTAAGAAAAATATTTTTTACAATTATAAATATTTTATTAATAAAAATATTATTAATTGTTTTAAAAAATAAAAAATTGCAACTTTTTTATTTTTTGTTTTAATTGTAATTATTTAGTTAATTTTTACTAATTCTAAAATAAAAAACTTCTTTCTCTCCTTTGTCCCAAATTCCTAAAAAAGAGTCATAATTTGAAAGAAGTTTTTTTCTGTTATTTTATACTGTCTTCTGATACTTTACAAGAAACAAATCCTTTTGTTGTTGATCTGGCTGCTCCCATGAGTGATACTGGTGCTAAAAGAAGGTCAATCAGAGTTTCAACTTCTGGTTCAGTTGGTAGTGGTTCAAGTCATAAGATCAAGAAACCTCCCAGTGGTACTAAGCTATCAAGTAATGATGCGACTCTCAAAGGTAGTGGGTCTGGTCAAGTAGTCGGGCAGTTTAATAGCATGAATACTGATGGGGAGGCTTCCGAAGATGAAAGAGTATCTGATTCCAAGATGAATACACCCCAAGCCAAGCATTTCAATAATGGTGCGATTATTGGCTCCCCCCTTGGCTCTATTAATTATGACATGGAGAAGAAAGAAGAGGTTTTTTTTCCTCCCCATAAGTCTTTCTCTTTGGATAAGATGTGGATTGATCCCAAAATCATTAAAACTTAGGTGGAAGTAGCTGTAAAAAAATCTTTTGCTTTGGACATCAATCTTTTGGCTGTAAAAGAGAAATTGGCAATGACCAAAACTCAGGTTATAAGAAGATTATTTTCAGGAATCAATGGTTTTGGGGGGGCCACTATCCTCTCAAAATTTGAAAGGATCATCAGATCAATGTTTACTTTATCAGAAAACATGAAAAAGGCCGTGTCATTGGCCAGAAAAAATAACATCATAGTAAACAGCAATCTTAAAAGACAAAGAATTCGCTCAGATCAGACCATAGTAATCAAGGAAATTTCCATAGATACACCAAAAAAAATGATTGTCACCACAGTATCCAAGTTTGGACAAATTAAGTTAATCAAAATCCAACTTATTGGTTTATGGCAGAAGACTGTGGTAGAATTTGCCGAATTAGAACAGGCTGTGTTTTTGGCTGTTAAGTGGTCTTTTCTAATTGGTAAAGACTCAGTTTGTGTGGCTATGGCAGTAGGTGATCATGAAACTTGGGTGTCTAAAGATCAGTTCAGAGTGCTTTTGTTTACTTTGCCAGTAGAGATGACTGCCCATAATTTTGGTGATTTATTGGATGGGGCTGGTAATAAAACTTGCATAATCAACTGTTCTTTGGAGACTGGAAATAAATTTTGCTATGCTGTGGTTGGCTTTGTGTCTGACAAATTGTTGAAGTTTGTTTTTTACACGGAACCAATTCTTGGCAGTATAAGGCTTTCTTGGACTAGATTGGATCTGGTTTGGTGCGAACAGTGTGGGAAATTTGGCCACTCTGCTTTGAAGTGTGATGCTGAGATCACTTCTATTTCTGTGTCTTCCAATTCTTTTAAAAGGGTTGTCTTTGATGAAAACTGCTTCCAGTTGGCCCATTTGTATGTGAAAAAATGTGTGCTTATTTCTCGTCTGGTTGCTTTTGGTGGCAAATCATGGGCCCAAGTAGTCTCTCTTGCATCCTTATCTAATAATCCTCGCTTTGGTTTTGATCCTGGTTTTGACTCCTTCTCTTCTGATGCTTTAGATGTGATTAGTTTCTTTCCTCATATGGTTCCTGCTAGTACATCTTTGGAGGCTCATCTTGCTTCTTTGGAGTGTTTTGTGGAGCTTCTTGTGGATAAAGTGTCTGATATTGTGAGCAAACTTGAAAATTTGGTCTTGGTGCCCCCAGCTCTTACCACCTCTTTTCAGAATTTGGTGGTCCCAGTTGTGGCAAATGTGGAGATTAATTCGGACATGGCTCTGAATGATCCTAAGCCAATACTTCTTCCCTCCTCTTTGGTTTCCTCTAGTACTTCAGAATTAGGTTCAAGTAGTTTAAAAATTTTGATCTCAAAAGTGGGCTGTTTGGAGTCAAAGTTGATGGCCCTCGAGGCTTTAGTTTGTTCAGTTTTGGAGGAGTTAGATTAGATGTGTACTGGCTCGGGTTCTGTGGTTTTTTTTTTACTTCAATGAGTAGTTTTGTGTGGAAAATTGCTATGTGCAACATTAGAGGGATGAACAATCCTGCTAAGCAAGCTGATGTCATTTGTTGGCATAAGGAAATGGACAATATGATCTCAATAATTACCGAAACAAAATTAAAGGGTAGAATTCATTCTTGGATTGCTAATAGATTTCCTGGAGTACATGTATTTGTTTCCAGTCTGAATTCTGGTTATTTAGGTTCTGGTGTGGCAATAGTTATGAATATTGCTCTGACAAAACATGTATGCAAGATCTCTAAGATACCCGGTCGTCTTCTTTCTGTTAGGCTGCTTTTCAAAAATAAACTTTCGGTTTCTGTTTTGGGTCTGTATGCTGGTGCTTTACTGTTAACACACTTTTTGCAAGCAAGTAATGTGAACGCCTTGATTTCTAAAGCTGTAAATGAATTTTTTTTGGTGATTTTGGGTGGCAATTTTAATGAAAATGGCTCTCACAAGAGTGCCAGCTTTAAGAAGTGTGATAGCTTGGGCTTGGTCAACTTTTTCATTGGTAATAATTTTCTAAGAGCTTCAACATAGAGCAATTCTAAAAATGTGGCAAAGACAATAGATTACATATTTGTTTCTTCTAATTTGGTTAATGCAATAGTGAATCATGGTGTTCTGAATGTTGGTGAATTCTTTGATACTGATCACCAATCTATTTCTGTATTGGTTGGTTTGGGTGATTTGCTGGACACACATCTCTGTTCACTTCGTAAACAGACCAACAAGGACCATTGGAAGTATAACTTCAAAAATGCTGACACTGCTTTATGGTTAAAATTCAGGGAGGTGATGGTGGTAAACACTGCTATGTTTTCTAATGATTTCGTGGCTGCCAATGAGCTTTCAGATTTGGATGCCATGTGAGATGTTATTTGTAAGACAATGTGCTTTTCGGCAGATGAAGTTTTCAAAAAAAAATGGGTTAAGAAATATGATGGAGTTTTCACCAAGAGTTTGTCCAGGTTCCACAAGCTGGAACTTCTGATATCTAAATTGGTTAGGGCCTCCCATTTGGTTAATAATGACAATTTTGTTTCATTGCTCAATACTTGGGAGTTACTCGATTTCGACAATGTGGTCATGATTAGGTCTCTCTTTCTCTTTGATTTATTCTTTAATAACATTCATTCAGTTCTGTCCAAAGTCAGAAAATTTTATTGTGCTTCAAAGTTGTCAGAATCTAAACGAACCAAGGAATCACAAATCAGATCTGCTATTGAGAAGAAGATGGAGAGCTTTGTGTCTAACAAGAGTCACATTATCAGAAGTGTTTTGGAAAGATCTTTTCACAAGGTGGTCTTAGATTATTTGGTCATAGGTGATGAGCTAATTTTGGAACCGGACCCTATCAAATTTAAGGTAGATAAGATTATGGAAGATTGGACTCGAAAATGTGGTATGGTTCTTGATATCCTGGAAAACTGGTCTCGTCAATATTGGCCTTTGAACCATGTTTTTGATAGTGCTTTTTCTGATGTCATGAGCTGCGTGGGTTTTGATGAACTGTTTGGTGTGGTCTCAAACCTGCCTGACAGCAAAGCTACTGGTCTGTTGGGCATTTCCAATGAACTTTGGAAGCATTGTAACATTTTGGTTCTTGGTATGCTCTTGGTGCTCATTAACTCTTGTCTTTCTGGTGAATCTGTGCCCAGAGTCTGGAAGGAGGCTTGGGTTTCGATAATTTCCAAACCTTATAATTAGGAGGGCATATTCATGAACACTTGTCCTATTGTTTTAATTGAAACAGCTTGGAAAATTCTGTCCAAAATTTTCTTTGATAGGATTTTTTTGGCTTGTAACAAGTTTGACATTCTTCATGAGAACAATTTTTCAGTGCTCAAAGGCACTATGACTTAGTCTCCCATTTTTGCAATTGGTTTGGTGGTCGAGGATGCTCTTGAGAAGAACTGGGAGCTCTGGTTAGTTTTGCAAGACATGCGAAAGGCATACGACTTAGTTGGTTGAGATCATCTTAAGAAGAGTTTAATTAGAATCAAAATGTATAGCAAGTTTATTTGGTTTTTTGGGGGTATTCATGGTGGTCATACCAACTGGATAATAACCAATTTTGGGTTAACAGATGGTTATTGTGTGCATGATGGCTTGGACCAGAGAGAAGTGTTTTCACTTCTTCTTTGGCATATATTTTATGATCCTCTTTTGTGTGAAGTCAAGAGACAGGAAAGTGTGTGTGGTTATAGGCTGAATTCTCATTTTGTTGCTAAGACAGGCCATGTGAAGTCTCAAGCTGGGTCAACATCTTTTTTTGCTGTTGGTGCTTTCATGGATGATACAATCTGGATTGGTAGCAATCAGGTTGCGACACAATACATTCTTAATATTGCCAGTGAGTTCTTTCAGATTAATGATATTTCTATCAACAATGATAAGACAGTGGCCATTTCCATCAACTGCAGAGTTGTAAATCCTTCTTTATTAATCAGTGGTGCTCCTATTTTGGTGGCCAAAAAAGGGGAACCTTATCATTACTTGGGCATTTTTCTCTCGACTGAAAGCTTGTCACAACCCAGTTTGGCCAAAGCTCATTCAGATGTCTGATTTTTTGCCAATCCTGTGCTAAGAAAAGCTATCTCTGACAAACAGTTTTCATATCTGGTTTTAGTGGTTCTTCATTCTATTGTCAGTTATAGAACTCAATTTAGCTTTGTCTCTCTTAATGTTTGTAGTAAATGGAATGCCTTGATTTGCAAAGGCCTCAAATTCAAAGCTGGACTGCTCTGGGATTTCCCTAATAATGCATTCCATCACTCATTCCTTTATGGTTTAAAAACTTTTAAGCAAATTCAAGCTGAATGCAAGTCAGCATCTGTGGTGAGTTTTGCCAATTCTGGTGGAATTTTGGGATGTCTGTTTCTTCATAGATCTTATGAATTACAGGTTTTAAGCTGGCATCCTATTCATCCTTTGGTGTTTCTGGCTTATTTGAAAATTAGCCTCACAAACAACTTTTTAGCGGGTGTCATTCATATATTTAGAGATTGCAGTTTATCTTTAAGCGATGCTGGACCCAGTGCATTCTGGTTTCACGATGGTACTCCCATGTTTTTGGTGCTTGGTGAGTCAAATTTCTCCAGGTGTCTTCCTTCACTTCGGCAGTATGGTATTGTCTTTGTGAAACAATTATGTGGTCATAAAGGTGGTGTTTTTAAGTGGGTGACTTTTAAGCATTGAAAAAGGCTGGATCCACATGGCCTTATTCCTGAGTGGTTCATCTTGTCTATTAAATTTCTGGGTAATATGATAGCTTCTTCTGTGCAAAATCCATTGTTGGGTAATGCTGATGTCTCTAGTATTTTGAATTCCATTGAGTTTGGTTTGGTTCATGATCACTTATCTGGTCTGAGTGCTGGTTGCATCTCAGTGTACACAGATGGTTCTTTGTCTGGCTTGGGGTCTGTTAACATAAGGTCTGGTGCAGCGGTTTTCTTTGATGACATTAACATAGGTATGGGAGTCAAGGTTTCAGATTTGATGTCATTTACACTAGCAGAATTGCAGGCAATAGCACTTACCCTCAAGTGTGTTCCAGTGTTTAGTAGTGTTAGTTTGTTCTCGGACAGTCAGGCAGCATTGGATGCTTACAGATTTGAATTAAGTGTGTCTCATCCAGATTTTTGTAATCACTGTTGAGTAGAACACCATCATATTGCAAATCTTGTACACTCAAAGAGGTTGAAAATCACCTGACATAAGGTTAAAGACCATTCTGGTAATTTTGGCAACGACCATGCTAATGAGCTGGCTGGCCATGCTACTTCCTCTAATTTGATTCTTTCCTCCTGGTTGAATGAAAGATATATCTTGGCTGGTGATAATATTGTTTCAGGTAATTCTAGACATTTCATTCATGACATTTTTCATTCTATTCATTGTCTGTGCTGGAAGTATGGTTCAGGCACCAATGTTGTTACTCAAGATTTGTTGGCGGACATTAATTGGTGGAGGTCTGCCTCTGTCTGGCATCCTAATTCACATATGGCTGCTGGTCCTACTAGTAAATGCACTGCTGGCATTCGCACATATTTCATGAAAGCTTTACATCGCAGGCTGCCTATCACTGTTTGCAAACACCTTTATGATAGAGGTTACCCAAGTGTGATCTGCTTATTTTGTGGCTGTGTGGAGGTCTCTGACCATGTTTTTTTCTGTGATGCTGATACTGCTACTCATGTTCATCTTCTGGAGGACTACGCAATGATTTGGGAGAATATTTCCGGCCTTTGTCATTCCACTTTTAGTGTGTTACAATTTTTGTCCTCTTGTGTTTTGAACACTTTGTTCTATATTGCCTTGTGCAAAGGATTTGTTTTTAAGAGGTGGTTTCATGAAGCGGTCTTCATGTTTGGTGATTCTAAGAGTGCTGAAGTGAAGGTTGTGAACTTTGTGTGTGCTCTGTGTTTCGCTTTTAGGGATGAGATTTGGTCAGTTTATGCTAAGCATCGTGCCTTTATAGAAAAGCATAACTTGATCCCTCGTAACAGTTCTTTGTTTAATTCTAAATCTGGCCTATCTTTTGTTTACTCTGCTGGGGTTATCAGATTGTTGGGTATTGATGTAGCCTTAGGTGTTAGTTTCGGTTTTCGTAGGTTTAGTTTGTTTATTTCTAATGCTTTTGATGTGGTTTCTGTTAGTATAAGTGCTTAATGTTGTCATGATTGGCCTAAATGGCTGGTCATGTATGGAAAACACATGATTTGTGCTTAATTTAGATTAATTATTTGATGTATTTCATTAGGTAGTGTTTGGACTTCACTCAATAAATGTAAAAAAAAAAAAAAATTCTAAAAGCAAAATAAAATATATTATATATGTTTTTATTTAATTAATCTATTAAATTATTTAATTTTAAGAATTAAATTAAATTTAATCACAAAAAACAATATTAAATTTGTATTTTAAATTTTTTTGAATTTAAAATAATATAAAAGTATTACTTAAAATTTAAATAACCAAAAAATATTTAAATTAAACAATAATTTTAATGTTTTGTTTATATAATTATAAAAAAAATAATTTTAAAGTTAAATTTTTTTTTTATTTTTTTTTAATGAATACAGTCTAATTATTATCTAATATAAAGAAACAAACTAAGTAATTTTAACTATATATGACTTATATACTTACTATATGTAACCAGTACTTAGATTAATTAAGACAATACTATATATCTATATAAATTTTTATACTATTGTTTACACAAAAAAAACAAATAAACTTTATGCAATTCAAAATTAATAACAAATAACTTAAATATTAAGTAAACAAATCACTTTAGCCAACAAAAAATTAAATAGGCCACAAAAACATTGGGCAATATTTTATTATTACTTATTAAACCACTTTTTTTTATATTTATCCTGAACTTAGACCTAAATAATTATAATTTATTACAATTTTTCTTAGCCAAACTACAAATAAAATTAATTATTGCTAACATAGTTTTTTATTATTATTAAAAATTAACACTGCTTTATTAATTTATTTCTTAAAAATAAAATCTTTACACAAAATTGCATAAATATTAACATCTAAAGCTTCCAAAAAAAGAGTGTATAATATTAAAAAAAATAATAAAAAATAAGTTTTTACTAAAAACTTTTACAGTTTAACATAATTAAACAAAATTTCAAAACATACAAAGATATTTTTTAAGCAAATAAAAGTATAATTAAGCAATTTAACATTTCTATATATCAAACACAAAATGTTCAGATAATTTTTATTATAAAATTTTTTTTTAACTGTAATAAATAATTTCTTATAAACTGTTTTTATTAAGTATATGCAAAAGATAGCTGAAAATTTGTTAGTAAATCTAAAAAGTATATAAGAATCTAAATATTAAATCAAGACAATACAGATTTAATTTATATTTTAAATAAATAAACTATTTATAATTTTTACTCTAAGATCTGTTTCTTATTAAACATAATAAACAGACTAATATATATTGTGAATAAAATAACAAAGCATTGTTTAACATAACTAAATTATTAGTTATAATAAATTTTTTATGAATTTTAACAAAAAAAATTAAATAAAACTGTGTTATATCACATATGAAAACATTTACTTTTTTTTTTTTTTTTATTAAGCATTTAATAAGTAAAGCCCAACCGTTATCTAGTACATAGAGCCAAACTAAGTGGCCCAAACTAAACACGATTCACGCATTGACAACATGTGACTAGCCACTCAGGCCAATCTAAGCATCATTACACACTAATGTTAACACGAGGTCCACCATCCAGACCTGAAAAAAAAAGGCAAGGCTTAAGACGGCCAAAACTAATAGCAAAAGACTCAGCGACGTCAAGCATCCTTACCACACCATCAGAAAGCACAGAAGATACACAACAGAACAGACCCAACACCAAGCCATCATCACTGACTAAGCCAGTCCTCTCCATGTCTGCCTTAAACCTAGATCTAACCAACCAGACCCTAGATTGATGCAACTCAGCCAAAAACCTTACAAAGTCAATCACAATATGGGAAGCCTCTTTAACATCATCGAAAACACCTGCTGCCTCAATACACCAAACTTTCAACACAAAACCCTTACATAAAACCAAATATCTGCTAACGTCTGAATGACAAAAATCAAGGACCTGAAGAACAGAGGAAGCAGACAGGTCATGAACACTAACCAAAGAGACCCACCGCATAGAAGCCTCCAGCAAAATCTCCCCCTGGATATGAACATCCTGTGAACAAGTGAAAACATAGTCAGGCAGCTCCACCTCACCACACAACAAACACTAAACACCTGGGTAACATCTGTTATACAGCCTCTTTCTGACTGCTACCGGCAACCTCTTATGTAATGCCTTCATCAAATATGTACAAAGATCTGCCAACTTGTGGCTAGTAAACCCAGTGAACATGTGAGAGTCAGGGTGCCAGACCTTTGCAGAAGCAGCCCAATCAAAATCCCCCAACATGTTAGCTGAAACCACATCCCAACCAGGACCAGCCTCCCAACGAGCACGACAAATAGACCTAAACACGTCTCTAACAAAGTGGTGGGCATTGCCTGAAACTACCGTGTCATCAGCCACCAAAAAACACTCCTGTATTCTCATCGGCAAAACAAAAGAGGAGCAGGCAGTCTCACTAGCAAATCTATCGGCTTCCACATTGCCAAGGACACTAGCATGATCTTTGATTTTGATTCAATTCACCCTAAGATCCTTATCCCTAATCAAGTTGAAAACATGTCTCCTCTTGACCCAGCAGCAACTGTGAAAATCTGGTACCTCAAGCAACATCTCAGAAATACATGCATTGATAGCAGCTTGGCTGTCAAGATACAACACCACAGAACTAGATGAAAGAACACATTCCAAAGCCAGAGCAACAGTCTGCAACTCCACCATAGTGAAAGACAACAGGCCACAAACTTTGATTCCAACACCCAATCCCACAGCTGGGAAATACACAGCAGCACCACTTAACACATCAGCAGATCCAGCCTTTTTCAAAGACCCATCCATATACGCCTCAAAACAGCCAGACCAAATCTCATGTAGACCATCCTGCATAGAAGAGAACACATCAGACTCCAAAATGTTTACACTACCAGATCAAACGACAACAGACGGGCAAAAGGAAGAAAAACCCTGATCCAAAAAGTACTTAGAAGCAACCATGAACCAAAAAGGCACAGGACTCTGTGGATCCAAATGCTTCCAATGATAAAACATCTTCCAATCCAACAACAACCCCTTTTTATCAAAAAGCCAATCACTGAAAGCAACACCAAAACACTTAAGAGAACAAACAGAATTGAAATATAAAGATTTTCCAAGGATTGAAGGCATTGAAAAGCGACCAGGATAACAGAAAGCATTAGGAAGATTGTTCACCAAAGAAAAATCAAAATTCATAAAAATCTTTACCACACCTGCTAAAAAATTGTTTACCGGACTAACACGCAACTTGACAGGGTATTGCAATGGATCCAAAGGGGCCCAACTCAGAACCTGTAAATCCAAAAACCTATGCTCAAACAAGTGTCTAAGAATACCAGATACATTAGTAAACAAGACCAAAGAAGCCATCTTCCCCTCAGATTGCACTTGCTTAAAGGATTTCAGATCATACAGAGAAGGATGATGCAGAGCAGCATTAGGAAAATCACAAGATAGATGTGCCTTAGATCTGAAGCTCTTCTTAACTAAAACATCCTACTTGCGGCAAACACCAGATAAAACAAAACTAAACTAAGTACGATAACTAACAATAGGCTGCAAAACAGCCGACACCAAATATGAAAACTGCTTATTCGTGATCACCTTCCTGAGCACCCTGTTGACAAAGAAACGAACATCCAAGTGAGTCTTGGCCAAACTCGATTTAGACAACTCTTCAGTTGACAGAAAAATTCCCAAATATCTGTAAGCTTCATCCTTCCTGGCAATAGAAATTGGTCGACCATTTATACTTAATGCAGCAACTTTAACACCCTGATTAATAGATATAGCCATTGTTTTCTCATTGTTTATGGAAATATCATTGATATAAAAGAACTCATTAGTGATATTTAAAGCATATTGCATGGAAGCTTGACAATCTCCAACCCAAATTGTATCATCCACAAAAGTGCCAGCAGCAAAGAACGAAGACATCCCACCACTATTCTCAATTCTGCCAGTTCTCACCACAAACTTAATATCAATACAATAACCACACAAATGTTCATGCCTTTTAACTTCACACAAAAGTGGGTCATAAAAGATTTTCTAAAGGAAAGGCGAAAAAACTTCACCCTAATCAAGGTCATTATGCACCCTATAACCATTCGAAAAACCAAAATCAGTCATCACCCTATTAACTATGTCTTTATGAATACTACCAAAAAAGTCAATAAATCTGCCACACATTTTGATATGCCGCAGACTAGTCCTTAAGTAGTGCCAACCAACAGAATTGTATGCCTTGCGCATATCCTGTAAAATTAACCAAAGTTCCCTATTTTTCTTAAGAGCATCCTCAACCACTGATCCAACAGCAAATATAAGAGATTGTGTAGACGTACCCTTTAACACTGAGAAATTGTTACCACGGAGAACGCCAAACCTACTGCACACAAAAAAAATTCTATCTGAAAGAATCTTTCTGGTCATCTCTAACAAAGTGATAGGGCAAGTGTTTGTCAGAACTCCATCCCAATCATAAGGCTTTGGGATCATCGAGACCCAGGCCCTCTTCTATAAAGCAGATACTAAACCAACAGACAGACACAAATTCAACAGGATCAAGAGACACCCCAATACTTCCTCACCACCCCATTTCCAAAGTTTGTTAGGAATGCTGGACAAACCAGCAGCCTTGCCATCAGGCAAATCACCAACAACCAAAAGCAATTCATCCAAAGTGATAGTACTCATAACACCAGAAAAAGCATCGTTCTTAACATGAGCCAAAGGAGCATACTGACGGGCCCAGAGATCAGGCAGCATCAAAGGCACCATCCACTTCCTCATCTAATCCTCCATAATACTGTCAACTTTCAATTTTACTTCCTCAGACTCCAAAACAAGTTCATTGTCAACAACTAAATGATCCAACACAATCTTTCGAAAGGGCCAATCCAAGACACTCCTAATCATGCTACCCTTGTCAGAACAAAACTTCCCCATGTGCTTTTCAATAGCTTCTCTGATAGAAGTCTCTTGTGCCAAGTTCGATTCATACAATCTGGACTTTTTGTACTCTTTTTTGATGACTGACAAGAATTTAAGAACAGCATCTTTTCTCTGATCCGATTAAACCATATCCATTAACACGAGAGCCTTAACAGCATCCAACGTAGACCATTTCTTCACAAGACAATCAAAACCAAAGACATTAGCCAAGCCAAATTTCTTGACAATTTTGACAATTAGCAACTCTAAGCCCATAAACCTAGAGGATTGTTTATTTTTTGAACACTGAAATTCACTGAACTAATGCCAAGAAAAGATTTTATCCACAGAATCCACCAACACCTTTTCCAGCAGAAACCACATAGCATCCTGATCTTGCTCAGCAGTAGTAGCAAGAAAATTATTCTTCATACCCAAAACCTTAACAAAGGAGCAGTCCTTGAAACAAGACCATTCAGTAACATCCATATCCTTGATATTAAACTTCCAGTAATCTCTGTTAGCCTGCTTGCGCAAGCTATTTAAACGGACATTCAAGAGCTCTTCCAAACCAACAAAGACCATAACAGTATTGTGATTGGTATTGAAAAAGTCCAAAACTGGGCCAATCTTATGGCCAGCCACAGCAGAAGCCAAATTCTCACTAACAAAAATGAAATCAATTGTCCTTTCAACTCCCCTAGAATTACTCCATATAATAGCCCCAACCAAAGGATGACTAGAAAACAAATTGACCAAACCCAAACTCGAGTAAAACCTGAAGCTCACATTCCTTCCAGACCCATTTTTGTTGAAGTCCTCACCCAAAACAACAAAGGTGCTAAAGTTAATAGCCTTAGCAATGAGAAAATTTACCTCAGAAGCCTGACCAAAACGAACACCAGCAGAAGCACCAGCATACAATTCAATAACAGAAACTGAAAGTTTATTCTTGAACAGAAGCCACACAGTGACAACACAGCCAGGGACTTTTCAACCTTAGAGACATGATGAGCCAAAGAATTGTTTATAATAATGGCAACACCAGCACCGAGAAAACCAATGTCTAACCCAAAAGTAAAGATATGGACACCTTCATATTTATCCTTGATTCATGGACCAACAGAGGATCTCAATTTTGTCTTAGTTAAAAAGGAGACCATAGAACCAGAATCTACGTGCCAATGGAGAACATCCACTTGCTTAGCAGAAACACTGAGACTCCGTACATTACACATAGTGAATTTCCAAACCAGGTCACTCATTGGAATGAAGGAAGAAGGACGAGCCCGAACCAGAACACAAGAGATCTAGCCTCGCCAGGATCGAACCGAATGAAGCCTCCAGAGCAGACAATTTGGATTCCAAACCGCCCATCTTGGAGGTAAGCACTCTAGAACCACTTGAACTAAGACCAGCAGCAGATTCATTATAACTAGACAGAGAGGGGGCAGATGGAGCCAACACATCATCCAAAGCCATATTTGAACCTGCAACTGGAGCCGAAGGTACCAAACCAGTCACAGGAAGAACACAAGAAGTGGATGCCAAAGGCACCAGATCAACAAAACTCAATTTCTTAAGAATAACAGACATCTGATCTGAAAGAATTTCCAAAGAACGCTCTAGAACTGCCAAATAATCACCCAAACCATCGACCTGAGGGCCAGAAGAACCAAAAGAGATAGGCTTACCACTAGAAAGTGAACCAAAACCAGAAGAAGAGCCACCAGAAGGGAAGACAAGAGACACCACCTGGGCCCATGATTTTCCGCCAAATGCAACAGAGTGAGAGATAGGAACATTTTTTTTGTATACAATATGGCTAACTAGAGACAATCAAAACCAGAAGCAGACTTTTTAAACATATTTGGGAGGCCAGAAGATGACTCAACCAATGCATCACACTTCAGAATAGAATAGTCAATATGCTCACACTTCCCACACCAAACCAAATTCAACCTAGTCCATAAGAGATGCATCCCACCAAAAATAGGCTCAGTAAGAAAAGCAGAATCCAACTCTTCATTAGATTCAAAACCAACCACAGCACAATGAAATCTATTGTCAGTTTCCAATGAACAATTGATGATGCAAGTTTTTCCACCAGTCTTTTCTAAAAGATTGCCAAGATCATGTGCAGTTGTTTCTACTGGCAAAGTAAACAACAGCACTCTAAACTGATCTCTGGAAGTCCATATATTGCGATCTTCCACAGCCATGGCCACACGAACCGAATCTTTCTCAATCAGGAACAACCATCTTGAAGCCAATTGCACAGTCTGATCTGAATCGGCAAATTCTACCACAGCTTTCTGCCACATACCAACCAACTGAATTTTGATTGACTTAATTTGCCCAAACTCAGAAACTGCAGCAATAATCATTTTTTTTGGCATATTCATGGGAATTTCTTTGATCACCACAGCCTGATCTGAATAAAGCCCTTGTTTTCTCACATCATTGTTTACGACAATCCCTTTTTTTTCAGCCAATAACACAGCTTTCCTCATGCTCTCCTCAGATGTAAACGTCGATCGGATGATCTCTTCAAATTTTGAGAGGGTAGTGGCCCCCCCCAAAACTATTGATTTTCGAAAACAATTTTCTGATGACTTGAGTTTTGGCCATAACCGATTTGCCTTCCACAGCTGAGAGATTAATGTCCAGAGCAAAAGATTTTTTCACAGCAACTTCCACCTGAGTTCTGATTATTTTGGGATCTAACCACTTTCTTTCCAAGAAAATACCAAGAGGGGGAGAGAGGAAACCATTATCATCATCATCCATGTCATAATCCAGAAAACCAAGAGGGGCACCACAGGCCAAATTATTTTTAACTCTCTTTGCTTTAGGAGTTGTAGCCACCAAACCAAGAAAAGACTTATTACTACTATTGACCAGAACTTTATCAACAATACTACTACTAGAATCACTTTCCATATCAGAGTATATGTCTCCATCAGAATAAGGTTTGGTCAAAGAAACACTACCTTTAACACCAGAATGCTTGACATTGCAAAGAGAAACTCTTTTCTTTTGTGAAAAAGAACCACTAGCAGGACCAGAAAAAACACCCAAAGGAGCCTTTAAACTTGACAAACTGCCACTAGAGACAGCCTTCATATCCACAACAAATGAATTGTGTGTAAAAGAAATAGTGAAATAAAACAGATAGAAAAAACAAAAAAACTTCTTTCAAAATTGTGCTTTTTGGGGAATTTGGGATGTACAAAAGAAAGAAGTTTTATTTACTTAGTTATTGTTAACAATTTTTAAATAATTTTTAATCTTAACTTACTTTATAAAAATATTTTTTAACTTAATTAAATTAACTATATGATAATATTTTATTTAATATTTGTTTTAAAAATCAAACAATTTGAATTTAAGCTCTAAAATATATATATTAATAATAATTTAATAGTTTATATGTAAAACTACTAAGCAAAAAAAGAAAACATATTCTAATACCAAATAATTATTTGTAATTTTATCATAATCAAAAACAACAACTTATGTATTTTAACATTTATACTTATTTTAATTTCAGAAAAATAAGTTACTGTTCTATTAGTTATCTTTATTATATTTAAAGCTTTTAATAAACTATTAGTATAAACATTTATTACTTCTGTTTACAACTTGTGTAAATAATTTTAAATATTTGCAAATTTTTTTAAGTAAAAAAAATTTAAGCAATTAAAGCTAAAAGCAATCTTATTAGTTTTAATTGAGAAATTATTTATATAAACCAAAATTTTTTTAAATCACAATAGTATCAGACTTTTAAAACTCAATTTTAATAATAAAAAGTTTTTTAATTCATCATTATTTGTTTATGCTTATTTAATAATTTGTTTTTAAATACAATATTAAAGTATTTCAAAAAATAAATCATGTTAAAATAATAAAATTTTTTTAATATTTTGGATATTAAAAAATAGCCAGCACTATAAAAAGCACTAAGCAAATTATTGGCCAAAGAAATTTTATTATTCAAAATTTTTTTACAATACTTGCTAAAAAATTATTTATAAGACTGACTCTTAATTTGATTAAATACTATAATAGATTTATGAGTATTTAACTTATAACTTACAAATTTAAAAAACAGTGTTTAAACAGTTGGTTAAAAATTTTTATTATATTAAAAAATTTAACCATTAAAGTTATTTTGGTTTTTGTTTATACTTTGTTAATTAAAGTCTAAAAAATCAATAATTAAACTTAATTTTATATTTAATTTAGTTTTTTTATTTTGGTTATTTAAATAGTTTAATAAAATTTATGAATTCTATTAAAGTTAATTTTTAATTTTTTTAATTGTATTACTTTATTAAATAATAGAAGCAAAAAATAAAAAAATAAAAAATTAATATTTTATTAATAATTATTAATTTAAAATATTAATTAATTTATGTTTTTAAAATTTATTATTAAATAAAAAATTATATTAAAAAATTACAATATTAATGTTTTAAATTTATGTGTTCCTTTTTCACTTTTCATATTTACTCAATTTTGATAAAAAATAAATCTTAAAATAAAAAAATAAAAATAAATTTTAATTAAAAATAAAAATAGTTTTTAATTTTTAATTTTTAAATATTTTTTCTAATTAATATTATTTGTTTTTATATTAAATAATTTACTATTGTTAATTATTAGTTATTATTATTATTAACAATTATTAATTAATATTAATTATTGCTAATTATTACTTATTATTACTGGTTATTTTATGTTATTGTGTATTTTTTTATATTAATACTTTATTAGCTAATTAATAATAATATTTTTTTTGAATAGTAATAGTTAAACCATATTTTATTGTTTAATAAAATAAAATAAAATAAAATAAATATAATAAAATAAAACAAAATAAATAGAATATAATAAAATAAAATAATAATAATAATAGTAATAATAAAAGTAAAAAAAAATAAAAATAATAATAATAATAATAATAATTAACAAAATTTAAATAAATGATTTTTGAATATTATATTTTATTAATGTATAATTATTTATTATTGTCAATTTTTTTCAACTTCTTATTATTGACTATTTTTTAAGAAATCTTTATTGTCATTTGTCAAAACATAATTCTTTTTACAAAATTGATAATAAGAAACCTTTTTCGGTTATTTCATGAATAAATAATGGAGAATTGAAAGATGGTTAGGTCAAAATGAGGAATTCAGCATGCTCATTTTGATTCTCAAAACCATCTTTGAATCTGTTTTTTACGAAAGGGTTAGTGATCTGCTGCAGATTGCAAAGGGGCAATAAAAAAAATCATTGATCAATCCATTCTCGGATTCTATTACTGAATAAAAGGTTTTATTGGCCAAAAAATCTCCCAAACCTAAATTCTTGTCACGTATCACAAACTTTCTTACATAGTGCATATGATTTGGCAATGAATTTCTATCAAGTATTTCTTATGACCCACAAACCTTCGCAACGGTAACCATACCTCTGCTTCGCTATATGCAAAAAAAAACACTTACAGCCATTTTCTAAGCTGTCTAGGCTGTATGTTTCTTGTTATCCTTTCCATAAATCCCTTTTTTAAATAGAGTTCTATAGTCTCACTTCGGGAAATGACGACCAATAATATCTTATTGATTAAAGATTCAGTCCACTATTCTAATAAGCACCAGCCCACTTTTACGACACCTAAGATGCAAACACACGGCCCCAACCTTGACTCGCTTTTGGACGAGCCCAAATTATATATAAGACCACTGCCCCAAAGTATGACTGAGGACGAGGTGTCAAATTTTTTCACTGATGTGAAGCCACTGAAGTAAGTTATTTGGCTGCTTTTTCCAAAAGTCTTCATTAAAGCTCGGTTATTTAGAGCAGAAATACACCCTTGATTTTTTTGTTTGTTTCATAGAGTCGAAATCAACCGTCAACCACTTGGCGGCAGCAATACTACTGGCATCGTCCGTTTCGGCTCCTTAGAATCTGGTATATATTGTAATCTCTTCGTAATATCGCCCTTAATTTGCCACCTATTGACTATATAATACTTTCGGATCAATCATATCACCATTAAATTCAAAATTAATTTGATCTACTTCGATTCAATTTTCAAGCCGAAATAGCTTTGGCCGTTCATAATAAAACTCCTTTGGAAGCCTACAAATCACAATTATATTTGAATATCAAACCCGCACATTTAAGTGAACCAATAGCAGAACCTTTTACATTGCATGTCAAGCAGCTTCCTCAAGGCTGCAATAACGTTCGATTATTCCACCTCTTTCGACCATATGGACCCTTGTATTTGGTGAAAGTTTTTGTTGACCAGGCTACTGGTCAACTTAAGAACCAAGGTCTCGTGCAATTTTATAGCATGGCCCAGGGTGAAAAAGCAATGCAGGGTTTGGTAATTAAGATTTAAAGTTGATTTATCTCCACTTTGTATAAAATTATCAATTCTCTTGTTATCGTAAACACGAGAATAACCTTGTTCACCTAATTTCTGCTTGATTTAGAATTGCTCTGAACTAGATGGCAAGACTATGTAAGTTATACTTTTATTTGTTAACTTCCATTAGGGTTTTTGAATAATTGTATAAAACAGGATTCACAATAATGAATCTAATTAGTGCCTAATTAAGATTCTGACGCTTATTTTTTTACCTCGATCAAGTTCTGTTACCCAATTCGTACCTCGTACACAAAAATCTACAAACAGTCGTACACCTGTCCAGGTTTCGAACGGAAACACTAGCGTAAGGAGACAAATTTATATAGGCATTTCGATTTTGAATTTTTTCAAATTCCCACATAACATTTTAAAATTCTTTCAAGCCGCAATTCCCTGCAAATACTTACAATACACCACAATCACCTGGTCCAGAAGGCCCTTTAGTAGATCCATGCAATCTTTTTATAAAAAATCTAGATGCAAATATATCCAGCAGTGATCTCTTCCAACAATTCCGTAAATTCGGGCGCATAATCAGTGCACGTGTCATGAGAGATCAAGAGACTGGTAATTCCAAGATGTTTGGATTCGTGAGCTATACCACTTCTGAAGAGGCTGATCGTGCAAAGACCTCGATGAATAACAAAATGCTTGGGTCAAAACAAATCGTCGTTAGACTTCATGAACCCAAGAAAATGCGTGAAGCAAAAGTTCCTAATAATTTTGGCGGCACCATCTCTCCATCTGAATCTCGGGCGCCTTCTCGTCGAAATTCTGATCAACTTCCGATCAATGCGGTAAACGAATACGATCCAAGCGTTCTTGAGGGCCTTGCACCTAAGGCGCGTAAAGAGATCTTGATGTCGGAATTACAAAAGCGGTTCAGACAAATACCAAGTGTTCCTAATGATGAAGTCAATCCTATCATAGAGCAGCTGGTGAACATGAAAGTAGCTGATGTGTGTTATATGCTAAAAGATGCGTCTGTTCTACAACAAAAGGTTACAAAATTCTGAATATTCCGATTGCCTTATCTAAGCTAAATTTCTGTTAAGCCTTGTTATTTATCTCTATTTTCTTATTCAAACTGGGTTTAGATCTACGAAGCTAGGCAAAAGCTTCGTACCGCTGATGACCCTGTTCAGCCTAGCATTGCTAATGTCAGCGCCCCTTCATTCGTTCCACAAAATTACCCTCCACAAAATCACCCCCCACTCACAGAGCGGGAAAAGTTCTTTAAAGTTATACAAAAAGTTGCGCCACATAATAGTGAAGAAATACTTGAAATGATTATGACTTTAAGCAAAAAAGAACGCTCGCTCTGCTACTTCAATCCCGAGGTTCTTAACAGGAAGATACAGGAAGCCGCCGCAGCTTTGGAGTGTACCAGTGCAGATGATGATATATCTCCCACTCCTATTCCCCAAAAACCTAGTACTTCTGAAGCCGTAACCCCCGCCCCCATTCCTACTCCTCTTACCCCACCAGCTGAACCTTACACCATTACAAGGATCCCTACTGAGCCAACCCAAAGCAATGGTGCTCACGATTCAGATTATGATATTATTGAACGGTTCTTAGATTCAATCAAACAGAAACCGGATCTTGAAAAGAAACAAAAATTGGGGAATTTACTTTTCCCAAAGGTTAAAGCGACTCTCAAGGTAATTTTTTAATTTCCCTATAATTTCTTTTGGTTATTCCTCTGTTATATATCTTGGTAAACCCTAGATTTCTGTAAACTGAAAAATATTCATCTATACTAACTATTATTTGTCATCAAAAATATTATATGATATCTTTGGGGCTAAATTTTGGTTATTAATATATTTCATGTAGAGCCTTGGAATGAAGGGGGCTCAGGCAACCAAACTTACAATTGTTCTTCTCGATACTAATGAACTTCGCCCGTTGGCCCATTCAATGAATGACGTAGAGGAGTTTAAGAAAAAAGTAGAAGCTGCTGCTGATAGAATTTCTTCTGCAAACACCTCAAAATGAAATATCAGGTATTCGAATTAATATAAACAAAAAGAAAATTTTTTATTGTTCGTGGACGAGGCTCAAGGATCACTTTCCATTTGCTGGCCTTCATTTAGGTGCCTTACCGCTCGTTGATTCGTGCTCCTCGTCCTCCATCATATGCGGGCGAAAATGCTCATGGATACACCTCTTTTGCAGTTTTGTCAACTATATTATGAATTAAGCAGCTCTTCCACGACAAAGACGAACTTTTATCAAAAATTCTATCCTTTAAGACCGCTTTTCGTGGAGCTTTGCGAATTGAACGAATAGTATTTCTTATGTCGTTTTATTTCCCGATATGTTTTAGTGCCATGTCACCATATATTAATTCCTTCCAAGCAGATTTTTAAAGCTCAAGCGTAATTCATATAACTTTCACACAATCTGTTCTTGTCCCTATCACGTTTCTTCCATCTCTCTAAATTCTTCAACCCGAAACTTAAACTTTCTCATTATTATCAAATTTCTACCTTTCATCCCTTCAATACATAGAGATTGAGTACTTTTTGATTCTTTCAATAAGCGCCAAACAACGAAGGGAGAGATAAAGGTTCAAATATATCTTATTTTCGTCATAAGGCATGGCGAAACTATCTATTGGAGGGTACAAGGGGTTGTGGTTTAGGTTTAAGCGATTTCCTTTTAGTATTTTGGGCTTATTTTCTAACTATTACTGGTTACCACTTATACACTAACTTTATAAAATATATGCGATGTTACGCTATTAATTCTTCATTTTTGAAATATATTTTTATTCAATTTTGGGGATTTCGGAGTTTTGTTCGGCATGTACATAAAGGCTTCCTTCAAATGCCAAATACAATATCTGATACGTTATTGTTGGTTTCAAATAAGAGTTCGCAAGCCATATAGAAGCATGTCTAATGACGCATCGAACGACTGACCCAACGCTTTCTTACAAATATAATATGGTGTTGGTGAACTTCTTTACGAGTTTACCTACCTCACTTGTTTTTCTCTCTTTGCTGTGCACCAGTTGAGATCCCTGCATAATTCATATTCCTGGGTTGCAAGAAATTCTGAAAATACCTACCCGTTTTTATAATACATATTTCCTTGATATACCCAAGGTATATAGCAAGGGGCACTTTTTACGCTGCTACCCCTTATGCCTCTCTTATCTCTTGGTGATCTGTTGGTTTTTTCGCTTTTCTCGTAAACCTTAAAAACCTCAATATTCCGTCTTGGAGTTTAACCATGACGATATCCGTAAAAACCCGCGGTAGTAATAACGAACTCATTAAAACAAGAACAAAATCGAGTAGCCATGGTGGTGGTGGTAATGGTCCAGTAAAAATATTATGAAGCACGAACGATAAAAATATCACGAGGTTAATAAAAAATTCCTCGCTTTTCTGGATGAACTTTCAATAAGGAAGATTAGTACGGGCGGAAGCGGGAGTTGTCCCGTCGATCATCTTGTTTGTTTTGTCTTCCATAACCTTGATCATAGCCACCACCATAGCTACTGTCATTGTTACGGTAACCACCTCCGCTTGCATATCCTCTGTCGTCATCAAAGCGGCCATTACCACTGCCATAAGAAGGGCCACCACCTCGGCGACCCCTATACCCACCTCGTGATGATGTACCACTACCACCACCACCACCACTGCTATAACGGCCTCCTCCAAAGCCACCATCTTCAGTCGGCCCATCGGTACGCGGAGCATGACATTTGTAACACTCAGTCCTCCTGGCAAAATTATTGGCGTTACACCTTTTTGTTTTTGTGGACGTAACCAAATTTAGGAAAAATCTTTTTAGTATATGAAAATATTCTCGATAGAATGGGTGAATGTGAGTGACTTACGAATCACACATCCAATCTCCTTCTCGTGGTGGAGGGCCTCCTCTACCACCACCACCACTACCACTACCACCACTACCACCACCAACAGCAGCTCCACTTCCACCAGGTGCTCCACGATCAGAACCTCTTCCTCCACCAAATCCACGTCCTCTTGGTCGAGAACGGCCTCCTGAGCCCCGATTACTAAAACCTGCTGGTCCCAATTTACGCACAGACATTTCTACTTTAATCAACTAGTTATATTTTATTATCGGGGAGATTAATCTTCAAAATAGTGATTCAAACTCATAATGACATATACAGCTAAAAAAAAATTTATCTTACCTGACCCAAAAATTCCTTATTATGAAACCATTCTATCGCAGCTGAAGTAGCATCAGGATCTTCATATGTTAAAGTTGCTTTTTTGAAAGATTCAGAGAGTTAATAGAAAACTTATTGGTCCAGATTAAGAATGTTAAGCCCTGTTCCATCTCACCATCTCCCTTAGGAATTCCTGACACCTTATCGTAATATATCCATACTATAGACCAAAAATTAAGAAGAAAATCTTTTAAACGAAAAACGATTAATCGACAAGAATGGAAATTGGGGAATTTTCTCACTTTTGGGCTTCTGAGTTCTTTTATCTATTTTGATCCTTCCAAGTCCTCCAAAGAAGTTTGCTAATTTTTCTTCAGTTACATCTTTGCTTAAATTTGATATATATATCGTATCTGTACTTGTGTGAACTACAGAATCTTCATTGAAATCTGTATAATAAATAATAAAAGAATTGTAACTTGCAGGGATCATCATATGAAACAAAAATGTTTAGGATAGATGGAATTAACTCACCTTTGTATCCACCTTCTTCACTTCCTCTGGCAGCATAGCTTTCATATGAGCTTTCTTTTGGAGGTAGCGGAAACCCGGTATCTCTAACAGCTTCTCGAGGTTTATAGGCACTACCGCTGCTACCACCGCTACCACCACTACCGCCACCACCACCGCCACCACCACCACCACTACCGCTAACACCTCCATAACTTTCACCATATGGATTTTTACCACCACCATAACTACTATTTCCAGAACTTTCCCCATATTCACCCACACGATCATATGAAGGTTTATTTTGCGGTGTTGGCGCACTACCATATCCACCACCTGTATGAAAAGGAGGTGGATTGGAGTTTATAGCACCAGCTGCCGGTGGTATGGAATTGGCTTGATAACTACCAGTTGGAGCTGGTGACGGATAGTTATAATAGCCGGCTGTTGCGTAATTACTCGCATCATATGTATCAGTCCGTGGATGCGAATAACCTTGAGATGCGGCCGCTGGAGGTGGGACTTGTTGCTGTTGTGTTATTAACGGTTGTACTGAAGTTTGTTGAGGCTGTAATGGGGGTTGTTGTGTCGCTTGGCCAACATTTGGGGTATTGCTACTCGTTCCTCCCGCTGGCGTTTGTCCGCTTCCATAATAATAGTCGGAGGAATTGGTTGGGGGTGCGTATCCACTTTGATTATACGCATCGTTATCTAAATAGATTTCGGTTTGATTTTTGGATACAGTGGAAGCATACATTTTTATTATAATAAAGTGATCAGTCAAGAGAAACGTATTTAAAGGAGGGGGATGCAAGATGCACAGTCAGCAGCTTCCTGAAAAGTATGGCCGTGGAAGTGCATCGTGCGTACAGTGCCGTTTCATAATAACATAATCGACTACCAGAAACTGAATCCCCCTCCAGCGTTAAAAAGCATTCGCTCAAACATAATGAAATAAACATCTTGATCTCATTATAAAAGCTTTTTCGCCTACTCTTCTCAAGCTAAAAGTTAATTTAGCCAGATAAGATGTTTAGGTTCGCCCACTTGGACCTACATTGCTGATAGTTATACCCTTGTTCGCCACTATAACCTGAAGATGCATAGGGATCCATTTTTCCCAAAAAGCTTTTACGCTTGAAAGCTTGGGGGGTGATTGTAAAATAAAAGTTTAATAATGTTCAAACGGAGACAAGGTTATATCAACATACTTATGCATTCATGTTCAATTAGCTGCTGCCGTATACAATAGTTGCACAAAGAAGCTCGGTGGCACCATTACTAATTTACTGGGAGATCATTACACCCTTATATTAATAACGTGAATTTTTTAATTTTCTTGCGAGGGCATAGTCCTTGGGGTTTTACACAAATACAAAATTTTAAAGGAATCGGAATCATGTTTTTCTATCAAATTCTTAAATAATTAGTTCTCACTATTAGGTTTTTGGTCGTTTTGGTCTTCGTCCTCATCTTCATCATTGCTTGATTGTGCTTCTTCAAAACCAATGAGAAGAGGGTCATTCTCATATGCCGGAAATAAATACCTAAGATATTGTCATTATTTTATCTAAAAAGCGTTTTAAAGCCAAGTTATAATATAAATACATACTGTGGATCCTTCCAGAAAGGATTATCCAAAGCTGGGACTTTGGTAAAACAATTTTCCCGCTCCATATGTTGGGTCATGCGTTGTAAATCATCGAAAGACGCGTTACAAGCCATACATGTAGCAAAAGATGTTTGGCATCTTATATAGTTAATAAGAATTATTGTTTGATGGAAATCTAGCTCTTTTTAACAGAATAAAAAACAAAATATTGTTAGCTAAAGCAGGATATTAAGAGAAACCAAAAATTTATAAAATTTTTTTTTACTCATTTTACGCTTAACACTCAACAAATCGAAGCCGTGTGCATCTTTCATATGGTTGGATGCGTCCTTTGCAGATTTAGCCACGCTCTCACAAAATAGGCACATTGTTGGATCAGGTTCAAAGATTTCATTCCAATCTTCCCATGAGCTGTGGGAAGTCAAAATTCAGGATTTCAAAATTAAATGGGAGTTGCCGAACTTTACAACTTACCCATCCCCTTTATCCTCGTCTGATTCATATTCTTCTTTTTCATAAGCTTCCCAATTCTTCCCCGGTTCCTAAAAGGAAATGATTCTTAAATGAATTTTGATGGGCTTTCAATGAATTTATTCAAAAAGCGCGACTTACGAGATAATTTATAATATAAAAACGATCGTAAATCCTATTTTTCGCATTAATTTTAAAATGTTTTTTTTTCCTCATATGTTTGCGTAATACCGCTGGACTCGTAAAAGTCTTTTCACAATACAAGCACTCAAGCCTATAAAATCAGATATCGCAGTAATAAGATTAGAAATCAATTAACTTCAATCAACTAAAAAATAAAACGCCAAGATAAAAACCTTAACAACTTTTGTTGCAGAATTTCGAGAAATTGCTCTACATCTACTAAATTATCAGGAAGACCAATATTAAAGTTGTGCTCGATAAACATATGACGAAATAAGAACGTTCTAAACGAATGTAAATAAGAGATACAATAAATATTTTTCAGAGGGGATCGAAGTCGGATCATAATTATATACCTATTCGAACAAAGATTCGTACAAAAAAGGCACTTTCTTTCAGTTTTGGCCTCTTTTTCGTGCTCAGAAGCGTGAATACTGAGAATTTCATTCTAGAAATGATACAAATTTGAGTTTATAAATCTTTAAAAAATCATATAAAATCACCACTTTTCCGAAAAACCGATCTTGCCAATTTTTGGCGTTGTAATTCTTCACGAAGCTTTTTATCCTCCTGTAAATTAACTGAATCAATGATGAAGAAAGTCCGGTCTATGTTGAATCCCACCCAGAACGTATATATTATTGAAAAATTACAAATACAAAGACGATTGAGAAGGCATATAAAATTTGAATGCTCTGACCTTCTGTCGCTTGGGCTCCAATGTTCTCGACTCCGAGTTCGGCGCACCTTTTAGCCCAATACCCCAAGTAAGAATTGAGTGTCATATAGACATGATGCAGATTAACGATGCAAAGTTTATGTTCTTTTTTCAAATGCTCTTCTAAGATTATGCTATTTGTGATTGGTTTCTCCAATGGGCAGTGAGGAAAAAAACATAGAAAAATAAGATTGAGAGGCTGGGCTGGGGAGCTCGTTACTGCCATACTGGTTTCAAAGTCAGGTGAAGCCGCCCTGGAAGACGCGTCAGATTCTTCATTTGAAAGAGTACCATCATTCAGTTCTGTAGTTTGTGCCAAAAGTCTTGGTAACTCTGAGGGGAGATTATTATTTATTACCATAGAAGTCATTACCGTGGAGGTATTCTCGAGTTCTTGAAGGTGGCCAACTATCGAGATCGGTCAACAAGGGATTCGGTCGACTTTTTTTTGCAGAAAATCCCCCGGGAAGCCTCCCGCTACTATTGAAATTGGCATTTCTGCGAGAAAAATTATTTTGCGAGTTAGTGTCAGTTGTCCAGTCACTCATGATGAATCTTCATCGCAAATCCAACCCATCTATGTCAAGAATGTCATATTTATGTCATATGGTCCGAAGATATATTAGATTGTACACAAACTTTACCACGTTTCTGCATGTCGCGCCTGACATAAGTACCTTTTTCTATCAACTATCAGAAGATTTTTGCACGCGACCTCACACGTATCATTCGAGTGCATGTTATCGATTTGAACTATCAGAGTAGCTCTTCAAAAACACGACGAACTGAGCAATAGCTTAAGGATATAAAAAGCTTTTATTTGGGGCACGTATTTTTAAGATTATTATCCCCTTTCTTCTGAAATTCTTTTTACCGGTTAATTTCAAGTTTTGTCCTTAAACGAAAAATTTCTTTTTATACTCAATCATGCACACTCGCAATTTGACTGGCTTCCCGTCCGGCTGGTTTTACATAAAGTCGGTATGCTCCAATAAGGTGCTTGACGTATGTTTTGCCTCTACAGAACCAGGAGCTGATGTCATAACGTACCACATTAAGAGGCTCGAAGAAGGGGTACATAAAGCTCTAACGTGTTCTAATGCTGTCAGCTTCTGAAAAGAGTTTTGACTTCATGTTATCTTCATTTCTTTTTCAATCCCTAGAATATTGACAATCAGCTTTGGAGACATGAGGCTGGTTACCTCATTAATAAGAGAAGTGGAATGTGCCTGGACGTATATGGTGGTAGGTTCTCGACCTTTTTCAAATACTATTTTCCTTCGAATTGCTCGAAAATTAATACATGAACGAATTTTGTCTCGGATCCCAGGTCGACTAGTAAAAAGTAAGTTAGAAAATCCGACTTTTCATACACAATATGTTTTATTCCTCAAGTTCTTAACATCTTAAATATTTTAGTGGCAAAAATTTGTCAATGGCCTGCACAGTTTAGTCATGAAGGACATACACAACGTTGGGTTTACACAAAAGATCACAAGATCGCTGCGTTGTCTAATCAGGATATCGTTTTAGATATTGAGGTAGTTATAGTACATATTTTGGTATGTTTGTAAATCATCACACCACGTGTATGTGCAAATTCATTAATTAGTCTTATCTTTTGTAAATTTATACACAGAAACGATGTCAAGAAGATTTTGCTAGTGTCATTGTTTATTCCCGTAAAAGTGAACTTGAAGATCATGAAAATCAACAATGGGTTTTTATACCTGCTGGATTAGCTGTTGTATTACTACAATCATAGCAATCATTTTACAGAATCTTACAACCTAAGTAAAAGAATATTTTATATTTAATTTAGAGAAATTTGTCGAACCACAGTTAAATAGAGTAATAATTGTTTTGTTAATAATGGAAATTTTGACTTAATTCAAATCCACCTGACAAAATTAAGATATGCTTGAGTAAATAGACAAATTAATTTATATATAGTATCGATCAGAATCTAATCGTTTCAAAATCAGTAGTTCAAGCTACGATATTGAGTTTTAACAGTCTAAAGTAGAAAATTGTCTATGATTCATGTATAGTTAAAACAAACTTAAACATCAGAAACATAAAATTAATTAGTATTTTAAGTAACTATTCGAATACTTACAAATTCAAAAGTCAAGTCAAGAACGTTCATTAAGCGGAAGATTACTGCAGTGGTTCATCGCTATTGGAGATACGATTTAGGTGAAGATAAACATCTGTTCCAAACCTGTCAGAGAAAATTTGAGTTAACAAAGTCAAAAATTAAATGTATTTTAGCCATCGTGTTACATTCTTACCCTTCCATTGAAATTAATTTTAGATCACCTCCAAAATATCGAGCATACTTGTTTTTTGTGATAATGTTAGCAAGGAATTGTGATTGAACCAATGACTAAATAATATCATATAATAAATACCAGTCGACTGATTGGCAATCCGTAACCAAACCCTGCCATTGGTGCCTTAAAATCAGATTGATTGAAATCGGGATCTAAATCCTGAGTTTGAGCTGTTGTATACATATATGTCCATACTAATGGGATGCTACTTCGAGGAATACCGCCTCCCTCATCAGAGATTTTGATCGTTATGTCCTATTACAAATTAATTAATCTTAAGGAATGTGATTACAAAAAAAAATGAAAATGCTAATTATATACAACCTCCTTTCCTTCGGCAACAATTACTTTAATAGGAGGATATTCGTCTCGTTCGTCGCCAAATGTTTCCACCACGGCCCGTAAGCTATTCTTGAACAATTCGAACAACATGTGGCTCAAATGTGATGGCACATAAGTGAATATCAAGTCTTGCGGGCAGTAAAGTTGGATTTCAGGAGCACGGAACAGACTATAATAATCCTCACAAATGAATTTAGCATTGTCCGCCGCCTCTTGAACGGTTTCTGCAATATTAGTTTTAGTACAAATGATACCGACATAATCTAGCCGGGAAGGAAGCCTATTGAGCGCCACATGCTGGCCTATTAATATTCTTAGATTTTAGCCAAGCTTAATCTCGTTGAAAGAGATATTACTAATGATTTGCGAATAAACCTAAAAAATTCTAAAATCAACAATATACTAACCGATTAACATTCTTATTCCAATACGTGACATATAAAAACGATCCAGGAAGGCTTGAACATCGGTATCAATTAACTTGGAGTTTTTGTTTTGTTTATATTCCAAAATGCCCTGGGCTGAAATCAGGAGTAATGCGAATAGTTGGTACAGTAATCATCTCTACTATTAAACACGGTTAGACGCGAAGATTATTCTAATTTCATTAAAAATTGAGATTGTCTTACCCTACGAAAAAAGAGAAGCATAATCAATATTTATCGAAGATTGGTAAAATTAAAGACAAGAGGACGAATACATTACCACTGTGGTCACTACAGGATCATGTCTTCTTTTAATTTTCTCAATTAATTTTGTGAATTTTTCGCTGAAATGATATACTTCTGGAGGCCAATCAATATCATCAATGTTCGAATAATATCTTTAAGTCATGGTAATGTTATGTTAATTATACTATTGAATTATTTTACTCGAAGATGTATAATACCTGTGCCCCAAAGGTACAGATGACCGCAATGTGCCTACTAGTGCGGGTTTTACAGATATATTAGCTATACTTTCTGGTAATTTTGCGTCTTTTGAAGCAGAAAGCCTTTCTTTAATATAAGAAGGCAGCTCCGGTTTTGGGAAATCTACTAATTCCTAATTTGGAAATTAATAGAACAAGAAAATATTAGACTCTATGAGGAATATTCCTTAATCAATATAAATTGTTTCCTTGAAAATTTTCTTGAGATTACCTCAAATGATTGAGCGTACCAATTTTTTACTTTTATTATTGACGGCATATCGCTTAAATTGTAAGGAAGTTCATCGAGCTCTTTGACGCGATGTGCCAGACGTATAGGAAGTTCCTCTGGAGCAATGAATTAAAAATAAAACATCATATTTTAGTGGAAAAGCAACAAATCAGAAATTGAAATTCGATCCCAAATTACCTGCCAAAAACTGACTTGCTCGCAACAACGTTCCTTGAGAAGGATTTTGCCCTACAAGGGCATAAAAGAAAACTTTAATTACAAATGTTTTTATAGATCCAAAATAAAAAGCATAGAAAAAGCTATTAAAAAATTTTTCATTATTACCAAACATGACCATTTGTCTGAGTGAAACACCTGTCTGGGGAAACTTGGCGAAATACTTTATTTTTTCATTAAGCCGGGGGGCAATGCGGTAGGCCATTAAGGTGGTTGTCGACTACTCTGAGTCTTATTATTTCTACGAGTCTCCTTTCTTGAGAAAATTCTCGGTTGTAAACCATAAGTCTACAAAAGCAAGGTTAAGAGTTCCGCCGCCAAAAAAGAGTAAAGAACAGAATAAATTTCAATGAACTCTGGATACGTGCTTTGAAGAACAATTGATTGGCGGCAGGGGACTGAATTGATCCTTTTCCCTTATTTGAACAATAAATATTTGCATTTTTAATTTACTCATATTGAAAAAAATCATTTTTTACAATATTTGTTTATTGATTAATTTTATATTAATCAAGTTTTTTGTTGAAACAAATTATTATTTGTATTTTAACAAATTTTTAATAAAATATAATAGCATTAAAATATAATTTTTTTAAATAAAATAATCAAATTTAAAAATATTAAAAATATAAATGATCAAACATCAATTTTTTTGATTTTATATTTAAATTTTAAATTAATAATCAAAATATTTAAAGTAAAAAAATGAATAATATATTAATAATTAAAAGAATTATATAATTTGCCAAATTAAAATTGTATTTGATATTATTATGTTATAATATTTTTTGAAAAAATTAAATTTGCTTTAATTCAAATGCTTTTTTATAATATAATTATATATAAAAATAATTATCTAAACAATAATTTATTTAAAAAATTAAAAATAATAATATTATTATTTAATATTTATTTTAATTAAATTTTCTAAATTTTGGAATTAATAAAAATAAAAAAATTTTAAATTCATCATTTTGGCAATTTTTTTAAACAGTCTAAAATATAAATAATGTTTATTAAAATAATATTAAATCAGAAATTAACATATAAAAAATTAAAAATATTCACAACAAAAAATATATATTTTACAATTATCTTATTCAAAATTTTGATAGTATTCTGTTTTAGAACCATTTGGCTAATTCATTCGGCCTGATAAATAATTTAGCTCTATGATGTTATGTCGATTCTTTAGGTTCAGGATTATCCTTCTAATTCTTGGCTTCCAACTTTGGCTAAGCTATTTTTTTCATCTAAAGATTGTTCGATCTGTTATTTCAAAGATACTCGCCAGTTTGTTTTGAGTAAGAGCTTTTATTATATATTATATCTTGTAACGGTAATTTATGTTTAATAGGATAATTTAATAATGAAATGCGGACATTCATTGAGTAATATATTAATTCTCAAATCTAAATTTGGTAAAAAAGAATCCGAAAAAACCCTTGCTCGAGTAATATTTGGGAAATCATAATCGACACATGTTCTCAAGGAAATTGAAGAATGTATTTATGCATGAAAATAAAATCAATTTGAAGAATGGAAGGATTAAATCGGATAAATAATATGATTCAAAGCCGTAGAAATTCGTTGGTTATGGTTTTGATTATAATTGCTGTTGTGCAGCCATGAAAGAATGCCATTGGGCTAGATCTGCACTTGGTGGTATTCCCCAATAACCGGAACTCGATGGGGTATGCAAACTATTTGTACTAGCATTAGAAGTACCCGGGATATTATTAGTATTATCTCCCGAAATATCATTCGTCTCATAAGGATTAGAAAGGACCATTGAAGGGGGATCATGCTGCGAGTCGTGATTTATCATCGACAAATATCTAAATTCATGATTGAACGTCTGATTTGCAGGAGCGAGGCGTTGTACATGACTCAGTGTCTGTTGGTGTTGTGGGGAAAATGAAGATATAGACATAGGAGTAAAAGTAAAAGAGGAAGCCGGTGTTGATGGGGGTGTTTGTGTTCGTTTTAGGTGTGGTGACGGGATAGAAGTGGAGGAAAGATTAATCGGTGTTACACATGTTGCTGATGATGATGATGATGATGATGATGATGATGATAAGCCTTGGAAAGCAGGGGCTAGATTACGCTGATTATTATCAACAAGAACATCACACCCAATTTGACTTCCATGTCCTGAATCTTCACCTTTTTCATTTCCACGACTAGTTGGTTTACCGGTTAACCAGTCAAACTTTACATCCTTGAGATCGGCGAGTTCCATAAGCAAATCAGAATATTTGTAAGCATTTACCCATGTCTTTTTTAATTCCTCTAACGCTTTAAGACATTTGGCGAGGTTGGCTTTAGCGGGCTGTGATACATTCGCTTCCGGTTGTGTCGCATTATAAGTGTGCAAAACACCTGCCATAAATATCGCATACACAGTCGAGTTCATTGTATATTGCATGGTGCCATCTTTTACCAAGATTTCGGCCAAATCAGTAAGAGAATTTGCGGCCGATGTGTATTTATCGTGAGATTGGTTTGTTGCCGGTAAATAAGGTCGATGAAGTAACATCAAAATAGAATAATACATTATGTGAAGGGTAATTGTAACAGGAGATGGAGGTTTATCAATTGCCGCGGGATTGTACTGGAGATGTGCAGGTAAAGTAGTGAACCATAAGGTAAGTGAGGAATCTAAAATGGAAAGGACAGATTCCTTATTTGATTTTGCGGTTGATCGGATTGCGTAAATGTTGTGAATTATTCTTCCAATAATTTCACATAGTTTCACCAGAGCGTTAAAATGTGAAATGCAATGTGATTTGTATTTAGACTCTTGGATTGTCGCATCAGGTCTAGACGAGGTTGGTATAGATAATGATTTAATAGTGGGCAACCCTTCAATGCTCTTGGATGAGAAAATGGGCGATGAAACAAAATAATCCGTATGGTCCATTTTAAAAGGAAGAAGTTCGTTTTCATCTTCCTCTTCTTCCGATGGATATGAAGCATCGACATCCTGTTCATCAATTGCAAGTGGTCTACCAATATTTGCGCTTGAAATTCTATTTTTTGGGTATAAACTTAAGCTAAAGATATATAGGGAAAGAATTATTATTATCATTGAATTTATAGTTACCTATCCAGTATGAAACAGCCCCAAAATACACGTTTACGCGTCTCTTTTTCTTCATGACTAAAATTGATTGGATCCCATTTCTCGGTATTACGATGCAACCCCATATCCTGCGCCATCCTTATTGACATTCCAGCATACATCCAAGCTCGCGAAACTTTGCCAGTGCCATAATCTCGGAGACTTAATAATATCAAAGCTTGTACTGTAGATAGCCGAGAGTTATCATACTCAAAATCCAACAATGCCTTTGCACGTTCGAAAAATATAGATCCTACAGTTTCTGGTTTTTCTTGAGGTTTCTTGATTTCTGAATGATCAGAATATCTTGAAGATAATGCGAAAATTGCATTTAACAATAGATGTGAAAGATTATCTTTGTTTTTTAATTTATTGAAAAAAGTTGGTTTGTATATTATTGGAATAATTGGGTGAATATGGGTAAAATAAATCTCAAAGAGATGCTCAAAAATTTCTTTGGAAGGGAGTTCGGTCAATTCGGGATGTTTTAATAACTCGAATTCAGTATTAGAGGCGACTACTTGCCGTGGGCCCCAATACGAACCTTGATTTAGTACTCTCAATACACCATCCTTATATTTATTGCTTTTTTTCAAAAGATAAAAGCCACTGCTACGCCCATGATACCTCACTTGGTTATTCTCATCTATACTCAACACTCCCATCACCTCATTCAGATCCTCTACTGATTTCCCATCACTTCCATTCATATTTTCACATGAATCCATTGATGATGAGGAGGAGACAAGAGATTTATCTTTTTGGGCAGCATCACTTTCCGATGGAGATGGGGCAGAGTTAGAATTCGAACTATTAAAGCTCCATGAACTATAATCAGGCCGACCAGTTGATGAGCGACGTAGACTAGTCCCCAAATCATCTTGCATTAACTCAGCTAGCACGGCTTCGGCCCGAGGGTCATTGCTCTGCACTAGTCCACCTAACAATGATTCCATTCTGTGAAGCCGGGTCTCGATGGCTTCAATGTATCCTTTGGGTGGACCTCTGTCGAAGTAAAATACAGAAAATAATATGAAGAGAATAGCAAATATACCCTTAAAAAAACGTTTTTAAGAAAAAGCGAAGTTGGAAGATGGGGAGCTTTATATACCTTACCTTTTCTTTGTTGTATCATTATACGTGCAGTCAAAGTTAAAAGCTCCACAATTACCACAGCGGGGTTGAACTCCATCACACTTTTGCAGGTTGAAAAATACTGTTTAACTACGCTTGGGATTTTTCAATTTTGCCAAAAATTTTAAGGTAAAACAGCTTAAGGGTGTTGCAATACATACTTTAACTTTCTTACGACGGCACGTATCGCACGCTTTAGAGACGCGCTGTCTTTTATGAGGCACGTTATCTGACATTTTTTTCGGAAATACCTTTATGAGAGTCTTACTCTGAATACGGCTATATAATAGATGATAAACGGTTTTACCGAAGAAGGCTCCGAGCGAGTTAAAATTTCTGACTTTACCATATTCGATATTTGATTCTTGTCTTTTCGATTATCCGTTACACAAGGCTTGACTTTACACTTTGCCAAAACGTGGTCAGGATCAGATCAATGAATTATCATAAAAACTTTTCCAAACTTCAGATTTAACACCACCTATTCACATATTTTCGAAAGCTTTTGAAGCTGTAACTATTTATTGTTTTATACAAATATCCTCAGCCCTGAACCTTTCTAAAAACGATGAGCGTTGACGAGAACAAATTACGACAAGTCTGTGCAGAGATCCTTCGTGAAGCAGACCTGGAGTAACGCGTTTTCATTTTAATCCCGACGTTACTTGTACATTTTCCTTCAAATTCAAGTAGCTGAAAAACTAATTATCTTTTCACGGCATAGAAAACTTAGTGAAAAGGATGTTCGTCGTGAAGTTGAAAAGCAACTTAACCTGGAGACGCATACGTTGGACGATGAACATTGGAAAAGTATAATTAAAGACATCGTGGCTAAGACGCTCTTTTCAAATGTATATTTTAAGCGCTTCTCAGTGGTTTTTCTTAGAAGAGTATTTCCCATGCTCAAAAATTCTTGATTTATCTTAATACTCAGGAATCTGAAGAAGTGGAAGAGGAGGAGGGAGTTCAAAATAGCGACGAGCAAACAGACGAGGCAGAGCCTGAGGAAGAGAAAATTCCATCTTCTACGAGAATTACCACCACTTCAAAACGAAAGGCTTTAGCCTCAAAAAATGGACTCAAGCCTTTGAAAAAAACTACCCCTATTTCTTCCCAAGCCATCCCATCGAAGAAAAACTCTAAGCGAGATAGAAAACCTACCGGCCAAGCAAAATCTAAATCATCCACCTCAAAAAAATCGGCTGTGACTGAATCTCCTTCCGATACAGAAGGTAATCTTGGTGCCAAAAGAAAAGCGGTCGATTCCGATGATGAGACTGGGACGGAAAAAAAACGTTTGGCAACAATAGGTCAAGATAAGACTATCAAAAAAAGACGTACTATCATTGAGGAAGAGGAGGAAGAGGAAGAGGAAGAGGAAGAGGAAGAGGAAGAGGAAGAGGAAGAGGAAGAGGAGGAGGAGGAGGAGGAGGAGGAGGAGGAGGAGGAGAAGGAGAAGGAGGAAGAAGATAATCGTTCAATTGCTGATTCAGGATTTGTTAAAGAAGAGGAGAAAGAATTTGGGTTGAGCGCTTCAAAGAAGAAAGAAGACAATCGTTCAATGGCTGATTCTGGATCTGTTAAAGAAGAGGAGAAAGGGACTGGGTTGAGCCCTTCAAAGAGGGAAAATTATGAAGAGGATCACTTGGTAGTCGACTCCAGATCTCCCAAAAAAGAGGGGGAAGTAACTGCAGCCAAATCCACAAGCAGCTCCCCAGAAAAAAAAGAAAATATTAAGGAAGATAACTATATCGATGATTTTTCAGAACTGGAAGATGAAGGGCCCCCTAGGCTCAAAACAAAATCCAATGTGGTCACGAAAATTGTAAAGACTAAAACACTAAAAAAACGTACTAGAAAACACCAAAATGAAGAGGAAGGAGAAAAACCAAAGCGGAAATCAAAATCAACCAAACCGAGAAAGCGTACAAATATCGAAATGGACGATGGTGCTGATGACTATCAGCCAAGTGACGATGGAGAAAAGCCTTTAAATTCCGAACAGCGTCGAGATTTTGCAAAAGCTAACACGGTAACGCCATACTTTTTTATATATCAAGCAGGTAAATTCCAGACTGACTAAACTTGCGAAATGGTCTCAGGCCTCCGAAGACGAAACTATTAAGACTTTGAAGTCTTTAATCAATAAATGTGGTGTACGAAAGATCTGGTAAGAAAAAAGCGCGCCGTTTGGGATCTTTAAGCTAGCGCGGATTTTCAACATTTCTATTTTAGGAAAACCCTTTTGGCAAATTTGTCTCATGATGAACAAATTGCGAAATTGAAGATGATCCTCAAAGAATTAGGTGTAAAAGGTATAATATTAATTAATATCTTCGGAATTTATTTATGCAACTTTTCTTAAATTGACCTTGTCATTTTTATAAAATGATTCAGGCGAGCCGACTGAAAAGAAGTGCAACAAAATTCGCAAAGCTAGGGAGCTCGCATCAGAAGTGAGCTCGTTAGATAAGAATAATATTGTTAATGAACAAGAGTTAAAAGGGAGGCGAGCTCGGTCATCACGGGGAATTAACTCCCTTTCTTAATATCCCTTTAATATTATTTCTGTGATAGCTCAATATTAGGGTGCTACCATTTAATGTTAACAATTCATAAGCTCTAGTTAGGATTTCAATTCGTCTTGCAATCTTTGTACCTTTGATATAATAGCGCAAATTCTTGATCATTCGTTTGTTGATCGCAAATTAAAAACTTTGGGTTTAACTTACTGAACAACCTCGAAGGAATTAAGTTTAGCTCTGATTGATAGCCTTCATTCTATTTCTGTTTGATAACATGGTGATAGCAATACATGATACCACAAATCCAACGAACTTGAAAAAAGCCTCGCGAGATATTTGCCTTTCTTCTTCAGGAGTTCGAAAAGAAGAAAAAATTCGGCGAAGATTTGGGAAGGCCATTATTTCGAGTAACGCAAAAGATCTAATTTATTCTTGTAGAACCCAGTTATGATATAAATAAGCTGATCAGAGAGATCAATTCCGGTTAGAGGAAGTGACCTCATAATGCACATTGTCTTTTATATAAATCCCAGAACCAATTTGGTTGAAGACGTTCAACCTTCGAAAATGACAGATTTCCGTATTCCTAAGCCAAAGTTTTTCGCCACTACTAAAAAAGGTAACTGAAAAGTTGTGTTCTGCAAAGAGAGTTCAAGATTTCCCCTTTTATTAAATCGGGTTCCAAGCTTTCAGAATAAAGGACCCGAGAATCAATTCTCATTTGAGATAAAATCTGCTTTCTCGTGATTACTTGCTTTCCCAGCTTCTGAATACAAAATTTTCTCCGGTAATAGGTGAAAATTATGAACTTCGTGCCGATCTCAACAGTGAATACCGTGACCGCCGAAAGGATGCAATTAAAAAAGTCATCGCCAACATGACAGTAGGAAAAGATGTATCTGGTTTGTTCCCCGACGTCCTGAAAAACATGCAAACTGACGATTTGGAACAGAAAAAATTGGTCTATTTATATCTGATGAATTATGCAAAGACACAGCCAGAATTAGTGATTTTGGCGGTCAATACTTTTGTAAAGGTATCTAGCTTCATGCGTTTGATGAGTAATATTTATAAACTCCAATTTATTTGGTGCGCTCTGCTTGATATCCAATTATCTTATAGGACACTGACGATGGGAATCCCTTGATTCGAGCTTTAGCCATTCGAACTATGGGGTGCATACGCGTCGAGAAAATTATTGATTATCTGTGTGAACCTTTACGAAAGTGTTTGAAGGTATGTATAAGGCCTCTTCTTGCCCATTTTTCTCTAATCTTTGTGATTGAAGACTGTATTTCAAATCGCTGACGTTACAGGGATAAATCTAGGATGAAAATCCGTATGTAAGAAAGACAGCAGCCATCTGCGTGGCAAAACTTTACGATCTAAATCCAACGTTAGCTACTGAAAATGGGTTTGTCACGACTGTCCAAGATATGATGTCTGATTCAAATCCTATGGTAATATTTTATTGAAGTTGGTTATTTGCAATCAAACTCCTTTATCTATACTAACTCTTTTTATAAAGGTTATTGCAAATGCTATTACAGCCCTCACTGAGATTCATGATGCATCTGAGACAAAAGATATTTTTCTGATTAATGGGACGATGCTGAATAAACTTCTGGTTGCCTTAAACGAATGTACCGAGTGAGTGTTGCTGCTACACTAGTGGTAATATTTATTGGCATACTTCTTTGGTAGTATTTAAAACTCTTTTACTCATACAATAAAGGTGGGGTCGTATAGCCATTTTGACAGCTCTGGCGGACTATAAACCAGTTGATGAGAAAGAAGCAGAACATATTATTGAAAGAGCAGTCCCACAGTTTCAACATGTCAACGGGAGCGTTGTATTATCAGCAATCAAAGTGGGTTATTATTTGCAATTATTTTAAAAAAACTATATTTATTCGAATTAACGTGTGCTTGCTCCTCTTGGTAGGTTGTGATGATTTACATGAGGGTAATAAAAAATCAAGACCTTGTGCGTCAATTAGTACGAAAAATGGCACCTCCCCTAGGTTTGAAATAACAGTATTATTTCGCAAATTCAATCGAATAATGTACCAATTTTAGGATAATGACTGATTTATTTTCTTTTGAACTTTTTATTACTAGTGACTCTACTATCTTCAGCACCTGAAGTCCAATATGTTGCGCTTCGAAATATTAACCTCATATTGCAAAAACGGCCTGATATATTACAAAACGAAATGCGAGTCTTTTTCTGTAAATATAACGATCCTCCATACGTCAAGCTCGAAAAGCTCGAAATTATGATTAAGCTAGCAAGTGAAAAAAATGTTGATCAATTGTTATCGGAATTAAAAGAGTAAGCTTTTGTGATGTATTTATATATTTTAAATTAAGATCCACTCATTTATTTACTCTTCAGATACGCTTCTGAGGTGGATGTCGATTTCGTGCGAAAATCGGTCCGAGCTATTGGGCAATGTGCCATTAAGATCGAAGAGGCATCTGAAAGATGTGTGAATGTCTTGCTGGATTTGATCAATTCCAGTAATACAATGTCAGATATAGCAAATACTAAAGTCAACTACGTTGTACAAGAAGCTATCGTAGTAATCAAGGTATTGATATTGGTGAATAATAAAGAGCTACCTTATAATTCTAAACACCAGATATTTATATGATTGTAGGACATATTTAGAAAATATCCGCATAAATATGAGGGCATTATTCCAACATTATGTAAAAATCTCGATGCTTTAGATGAACCAGAGGCCAAGGCGTCGTTAATTTGGATTATTGGAGAATATGCTGAGAGAATAGATAATGCGAATGAACTCCTGATAAGCTTTCTGGAAACTTTCCGGGATGAAAATTCACAGGTGAACGATTGAGAATCCCGTGTTTTTTTACAAAGTTGGATATTAGAGAACCAATAACATAATTCATATTTTTAATTCATAGGTTCAACTTCAATTATTGACTTCTACTGTGAAGCTTTTTTTAAAAAAGCCACAGAAAACGCAAGACATTGTTCAACAAGTGTTGCAAACTGCTACCTCTGATTGTGATAATCCAGATATTCGAGATCGAGCCTACGTATATTGGCGATTATTATCTACTGATCCACAAGCAGCCAAGGTGAGAAAATACTAAAACAGCCAATACATATTTATGTTAACAAGCCCAAGCCTTTGACACAAATTTCTAGGCTGTAGTTTTATCCGATAAACCACCGATATCATTTGAAAGTCGATCAATATCAGATCCCTTACTGGAAGAACTCCTTAGCAATATATCAACCTTAGCCAGTGTATATCATAAACCGCCAGAAACTTTTCTTGGGAGGGGAAAATTTGGTGCTGATGCAGTTCAACGCCAAGCTATTGAGTATGTATCAGGATCTGTCCATTACTATTAGAATTTCTATAAATTGATGCATTTTCTTCCACTAAATATTTACAGGGAACAAGAAGAAGCGGCCCGAGAATCGCCGATTCAGGTGCAAGTTCAGGACAATATCGAGAATTTATTAGATCTCGATTTTTCAGATCCAGCAGCTACTTCAGCCTCAATCCCGACCTCCCCTACATTAGCATCTAAACCCAAACCTACAGATATTAATGATCTTTTGGGATTGTTTGCTGAGAATACTAGCTTTTCTAATCCAAGTCCACCAGTCTCGTCTTCAGTGGGATCTACCTCAGCACCTTCACAAAACAACAATAATGATTTACTTAGTCTAATTTGAAACTAAATTATTCCCTTGGGAAATGAAAATATGTATTTAGGAACGAGGATATGAAGAAGAGGAGAGGAGCATCTACGATTTATAAAAACTGAAGAAATAGACATACTATTTAAAAGCCTATATTGAGTTTGTTCGTATAGATAAATTGTACGATCTCATTTACATCATGCTTCTGGGCATGATTCAAAAGTCAGAATTTGAATATCACGCAAGAATCTATGAATTTCGTAATACATTGAGAAATCAATTCTTTAATTTCGACGAGCCTGAAATTCACCCGAAGCAATCTAACCTCTTTGAAAGGAAAATTCAATTAAAATTTATATGCTTTGCTGATTCGATTTTTTCACATTAGTAATAATACTATATTCTTAAATCCGACCAAGACGTTTGAGTTTTATAGCTCAACTCGTAATAAATAAACAGAAAACAGTTTGCTAATGGTATAAATTTTGCAGCAAAATATCACAATTGATTTTGTACGATGTTTTTTATGTTTGTTTTTATAAAATACTCGTTTTTTGACATATTTAACGAAAATAAGAAAATAACAATGTTATTAATTATATTAAATTGCTTGGTAAAAATTCCTGTAATAAAGCTTAGCAGAATTAATTTTAATATGAGCATAATATAAATAATTAGATAAATAAATTTAATTTCCCAGGTTATTAATAGTACGTATTTTAACAAAATTGTACAAATTTAAAGACAAAAGCAAAATTTACTATTTTTTAAATACTATAAATCATTATTAATAAAATATTTTATCTTAGAATTTGTAAATATTTGTATAGTAATTATAATTTTTACAATTTTTACAATTTTTTTTTATTAATAGTTACTATTGTAAAATATTATAAATAAACAAGTATTTTTATTTTATTTTATTTTATTTTATATTCAATTTGTAACAAATTTAAATGCAAAAAACCATAAATCTTTTTTTCTTGTATTTTTATAAACCACAACCAAAACAAAGAATAAAAAAACTTTTTTTTTTCTATTGTTTTTAACAGTTTTATTATTTAAGAAGTTTTTTTAAAAATAAAACCAATTAAACAATATGTTTTTCTTAAATAATAAAAACACAAGCAGTTTTTAACTGTTGAAACACCATTTTTTTTTAGCTTTAAATAAAAGTTTTTCTTATTCAAAGTTTTTTTAACCAACTAACTAAAACCAGTTTTAATGTAATTTTTATTATCATAAAAAGTTTAAGAAGTTTTAAGAACAAACCAATAATAAAATTATTTTTTAAGCAATTCTTTTTACTATTGTTTAAATAACAAAAAAACAATTTTTTTTTCAAAAATACTATTACCAATCTTTTTGAAATACTTAAAAAATATGTGTTTCTTAAATCATTCTTTTTAATTTAAAGTTCGTTTTCTTTTATAAAAAATAAAATATTGATATTTTCGATTTTTTTAATGTTTTTATTAGTTTTATTGCAATTATACTAATTATAATACTTAATTATAATTTGAATATAAACAAAAACTTTTTTATTTTGAATAATAGCAATACCAACAATCTAAATAATATTATTTATAAAAACCAATAAAAAAATATTAAACAAAAAATATTCTCAATTTTATTAATTTTTATTATAGCTTTTAAGTTAATTTTGCAATTTAAAATTGCTTTTTTTTCTTAATTTTATAGAAAAATAAATTTATATAAATTATATATAAATTATTTAGTATTTTTAAAATAATTATATTATTAAGTTTTTACAAAAAATAATTAAACAATATAATAGACAAAATATAACTAAAAAAACAGATTTATTGTCTAAATAATTACTTAATTTATTATTAAAAATACCAAAATAGTTTTTAATCTTAATTTAATTTACTTATAATTAACAATTCTAATAATTTTACATTTTTTATTAAGTATTTATTTTAATAATTAAGTTTTTTATTTAACAACTTAAATTTATATATGTAAATAATAGCTATATTATTTGTATAAATATAATATATATAATTATTATTAATGTATTTTAAAACCAAATATTTTAATAGTAATTTTATAATCAATGTTTTTAAAAAAGATAATAATTTTATTCAATATAAATTACAAATTTAAATATTTTACAAAATTATTAATATAAATTTTAATAATATTAATACAATTAGATCTTTATAAAAAAATTATCAATAAAAAAACGATTTTTTACAAAAAACATTTTTTTATAAAACCAATTAATTAATTAACAATTTTTTTATATATAAAAACAATCTATAGAAAAACAAGAACATAATTTTATCAAATATTTATTCAAAATTTACTTTTATATAAAAACAAATATTACGTATTAGATATTAATTGGTAATTGAAAAAAAATTTAAAATGTATTAAATTGATTTTATCTTAACTTTTTTTTAAATTAATTTATATTAAACTTATTTTTTTTGATTTTATCTGTTTTTATATACAATTACTTAGCCCTTATTATATTTTAATTCAGATTTATTAAAACCAAATCTAATATTAATGTTATAAGTACATTTTTTAACAGACTTGTTAATTTATCATAATATCTGAACTTTTATTCAAAAAACAAAAATAAATAATAGTTAATAATGTTTTTTATAAAAAAATTTGTTAATATTCCAAAAATTACTATGATATAAACATAATAATATTGTAGTTTACTTCAATTATAAATATCTAAAACTTTATATTTTTTGTCTAATTGTTTCCAAAATAATCAAAAAACATGCAAAGTAATTAAATATTAAAATTAATAAAATTTTAAAAAGATTTATTTGACACAAAAGTGTTAAATTTTTATTATTAAACCAAGTTTTAAGTTATTAAATAGAATAAGTAACTGCAATTATTATTAAATTTAATGATTAACTAATTAAAAAAAAAGGAAAAAAATTTGCCAAATTTCTTAATATACACAAAAATAAAATACAATTATTAAATAAATAGATTCAAAAATTCAAAAAATAAAACCAGTTATATATTTATTAATTTTATGATAAAACAAAAAGTGTATCAACTAAAAATTTACCAAAAAATAAAGAAAATTAAAAACTATTATATTTAAATTTAATTTTATTAACATATATAATATTAATAAAGCAGAATTATTTTTTTGTATAAAACTAAATTAAATACTTATAAAATATTAAAATATAAAAAAAAATTAGTATATTATATTTACCAATTGTTATTATTATATTAAATTAATTGGATTTTTATAAGATAAATTTCAAATTATAATTTTTTTTGTTATAAATTCAATTAAATTTTACAAATTACAATATTTAGTAATTAAATATATAAAAAATTCAAGATGTTTTAAAGGAATTAATATTTCTAATATATTTATAATTTACAAATTTAATTCTAAAATATAGCTTAAATATATAAATAAATACTTTTAAATACAAAATCAGCATATATTATTTTTAGTTAATAATGTACTTTTTTATTATATTTAAATTAAAAAAAAATTATTTTAATTAATCAATATTACTTTGTACTATTTTTTTTCAAATATTAATTTATATTTTCAACTAATAAATACTAATATTATTAAATCTTTCAAAAGCAAATATAAGTATTAATATTGTCAACATATTTTATATTAATTTAAACAAAAAATTAATATTAAACATTTAAGTAATATAATATATATAGTATTATTATTATTGTATATTATATAATTTTATTTAATATTAATTTATTTTTAAGAAATAAATTAAACATAAAACAAGTAATTAATTATATTATTCAATTATGGTTTTAAGTAACATTTATTATAATTTAAAACTGTTAACAAAAAACAGATATTTTTTCTATAATTAAAAATTAGAAATTTAAGGATCCAAAACATCAATTTTATGAATATATTTAACAATTTATCATTAAATACATAACAATTGATCAAAAATATCGAAAATTATATTATAGCAATTAATAAATTATTAATCACTAAAAATATTTTTAATAATAATAAATTGTAAATATAGTTTTAGCCAATGCTTAAATTAAAATCAATATAATTAATAACTCGAAAAAAAAATTAAAAGAATTTTTACCTGCTATAATTACAATTATAAAAGCATATAAAGCATTAAAAAAAGTAATTAGATTTAAAAAGCAATTAACAAAAAAAATTTTAATATAAAAAACCAAAATTTACTTAGAAAAAAATTATATAAATATAAAAAAATATAAAAAAATTCTAACAATTAATTATAAAACTCTATAATAAAATATTTCTAAAATAGAACATAATTTGTATATTCTAATTGTGTTTTTTTATAAAAATCTTACTGTATTTTTATTATATCTAAAAAATACAAATTAATATTGTTTAATATAATTTTAAGTTTTTTAAACAAATTAATATTAGCCAAAAAATAATTTATAAAATCTAAAAAAAATCAATTAATTTTTAATTAAATTTGTTTTAATATTAACATATTTTACTTGATTAGTGTTTTATAATTAACATAATTAAATAAAATTATTATAATTGAACAAATAAAATAGTTTTTAAAACAATATTTTAAAAAATCTTATATTAAAATATTTTGTATAATTTTATAAATATTGCTAATATAATTTATATTATTAATAAATATATTAATAACAAATAAATTATTAAATTTTAAGTTTTTTTATTATATTAATAAATTTAATATCTTATTATAATTATTTATTTTTTATTTATTTTATTTAATAAAAAAAAATCATAAAATATTTTTTTAAAAAAAAAACTTTATTTTAATCTAATTTATAAATTATATAATTATTAAACAAATTAAAATTTGTTATAATTTAATTAATCTTATTGTTATAAATATGATTAAAAAATTTGATAAAACAGTTACATATTTTGATTTATTTTTAAATATTTTTAATTTATTAAATTATATATTTTATAAAATTAATTACAATTTTTTATTTTTTTTAAAGTATTTTTTATTATTAAATTAACAACAAAAATAATTATTTAAATAAACATATTTTTTAAAACAAAAAAATTATTACTATTATTATTAATAAAATTACAAATTTGAAAATTTTATTAGATAATATGTATTATATATATAATTATAGTTTATAATATGTATATACATTGTTATGGTTTAAGAATTTAGCAAAAAGAATCATAAAAATAATATAAACTATTCAATCATAATATAGCACAGTAATAATTTTAGAAAGGTAATGATTAACATAGTAGCAAACACCATCTCGTGATAGTGGCAAGCACCAGTTCACAATAGCAGCCAACACCAACTGGTGATAGCAGCAAGCACCAGGTTGAAATATCAAAAAGAAAGTATTTTCTCGTAGAACTACAAACATGTATATATACAGTAGTTTTAATATTGGGAAAGAATCAATCAAGTAATAAAAATCATAACTTATCAAGCAATAGATCCAATTTTATCCAACAAACTCCACTTTAAATCATACTTTCAAATTAAATATCCCAAGAAACCTTTAAAATCAAAAAGAAATGAAAAAGAATATTTAAAACTGAACTATCACAACCCAAAGTATTAAGAAACCTACTTGTATTATTT